>LPNX010881261.1:321633-398474 GCA_001517045.1 Pseudotsuga menziesii | reverse complement strand
CAATGGGTACCGATCCAATTAATCTCTTAAAAATGGTACAAAATGGTTCTGGAAACAACTTCAACAACTGTAAACAGAATGCTGTACAAAGTCTTTAAGACCTTTCTCTGAAAATTACAATCAGCCTTCGTAAGGCAAAGAAAGCCAAAGTATGACAGAGAATGTCGACTTCCACAGTAGCAGCATCGGAACACTTTACAGCAAACTCTCCGAGCTTCGCATAACAGAGAAACGATGTACTATGCTCTGAACGAACTGAGTCTCTCCCCCCCTCCAACAGTGGCCAGCATCCTCTATTTAAGCACTTAGCGAGAGGAGCCATAATGGACCACCACTGTTCTCTTCTTTATCAACGTTACAATCATACGCTAAAACTGAACCATGCAATTCGGCCAAATCGCTGCCCAAGCGTTATGGTACCACGACGTTCCATATTCCCGAAACGTTGCAACCAACTCCACGCACATATGTTGACTCACAACACGTTGCAATGACTGTTATGCACATATGTTGCACCATACCATAGAGTCACACGTAACGTAACCGTTTGATGTCACCACTAACTTCGCGATGTCGCAGCAAGTGCGATAAGTCTGTCGCAGCTAAGTCTGTCACAGCAGTGTGATATGTCTGTTGCAGCAGGTGCGACGTATGTCGCAGCAAGTGCGATATGTCACCACTATGTTTAGCATATGTGTGGAACATACATGTGTTATGTTCTTTGAACCATAGATTAATAAATATTGTACCATATTGGATCAGTGTAAATTAAAGATCAATAATCCTCCGGATCATGACTGGTCATGTAGCACAGCTCGTGCTGCTCCAACAATGGACCGGTTCTTCCTCTCTGCTACTCCATTCTGCTTTGGAGTATACGGAACTGTCAACTGTCTCTTGATACCCTCTTGTCTGCTACATCCATCAAACTCCTTGGAGGTATACTCACCCCCGTTATCCGATCTAAGAACTCAGATCTTACTCCCTGTTTGGTTCTCCACAAGAGATTTGAACTCTTGGAACCTCTGCAAGACTTCCTCGGACTTCTTGCTCTTCAGAAATTAGATCCAGGTATTCCTGAAATGGTCATCAAAGAACGTCACATAATACTCGTATCCTCCCAAGGACACAGAAGACATTGGTTCGCATAAGTTTGACTGTATTAAGTCAAGGACCCCTGTTGACTTGCTATCACTGCTCGGAAAAGCAGTCTTGGTGTACTTTCCCAAAGCACACCCCTTGCACATATCACTCTGCCCTGTGCTGAACTTCGGTAATCCTGTAACCATGTGTCTCAACAACCCAAGGCTGGATGATGCAAGTGAGCCATCCTCCTATACCAAAGCTCACAAAGCTCACTGCTACTGCTATGTGCCAAGGAAAGCTGCGGCTGAAACAAGAGCCTATACAGTTTCCCACATCTCACTCCAGTGGTAACTGAAGTAGATGGTCCTGCAGTCTTGGGAAACATATGCACGTGTCTGTCTAGGAAAGACACCCCAAGACCCTGATCCTCGATCATGGAAACTAACACTAGGTTCTTCTTCGGCCCTGGTACATACAATACATCTCACAACACCATGGGACTCATGGACTCCCTCTGAAAGGTAATGGTCTCACGACCAACAGCTCTGACTGCTGGGTCATCTCCCAACACAACCTCCACATCTTTCTCTGTCTGTGAAAGCTCGGAGAACATCTCATGAGCAACTGTCATGTGACTCGAGGCTCCGCTGTCTATATACCAAGTGCCGGAAGTAGATGCACAGTAAGAATGGTCTGTCACCAAGGAAAACTCCCTCTGTCTGTCAACATCCGCACTGGTGAGAGTAGATGCTCTCTCAATCTCAACATGCCCAGTGCACAGTGAAAACTCACTCTGAAATCTCGCGGCAAAGTCATCGACTTTCGCAGACGCTGCTTTCTGCTGCTGCTTCTTCTTCTTCTTGTTAGGACATGTTGCAGCATAGTGTCCCATCTTGTGACATGCAAAGCACTTTACAGTGCTCAGATCCTTCTTCTGCCCATCCTGCTGCTGCTTGCCCCCACCCTTCTTGGGACCCTTCTTGCTCTTCTTCTTCCCCTTTGCTGTCAAAGCCACATCCTCCTCAACCTGTCTACAAGTAGAACTACTGCACTGCAAGAAACTCCTCTGAGTTTCCTCCTGAACAAAATCATAACAGACCTTGTCCCAAGATGGTAAGATCTTTCAAGCCACCAAACCCTGTACAAACACAGCCCAAGGTGTAGTCACCCCATTCAAGGCTGTACGCACTAGCTCAGGACCAGTAACCACCACCCCCACAACTGCAAGCTCATCTCTCACCTGAGAGATCCTAGTAAGATAAGTCATACACACCTCATCTTTGACCATCTTGATATTCTTCAGCTTCTCCCTAAGAACCATCTTCCTATTCTCATTATAACTCTGAAATAACCCGGTCAAAACACTCCACATCTCATGTGCATGATCTTTCGCTGAAATGTGCAGAATAACATGGTCTTTAACAACATCTAAAATAATCCTCATGGCTTCAATATCCTTCTTCTCAAAGGCAGTTGCTGCTGCTGGATCAACAGTTGCACTAAGAATGACAATGGGGTGAGTTGTAGTGTTATTGACAACCTCATCCCACAACTCATTATCTCTCAACAAAAGCAAAATCCGGGCCTTCCATGAGACAAAGTTCGCTGCCCCATCCAACCTATCCTTAGTTCACAACCCAACGGAAGTCATTTTTTCACAAAGAACAAGTTTCAGCAAAATGTACTATTGTCACAAAAGTTTTCCTGAATTCTGGAAATGACTGTCAGTCTGCAAATATTTAATTTTCTGCCCCACTCAGGTCTGATACCATGTAGATTTTTCCTTAGTTTTCAGCCACCGGTTTATAAGTAAAAATTGTCTCAGTTTATTTCATTCTCAGAAAAATGGAGTGCTGGAAATAAACAATAATTTGTTAGACTTAAAACACTGCTGTCACTTTACTTTTTCACTGACAAAAAATAAATATTCAGCACGCCATTCAACACACAGAACACAGTGATTTTGGCCAATGGCCCTGGAAAAACCCACTAGGGGAAAACCAGTCAGAGAGAGAGAGAGTTTATTATTTCTTTAGGATAAAAATCAGACATTCATTTACAGTAAAAAATTCTACTTATCTCAACCCAGAAAGACCCTGCTCGTTGCCTCGATTTCTGTGCAATTTTTCCTCTCAAAAAATGTGCCGAAATGACACCTTAAATCTGACCTCGAACACTGCCAGACTGCCTCGAAACTTGTGCTGTACAGTCTGCAAAAATGCAGTAGTACGGCCCTTGATTTCTGTGTCACGAAAAACCCATTTGCTGCCTCAGGAATCGTGCCTGAAGTTCACCTCGAATTATGTGCAAAAGAGTACAGTTCGTACAAATTGTACGAACCTTGATTTTTGTGCTGTACGACCTCAAAATCTGTGCCAGGTACAAATTGAATTAAATGCCGTCCTCGGTAAATGTGCCCAGCAACTTACTCGATATTTGTGTCCACAAACAGTACTGTATGGTTGACTTGGTAAATGTGCCAAATCTGTACCCTGCCTCGATATTCGTGCCCACTGTAATTTTCTCCAACAAGCTGCCTCGATATGCGTGCCCACTCTCTCCTTCAACTCCCTTGTCTTGTTTCTCTCACAAGAATGAATGCTTTTGCCTTTTCCTTGCTTTTTGGTCATAACCCTAGGTAGGTGAAGAGACATCTAATCCAAACGATGAGAATGGATTAGATCTACGGTTGAAATTAATTGCTCATATTTTATTTTTAAAATATTAATTTCACTCACCCACTTAAATTTATAAAAAACTGACTTTATGCTCTAAAGTCAAATTAAATGTCACTTAAGTGATTTAATGCAGGGGTCACATTATTTCCCTTCACTAAGTGACTAAGGCTAAAGTCACTTAGGGGAACACTTCCCTAGGTATAAAACTAACATTCTCTCTCTCAAAGGTACATTGTTTCATATATTTTTATCATCACTGTAAAAGGGGAAGATCCAAACTGAATGGTGCAATCCTTTGGTCCTTAATACTGTTTTTAAGGGTTAGATGCTAGGGACATCATCAAAGGGTGGCCAGTCCCCTGAGAAACAACCTAGCAATAATCACACATCATGATCTTGGTCAACTTGACCAAGATTTACCTGGTTAACTGACCGAGGGTGCTACTGCAGGAACTGCTTGGTCCCATACCAAGAATCTGCCTAGTCCCAAACCATTAAGTCTCTGTTTCATCGTGCAGAATCTGATTGGACATCGTGTCTAAGAAACTGTCTAGTCCCAGACCAGAATACCCTAGAGACTGTAACAAATATAAAATACAATATTAATTAGACTATTAGGTTACTAGTGAAAGGGTGCAACCCTTCACTATGTTGGCTCAAGCCATATAAAAGGCGAGCTTATTGTACATTTTATCCATCATCCAATATATTATTATTATTCATATTCATTATTAAAATGATAGTCGAATTCGACTAACGGACAACCGGATTCGGTTGTTTCATTTGGTATCAGAGCTCGGATTTGGCTCCTTCGACTTGAGCTCGGATTCGGCTCCTCCAACACTCAGCTCAGACTCGGCTTCTCCTACTCTGAGCTCGGACTCGACTCATCATTCCTCATTTTATTTCCGCTGCTTACTCCTCCATCCCAGCTCCCCTCCTTCACCTCGCTCCTGTCTCACACACCTTCGCAGCCTCTTCGCAGCACCCTCGCAACCACCTGTTTACCGCAACCTACGCCTTCGCAGCACCCTTCACCTCGCAGCTCCTCTCCCACGCATCCCTCGTGGCTCCTTCACAACACCCTCCCAGCCACTTGCCCACCGCAGCCTCCACCCCTCGCCGCCTTTCCATCCCTCCACCCGGTCGCCCTTCCATCCCCCAGCTACCACCATCGCCCTCCACCCCTCGTCGCCTTCCATCCCACATCCCCATTCCGTGCGCCTTTCCCTCCATTGTCTCCATTCACACCGCCTCCCTGCTCCATCATCTCCGCTCACAGCTCTCCATCACTGCGGCCTCCAAAGATCCACCCTCGCCCTCCTCCGTCGCCCTCGCCCTGCACTCATTCCTCCATAGTTCGCCTGCACAGTTTGCAATCACCTTCCTCCACAGTTCGCCGCACATAAAAAAAACATAATATAAATATAATATATTTATATTTATTTAAAAAAATTCAAATATTATATTTATTATAATATAAATAATATTATAATATTTGTTAAAAAAAACTATATACAAAATATAGTTTGTGAAAAATAATAATAATAATAATTAATTAATTGATTAATATATTATTATTCAAATTTTCACCTCAAAAAGCCAAAATAGCGTTGAAATGCACACCTCCGTATACAAGGTCCAAGACCATAGTAGAACTGAAAGATAAAATAAAAAAAGTGGAGAAGGACACCAGGTCCCTTGTCGCTGACCTAAAAGCCTTGAAGGAAAAGATGCAAAATAACAATACATTACTCAAAGACGAGCTTGTTCTGGTACTAGAAAGAAGGCTGGATGAAAAATTTGACATCTTGAACGAAAAACAAAAATATTTGGATGACACAATGAGTACCATGACTCAAAACATAAACACGTTAACACAGAACATGAGCACCATGACGCAGAACCATAATACATTAATCGAGATGTTACAAAGGTTCATACCCAGTCCGGACCAAGTCAGCAGTGTAGACATGTTGGATGCCTCATTTCATGTTGCCACCCAGGAAACACTCGCAAAGAATCAAGAAGAATTGCGAAAAGAAATAAAGATTAACAATGCGACGCTTAAGCAAGAGATAGAAACACAAGTACTGCCAGAGATGGAGGCACGATTAAACAACAAAATAGACGCAATCAGTAAAATAGTAGAGAATAAGAAAACTAAAAGTCACCGCCAACAACGAAGCAATTCAAATATGTCACTTTCATCGTCCAGTAATTCCGAGCCAGCATCAAACCATAAGGCAAAAGGAAATCAACGTCGCCCTTACAAAGTGCACCCACCTAAGGCAACAAAAGAGTTGTCAAAATACAATGGGAGTGAAGACCAATGCGTTGCTTGGATAAACAAAGCAGAAGAATACTTCGACATTTACATCATTCAATATGATGAGGAGAAGGTGAAATATGCGTCAATGCATATGGAAGGGTACGCTTATAATTGGTACTTATGGTGGAAGAGAGATAATTTTACCTACACCTGGAACTTGTTCAAAAATGATTGTTTTAATAGGTTTCAAGGAATCAAAGAAGATGAATTTTTCAGTAAACTTACCAGACTACAACAAGTCGGAAACGTTGAGGAATTCACTCCTCAATGGGAATCCTTATCGACACGAGTAGTTGGGTTGTCTGACAAGCAAAGACTCGAAACCTAATTAGGGTGTCTTAAACCATACCTCCAAAAAGAGTTAAAGTTCCATGACATACCTAACGTAGAAGTAGCAAGACGTAAAGCAAAAACCGCAGAATGCAAATTGGAAGGAATAAAAACAAAAGGCGATAGCGATTATCGACAAGAAAAAGAGGCACAATGCAGTTACTTTGCAGATACTTGGTCTCCCGGCCATCAATGCCACAAACCTCAATCATATGCCTATGAAATGGAAAATAGCTCAAAGTCATCTAATGGTTACTTTGATAATAAAAAGAAAAAGAAGAAAAACATATGTCATCGATGCGGTGATGGCTGGACCCCAGCCCATAAATGTAGGAACAATCAGACAATACAGTGCAGAATCACCAATGGAGACGAAGTGCAAGTCTCTGCAACAGAAATCTCATCCGATTCTAATACGGACATCAATTCAGAATGAAGGATGACATTAAGGAATACTCGAGCTTTGAGGACAAAGCTCCCTTAAAGGGAGCGGCAATGTAACAAATATAAAATACAATATTAATTAGACTATTAGGTTACTAGTGAAAGGGTGTAACCCTTCACTATGTTTGCTCAAGCCATATAAAAGACAAGCTTATTGTACATTTTATTCATCATCCAATATATTATTATTATTCATATTCATTATTAAAATGATAGTCGGATTCGATTAACGGACAACTGGATTCGGTTGCTCTAGAAACATATAGGGGCCCTAACCACATGTTAGGGACTTTGCCATGGCATCAACCTGCTTGGTCCTCGACCAAGAACCCCAGGAGACTACTAGGGGCCCTAGGGTACCTTTTAGGGTCTTACTTTGCCCTAGTTAACTGACTAGGGTACCATCCTCTTTAAGAATGGGTCTTGCAGTTGCACTAACTTTAACATTCTGTTCATATACTAGAGAATTGTTTTCTTTAATTGACATATCGTTTCAAGATAGCTTCTTAATGAAGTAACTTTTTTAACTTAAAACTCACTTTAACATTCTCTTCATATACTAGAGAATTGTTTTCTTTAATTGACATATCTTTTCAAGATAGCTTCTTAATGTAGTAACTTTTGTAACTTGAAACTCACTTTACATCTACTGTAAGGCACTATCATTTTATCAGTCACTCAAGTTAGTGTCACCCTATGATTTACTCACATCAAAGTAACTCCACTTAACTTCCTATTCTTTCTTTTATGCTTTTCTTAGACAGTGAAATTAACTTGTTTGTGGTGAAACGGAAATTCTTCATGAACAAATCTTTTGCAGTTTGTTTGAGTTTAGAAATTGATTGCTAATGATTATATTTTTCTTTTGTTCTTTTAATGTTTCTGGATGCCAAGAACTCTTCATTTAGTAGATGTCTCTATGTTATTCAGGTCCAACATTCAGGCATTCTTTGTATCCTGCTTACAAAAGCAATCGCATGCCTACTCCTGATACGATAGTTCAGGCACTCCAATATTTCAAGGCAGCTATACAGGCCATGTCAGTAAAGGTCGTTGAGGTAAGCATTTTGGAAGAATGTGTATAAATAACTTCAGGATAATATTCTTGTGTTTTATATATTTATACTATTTATTTAAACAGGTTCCAGGTGTAGAAGCGGATGATGTGATAGGGACACTGGCTGTAAATGGAGTAGCTGCTGGCTTGAAGGTACATTCAAATTTGTTTTAGGTTGGACATGTTTTCAAATGAACTGAAGGGAATGATCTTGAAATCAAGGAACACTATTAGACATGAAAAGCAAGTTGAGTGAACGCTGTCAAAATCCGTAGTTTTATGATTATGAATTTCAAAGTGAAGATACATATTCAGGCACCTGAGATACTTCCTGTTAGTTACTGGGAAATAAGCCAAGTTACCAGCATCTGGATCCGCTATATTTTTAAGAAGCCAGGATCTGGATACAGTGGGGAACCGGCAGGAACAAATAATATAAATATAATTTTTAAAAATTAAAAAATAGAACTTATATAAAAATTAAAAACTATATGATGATGATTATCAATTGGATCTGTATAGGATCCGCTATATTTACAAAAAAGAAAAACACAGGGTCGGGGAAACGACAGGTACAAATAATATAAATATAACTTTTTAAATATGTTGATGATTAATAATGTGCAGTGACACCACTATCAAGCTTTTAAGGAAAGGAAACATGACAATAAATTAATTCATGTATTAGATTTTAATAACGGAAAAACATTATACAACTATCCATTAAGGAAAGGAAACATGACAATAAATTAATTCATGTAAAATCAGGGAAACATTATATAACTATTGTTAGGTGCCCCAATTGGGAAGATAGGCAATTAACCAACAAAGACAAAAGATAGGCAAGTGGGCAGATAGGCAATTAACCAAGGAGTAAAGATAGGTGTGAAAGCACAATATTTTCATTAATTAACTATATATTTATACAATTACTATACATTGTGTGAGAATGACCATTGGGTTCAACTTCCCAAGTGATTTCTTGGAACTTCTCATAGGACTTTTGGTCTTCTCAAGTGAATATAAAGTTTAATAATATAAAATTTTCCTGACACCAAAGATTAGGCTCCAACCAATATAATAATTTATAATTTTCATATATAAATTTATAAGTTATAATATCAAGTTTATAAAAACTTAACTTTAAGATATAACTTAATTATAAGTTTTACCTTTAATAACTTTAACTTTCACTTAAATATAACTTTAATTTTAATATATATAACTTATATCTCTAACGTATAATATACAAATTTTTAGATCAATTATGTATGGAGGCTTTAAGTTATACTTTATAAATTAAAATTCGGTTTGAAGGGCTCACCCCTTTGATCATTAATAATGTTTTGATCATTAATAGTGTCCATCGACAAAGTGTTCCCAATGACTATTAGTCGAGTGAACTATAACTAGATGCATCTGAATGAATCGGTCGATGCACGGAGAGTTTGATCCAATGAACAGGAAGGTGCAACCGATAGCGGGTTTGACCCGGTGAAGATGCCTCGACATCCAACAATTTATGTAGCATTCTTTGGAGAGCAACTGAAACCGTGTTCATTCGAGCTTCCATGAAAATTCGCTGAGGATTCACCATTAGAAATTCATCTCAACATTTTAGTATTAAAAATCCTATTCATCATTAGCTACCACTGTTAAACTGTTATTAGGTAGCGGATCCAGAACTGAATCCGTATCCGATTTGGGGATCCGTGGATCCATTCCTGAGGGCCGACAGACCCGGTAACATACAAAATAAGACATAGTTATGCCTGTAACTAGACAAAATGTATCTAAGGGTTCATTGTGATATTCAGGTTGCTCATGTGTTCGATATTTCTGAACTTTATTTATCGATCAGAATCTTTTTTTACTTAGATATGTAACCATGCATATGCCTAAAATATATCTTAAGTGAAAATATGAGGAAAATTGAGTTCGTTGAGATACACCCTCCCAAGAATTCTTTGAAAACAGCCCTTTGTGGAAACATTTCTGCATGCCTTTAATCCAGAGATGAAATGGGGGTGGAGAGTTATTATATCCTCGAGTCTTCAAACAAATTCTACAGTTATCCTTGACACAGTCTATTTGCAATGGAAAATAAATAAAACTATAATAATAATAATAGATAATTTCTATTAATGTCCAAGAAATGATCACAAATAAGTCAACGGGACTGCTAAGTACAAAGTAACCAATATGCCATGTTACTTCCCAAACCCTCACTTTGGGTGCAAATCCCTAGCCATAGGTGAAACCCTAGGGGCAAATATAGAAAAGTTACCCATTGTTACCTTGGTAGTTTTTTCATTACCTTTTGGCCAGCTCTTGTCTAGCATAGGAGGGGCGGAATCCTTAAAGGCAACTAAGTTTAAGGAATGATAATGACTTGGAAAGATTTCTAATACTTGGGGCAATGACTCGGATAAAAAACTCCCTGGAATACCTTAGTTGAAATTCTACGTCTTTGGAGACCGAACCACTCAAAACACCCTACTAGCACATTTTATTACAAACCCCGCGGGGCCATGGCCATAATTACTGAAAACAAAAACAGACTAGCCAAAATAGGCTAGGCACAAAGGCAGATCATCTGATACACTGGAATACAAACATTTATCATGTTTGTCAAATTGCGGCTCCTTAGGTAATCCAACTAAGTGCAAAATTAGTGGATAACAGGCTCAACACAAACAGACAGGTAGTGCCGAGGCCTTCATCTTAGAGTTTCGGAGGGTAGCTGTTATGCTGACAGATGTGTCGGTGAACACGCTGATTATGTTGTTTTCAAAGGGCTTGACAGAACCACTACGAGGGTGGGTTAAAGTGTACAAACCCTCCACTCCACATGATGCAATCAACAGAGCCAAATATCTCTAAGACTTAGTTCCGAAGAATAGGTTTGCACTGAAGACCAACTTTCCAGTTAGAGAAAAAGATAGAAAACCTTTCCAACAGGAAATACCGAAGAAAAATTGGTTGGACGACGACACGAGGAAAGAAATTGTATTTTACTTGTCAGGAACCATGGGTTCCAAGCCACAAGTGCTCAGGGAAGGCCAAAGCCCACTATATAGAGGTCTATTCAGTCAGTGAAGGGGAGGAATACGAGCAGGAAACAACAGAGGAATTGCGGGTAGCAGAGGGGGAGTCACTCCAAGGGGATACACCAGAGGGAGTTATTGCTACATTATCCGGAGTACCTAGGTTTCATACACTCAGGGTCAGAGGAGTAGTACAGGGCCACATGGTTGGAGTATTGATTGATGGGGGAGAAACCCACAATTTCATTGATGTAGCATTGGTGGCTAAAAGGTGTATTTCGACAGAGAAGTTTGAGGGATTTACTGTAGAAGTAGCAGGACATACTAACATGGAGTGCAACTATTGGATTCCTAAACTGAATGTCACATTAGGAAACTACCATATGACCGACTCATTTTATGTAGTGAATGTTGTTGATACAAATGTAGTATTAGGTGTCCAATGGATTTATTCAATGGGGAAATATACTACAGATTACAGGGCAATGGAAATGGAATTCTAGACACCGGATGGGAAACAGGTAGTTTTGAGGGGCATGAATACTTATCCCCCCAAACCAGTATCATCACAGAGAATGGAGGCCGTACTTAGACAGGGTGACATAGAATGGTCAACAAAGTGCTTGGTTACTTTTAGAAAACCTTCAGAGAACAACACCCAACACCCAACAGATATTCATGCATTATTGCAGAAACATGAGAAGGTATTTCGAGATCTTCCAGCAGGTAGACCACCATATAGGGGATTTGAGCATCTCATTGAGTTGGAGGAGGGGACACAGGCAGTCATAACCACTCCATACAGGCATCCCAAAAGATACAAGGATGAGATCGAGAAGACGATCAAGGAATTACTAGAACTAGGATATATTTGTCTGAGTTCTAGTCTCTTTGCATCATCAATGGTCTTAGTTAAAATGAAGGATGGCACATTACGAATGTGTATTGATTACAGAGCACTCAACAAGAAGACCATTAAAAACAAGTATCCCATCCCTAGGATTGATGAACTAATGGACGAGCTACGAGGTGCCAAATACTTTTCAACGATCGATCTCCGATCAGGGTACCATCAGATCCGAGTAAGGGGTCAAGACATTTTCAAGACAACTTTCCGTTGCCACTGTGGTCACTATGAGTTCTTGGTCATGCCTTTTGGACTCACCAATGCTCCAGCCACTTTCCAGTCTTGCATGAACCACACTTTCAGGGCTTAGTTACGAAAGTATTTGCTAGTGTTATTTGATGATATTTTAATTTACAACAAAACTTGGGAGGAACATCTGAAACACTTAGATGAAGTATAGAGAATTCTAGAAGAACACTCGCTTTACCTGAAGATGTTTAAGTGTGAATTCGACATGAAGGAGATGTTGCATCTAGGACACATAATCAGTGCAGAAGGGGTACAGGTTCATATGGAGAAGATTAGAGCTATCCGGGATTGGCCAATGCCAAAGACAATTACTGAACTGAAGGGCTTCTTAGGGCTTTGTACCTACTACAGGAGGTACATTAAGGGATGCTGATTTATTTGTAAATTCGGAAGATATTCTAATGTATATTATCATTGTATGTTGTTGTACCCCCATTAGGGATGTGTTTACCCCTTTACGGGTTGTCTAAATTGTGTCTAGACCTTGAGGTACAACCTATGTTGTAAGTCGAGGCAATAGTCACCAATGTAACATCATGTAATATGTAATTGTGGTCTCTCTAGGAGAAGTGAGCCCCATGTGAGATGGCATGTAGACTTGAGTCTTATATTTGGTCAGTGACTTGAAAATGGTGTAAATAGGGAGGCTCTCTCCCTCATTTAAAAACATTTTACACACGCTCTAAGGCACATGAGAGAGAGAAACAATCAGAGGAGGAGAGAAAGATAGTTGCTGAACATTTCTTATTACTGCTTTTGATCATCTTACTATTCTGAAGAAGTTTGCAGGGTTTTCTCCTTTATGGTTTCCTCGATGAAAATCTTTGTGTCTTATGTATCTTTTATATCTTATGCATTTTGTTGTACTTGTTATTCTTTCAGATAAAGATCCTAGATAATCTAATCAGATCTTAAGAAAATCGAACATAGTATCAGAGCCTCTTTGAAAGAAGGAACTGTGCAGCTGTGGGAACTAGGGCTTCCTAGTTGAAGGTGTTCTCTCCACAGATCATCAAGCAAGGAGGGGTAGGCTAACTCGGCTCACTAGGGCGCATCTATTGGTGGTAGCAGTTTCTAAATTAGAGAAATTTCACTGTGCAATCGAAATGTAGCTACAATCCCAGCGATTGGAAATTAGGGTTTAATGCTTGAAAACCCTAGAAGACTGAATTTAGTCATTTTATAAATTTTGTTATAACGCGAGATTTGAGAAGAAACAAAAGCCGAAACTTTTATAGGTCGAAGAGAAATTCTTGTTGTACATTGTGTAAAAGTTTCAGCCTTAGATTTGCTATACTTCAGGAGATGTGGCTCCTCCAAATCAGGGTTCCAACCTCCCCCAGAATACATATATAAACAGGTGACCTAGGGAGATTTGCTATATCTTGGGCTAGGAAGGTCCAAACGAAATTTCCCAAGATGTTGCAGATAGGGCATGGACTGTAGTTTCTGTGGTACGCTTTTCATAACCAGAATGTGAAACAGTGACACGTGGCAGTCCGTACAAGTTCTCTAAGCTGAACAGCCCCCAAAATAGTCACCTTGGGAAAATCAAAATAAGTCTCACTTGGAGAATCTATTTCTGCTCTAACCTGTGGGGTTGGAAAGAAGACATATCAGGCTATCTCAGTGAGAAGTTTCAGACTGTAAAGATCCGAAACTTCGGAGATACAGCAGAATCAATTTCAGACATTTCAGCAGAGTAAATTGGAAAACGAGGGCTTATTGTTCCGAAACCTTCCCACCACTGTTTTCAGAAAAGAAGTACATTTGACAACTCACCTTGAAGAGGCCAATCTTTCTGTCCAATTAGAAGTTTGAAATTCCAAGTTTGAAAAATTAGGGTTTCTATGACAAACCCAAGATCAACTAGCTCCGGAACCAGGTTAGACACCTCAAATCAGTGAGATTTAAATTTTTGCTATTTACATTTGAGGTTCTCATTTCAAAATGACTAATGACACCTAGCGTGATGACAAGCTTGGTGAAGCTGACAACTTCCGAGTATGGAACTATAGGATCTCCGTGATCCTTGAAGAAATTAACTTGGATCAGTATTTTAGTAAGGAAGTTCTAAGAGCCAGAGGGAGATGAGGCTAAGGCTAGAGCCAAGAGAATCATTGCAGATTCTATTAAAGATCATCTCATCCCTCATGTGTCATCCTTGAAGACACCAAAAGGAAGTGATCGATGCTATGGCGAAGCAATCGAAGAAGAACAAGAGATTGTTAAACCACCTTGAATGGCCTCCTAAGATCATGAGTTTCATTCATTCGAGGAATGTGTGCCAGAAGGAAGTGATTACCTTCAGCAAACTCTGGGAAGAGTGCACACAAGAAGAAGCTCGACTCATAATAATAGAAGAGAAGATGGAAGCAACTGAAGTTCAAGCTCTCACGATTCAAAGAAGATCCCTCAAGCGATGAGGAATATGAAGGACTCAATTCTTGAAGAACCTCTTATCCATCTTAGCATTTGGATAAGAAATGATGCTGTTATGAATGAAGAAGATGATGAAGCTGAAGGATCAAGAAGGAGTCTACCCACGAAACAAATAAAGATAAGTATCCAATTGTCATTTCATGATATTGTTTGGTTATACATTTGTTTATATTCAGTTGATGTTTGAGTATTTTGCATTTATACTACTGAATTGCGCATAATGGTAAGAATTCAATGATGGTGTACAACATTCCATTACTAATCTAGATTGAAACCTATTTGCTGGAATATTAGTAGTACACACTCTTAATAAGATTGGGGTAGAATGCATCTAGAAGTTACTGTATGTATACATGATATGGATGAATGTTCTAGCATTGGCTAAAATAGTCGCATGGCTATGTGACATATATTCGTCACTATTAATATGTTTTGGAAATTATGATATGTTTCTAATCATACAACTGAACTTGTCTTGTAGGTCATTCTAAAGAACTAGTAATGACAATTCAGAAGAGGAACCTGAAGCTTCTCGGGTCAAAGACACCATGGGAAAAGAAAGAGCTTCAGAAGATTATAAAGAGAACGGTAGATCCACCTCGAGAGATGAAGACCACCTTGGGCACGAGAAATAATCCAAGATGAAGAATAGTATGACGAGATTTCCAAAGAAAGTAAGAGGCCTCAGACACACTCTAGTTATGTGACACTTTTGAGCAACATCATTGATGCAGAGCCTTCCAGCTATGAAGAATTAGCCAAGAAGAAAGGGAAGGAGACCATGATCAAAGAGTACCAATCCAAGAAGAATGATGTCTAGGATGTGGTGTCGAGACTTGAAGGGAAGTCAGTAGTGTCTTCCGTATGGATCTACAAGATCCATCATGCAATAGATGGCAACATCGTGGGATATAAGGAAAGATTCGTAGCACAAGGCTTCTCACAGAAAGAAGGCACCGACTACGAAGAGACATTTGCACCAGTAACGTGGTACACTTCCATTATATCCATATGTACAGTATAAGATGGGAGATACATCAATTGACATCAAGATAACATTTTTGAATGATGTAGTCAACGAGGAAGTATACGTAGAGCGGCCACTGGGAGTTGAGACACATGACACGCAGACTCATGTGTGCAAATTAAAGAAGGCCTTGTACGAGCTCAGAAGGCATCCATGGGATAGAACATACAGTTACATAAGGAGCTTGAAGATCACCTAGAGTGATGAAGACCTTAACGTTTGCTACAAGATTGAAGATGAAAGCCTATAAAGTATGACAAGCTCACGGATGGGTGCGAGAAGAACTTTTCAACAAAGTTCAAGATAGAGGAACTTGGTATCCAGTGATCCTAAATGGATACATAGAATATTAGTAGTAGAGGAAGCTACTTGTCACTCCATTACAGAATGTTTCAATACAAAGAGTACGAAAGGCAGAGGGAGAATGATGCTCCTCTTCAGAGGGAGTGACTGCAGAAGATCCTTAGGTTCGACATGGTACGACGGGATGGACAAGTTACTGATGGCTCTAGGATTTACTGAGAGTAAAGCAGAGACCAACCTTTACTTCAAGGTTGAAGGCGGAAGACCATTGATGCTCCTGTTATATGTTGATGACCTGTTCTTGACAGGAAATGAGGAACTCTTTAAAGATGCAAGAAGGAGACTTGCTACAGAGTTCAAGATGAAAGACCTAGGGATAATGCACTACTTCTTAGGCATGGAGGTGTGGAAGCATGCGAATTAGATTTTCCTTGGTCAAAGAAAGTATGCAGTGGAGATTCTGAAGAAATTTAGAATACTGGACCGCAAGGCGATAACCACACCTATGGCATCAAACTAGAAGCTTTTGTGTGATGCTTCATTAGAGACGGTTGATGCCACGATGTATCGTCAGATGATTTGTTCATTGATGTGCTTGATGAATACCAGACCAGACATATGCTTTGCTGTGAACAACCTGAGCCAGTTTCTGACGGATCCGAGACATGCTCACCTGGTTGCAAAGCATGCAGTGAGGTACCTGAATGGTACAGTTGAGCATGGCCTCAAGTATGATATGAATCAGAATAATAACCTGCATGGTTATGTTTATTCGGATTGGTAGCGCCACTGAGAAGAAGAGCACCTTGGGTTGCTTCTTCAGTTTGAGATCCAGTATGGGCTACTGGTTTGCAGGATGTAGTCCTACATGGCGTTGAATATAGCCGAGGCAAAATAAGTTGCCACTTGCTCGGCTATTTGTGAGGTAGTATGTTTCTTTTGAAAGCTACTAATTGAGTTGATTGATCTGACTTGCATTTTTGTATGGTGCAGAGAGGAGCAATGAAGCTCCAGTATGTGATCCAGATCGAGATATCTTGAAAGAGGGAGTCATGAGTTTTAGCATAGCCGGTGAGACAGGTTATATGACCATAAAATCCTGGCAAAGCTCGTAGGTTGCTCAGACGTAATCAGTCTTGTAGGTTGTCTTCGGATGTAATCAGTCTTGTAGGTTGTCCTCAGATGTAATCAGTCCTGGCGAAGCTCGCAGGTTATCGTTGGACGTAATCAGTCTTGATGTGATTCTATGCTAGAAATGACCAGAGTGAAGTTTGAATACTTAAGAGAGAAGCTTGGTGTACTTCAGATCGAGTTTCCTTCCAAGGGGAAGTGATGAATCCGGAAGATGCAGATACACATAAGCCTTTTCGGAAGATGTAAGTGCTGGAGCCTTTCCGACATGGTGGCAGGCTAGGTCTTCCCATGGTCATTGATGTAAGTGTTGGAGCCTTTCCGAGTTGGTGGCAGGCTAGGTCCTCCCATGGTCGTCGATGTAAGTGCTGGAGCCTTTTCGATATGGTGGTAGGTTAGGTCCTCCCATGGTCGTTGATGTAAGTGCTGGAGCTTTTTCGAGATGGTGGTAGGTTGGTCCTCCCATGGTTGTTTATGTAAATGTTGAGCCGTTCTTGGATGGTGGTAGGTTTGTTCTCCCATGCCGGTGGATGTAAGTGCTGTTTTATGTGTATCTGGGTTGTGCTCCGTGTGACGACGAGATGATCTGAAGATGATAAGGTAACAATAGGGTTAACAAGTGTTGTGAGGCATGCAATTAGTCCTGGGATTCTCCTTCAGGTTTTGCAGTGGCATATAATCAGTCCTGGAAGATCCTGCAGGTTTTGCAAGAGGCATATAATAAGTCCTAGGATGTACCTACTTGATGGCTTGCTCGCAGAGATGATGAAGACCTACATGGAGGCTAGGCCTATATCCAGCATGAAAAAGGGCTGGCACTGTAGAAACTTCTAATGATAGATAGTATGGGATGATGATCAAATTATAAGAAGATGATGGAAACAACTATGATGAAGACTCTATGACTCCTTGATGATGACGATGCGATGAAGACTTGACCAGATGTGTTGATGACTGTGTAGAGAGAGAATACCTTCCTAGTTAAGAGGGAATGCTGATGTATTTGTAACTTCGGAAGATATTCTGATGTATATTATCATTGTATGTTGTTGTACCCCCATTGGGGACATGTGTTACCCCTTTACCGGATGTCTAAATTGTGTCTAGACCTTGAGGTACAACCTCCGTTGTAAGTTGGGGCATTAGTCCCTAGTGTAACATCATGTAATATGTAATTGTGGTCCCTCTAGGAGAAGTGGGCCCCATTTGAGATGACATGTAGGCTCGAGTCTTATATTTGGTCAGTGGCTTAAAAGGGTATAAATAGGGAGGCCCTCTCCCTCATTTAAAAACATCTTACACACTCTCTAAGGCACATGAGAGAGAGAGAGACAGTCAGAGGAGGAGAGAAAGATAGCTGTTGAACATTTCTTATTACTGCTTTTGATCATCTTACTATTCTGAAGAAGCTTGCAGGGTTTTCTCCTCTATGGTTTCCTCGATGAAAATCTTTTTGTCTTGTGTATCTTTTATATCTTATGCATTTTGTTGTACTTGTTATTCTTTCAGATAAAGATCCTAGATAATCTAATCGGATCTTAAGAAAATCTAACAAGGGATTCTCTCAATTTGCCGCACCACTCACTGACCTCACAAAGAAAGGGGCATTCACATGGATAGAATTGGCACAGCAAACCTTTGAGGAAAAGAAAACCATCATGAGTTCTTGCCCAGGTTTGGCCCTTCCAGATTTCTCACAACCATTCATAGTGGAATGTGATGCTTCAGGAGAAGGGCTAGGGGCAGTACTGATGCAAAAACCATCACCCGATCGCATTTGAAAGCCGGAAACTGAAAGACTATGAGCGCCACTACTACATATATGACAAACATATGCTAGCCATCTTACATGCCCTAACTAAATTCAGACAGTACTTGGTGGGAAGCAAATTCAAAATCAAGACAGATCATAACAGCCTCAAATACTTCTTAGAGCATAAAGAATTAAATGAGCGCCAACAGAACTGGGTTAGCAAGGTACAAGCTTATGATTATGAGATAGATTATGGGAAGGGTAAGAACAATGTAGTAGCTGATGCCTTATCTAGACAACCAGTTTCATTATCCCTCATGAGTATATCCACGGATTGGAGGTCTCTTCTCTTAGTAGAATATTCCAAAAATAAATTTGGTTGTAAGTTATTAGATGGACAGATCCAGGATGACAGGTATAGAATCATCGATGACATCATCTATTACAAAGGTAGGATATACGTCGTCCCAAAATCAACTTTAAAGAGGAAGATCATACAGGCGTCACATGACTCGTCGTTATTAGGGCATCAGGGGTTCTTGAAAACCTATAGGAAGATCCAAGAGAGGTTCTCATGGAAGGGCCTCAAAGGGGAAGTAATACAACACGTTCGGGAATGCAACATCTTCAAAGTCAATGGGTAACCAGGGATTTTTCCGTTGTCCCATGGCCTCCAAGGGCTTCAATCTTGGTCTTGGACAAAGTCAAAATGGCTCCTTTGACACAGACAACCACAAACAACATAGACCAAACAATTACCCTCAGTGGCTCCACAAAGGGCACCAAGACAATCACAAATCCTTATAGGGAATTGCTGGCATCAATGACAACTTTAAGCAACAGGTGTAGTCCTTACCGACAAGGACACCTATGCAGAATGGTCAAGGAAGATTAGAGCTATGTTCATCTACAATGACTTGTTGGGCGACATATGTGAAGGAAAACCATTCACACAAATGAAGGCACAATCTTGAGTACTGATCCAAAACCTCCAACATCAGAGAAAGAACTTGTTGTCTCGCAAACTAGAGAAATGAAAGCTTTAGCAATGATCTCTGCTATATTTAGTGGAGAGGTGAGCCAACATGTACTTCTTGCAAAGTCACGTTTTGAAGCATTGAAAACATTAAAAGACTTGTATGACTTACATTATGAAATCGAGGTGATTCAGTTAATGCTAAAATTATTTAGTTTGGAAGCAAAGATTAATGATCCTACGTTGGTTGCATCTGAGATTAGAGCAATCATGCACAAGATTCAATTACCTAGTATGAAACTAAACCTTCCAATTGCAACATTTGTCAAATCCCTCTATCTTACTCATTCCAAGTATTTAGAGTCTCTTCAAGCAAGCGACAAGTTCAAAGATCTCACCTTTTGATGCCCTGGTGGAGAAGATTGCAGACAGAAAGAAGACAAGTGAGACAAGTGAGAAAGCAACAAGAGAGGACGAGGAAGAATAAATTTTAGAGGCAGGGGGGCAGAAACAATTCAAGCAAAAGATCAGATATGAAGTGCAAACGCTGTGGACATGAAGCAAAGAGGCTGGTAAAGCCCATGATTCTGCTCATTGTATTGTTTCACATTGTAGTCTTGGAATTAATGAAATAACTTCTCTTTCATCTTACAAAGATTGTTGGTTGCTTGATACTGGTGCAACATCCCACATGACTTTTAGGAAAAATTGTTTTGAAGAATTGAATGACATTGTAGATGGCATAGTGTACATTGCAGAGAAATCTAGCCTCAAACCAAAGGAATTGGTTCAATCAGGCTCAAGCTTCCTGGATTATTTGATTTTGTGGTAAAGAATGTTTTCTATCTTCCAGAGTTGCAAAGAAGCTTGCTATGCTTACTGTAGTTTAGACAAGAAGGCCATTCCATCCATATGCTCGATGGAATTTGTAATATACCTAAAGTTTATTACATCTATATTAATAATATATAAATATTTAAATTATAAAATTAGTAATTTAGGATAATATTGATATTTACTGTTGTTATTAATGATGGTTATACCTTTTCTAAAAGATCATGACTTATCATATTTTATGTGTATTTATATACACATCCATTGTATCACAAAATATCAATTATCAATTATCAATAACATTAAATATTTATTCCTCCTGGAATTATATTGATTTATTCTTACTCTAATGGATTCTAGTGTGAAGTAACCCATAGGGTTCACTTCAAGTGGTATTAGAGTGGTTTTACCGTGACCTATGGTCAAATATTTGTTTTTTCAATGGAATAAAACCAAAAAGAATCTATAAGCTCGTGGTTCCATTCAATTACTAACTATTTGAAGAATTAAAGGAAACTCCTGGTGGGAGAAAAGACAGAAAGAGGAAAAAGGAAAAAAAAAGAAGAAAAAAAAAGGTGTAAACAACACATAGTTTTAAAGAAAACCATATGTGGTTTAGACAAGTAAAAAGTAAAGAAAACAAGTTAAAAAAAAGCTTAAAAAAAGAAAATCAAGAAAAGAAAAAGTAAAAGAAAAGGAAAAGAAAGTTAAAGAAGAAAATAATAACAAAGTAAAAAAGAAAAAGATATATATAAAACCATCCTTTTCTGTGGGTAATCAGAGAAGTGTAACGAACCTTCAAACTTATTGGGTTCTCACATCTCAATATTGAAAAAGTGAAGAAGAAATATCCGTTCATAATGTGTGAAATTGATAAATTAGTGGATGAAGTAATACAATATCAAGAGATAAATTAAAAAATACGAGTTAGTATTGACTTTGAGAAACATTGTAATGGTTTAATTTAGAAAGAAAATTGTTTCCTTAAAAATCATATTCAATACTTGACTACACGGGCCAATGAATTAAAAAACGAGAAACAATGTAATCAACAAATTAAGATACTCTTGAACCAATGGCGATTTGAGAGGACGATATGGGGCTCAGTCACAATAGCGCCCCTACCCAAACGCTTCCTTCACCAGATGGATGGAAACCTACAAAAATATTAGAAATGCATAGATCCGCAAGAATGCTAGAGAGAACAAGACTTTCCAATCTTCATACAAGACATTCGACAAAGCTTCCAAGAATTTTTGCAAAATATTTTATTAATCCAAGAGTTTGAGAGCCAAAAGTAGGTTTACAAATGAGAGAGCATCTCAATATATAGATCCATCAAGTACATAATACCTAGATTCAAAAAGATCAAGGGTCAAGATCATAAGATAAAACCATCTTATTCTACGGCTAAGATTAGCCGGATACATCTCACATGGATCAACTCAAAAATATAAGGGGGCGCACCACATAAAATATCACTAATGACCACAAAGTAGCACATGGTGGGGCTAGGAGGTTATGTTATCGTTCACTAGCATGGCCCCATGGAACAATAACAATGTGTGGTGGCAAATAATATAAAGGAGTGATAAAAATCACTAGGGGATCTCCCTCAAAATACATCAAAATACTCTCAAAATGCAAAAGTCAAGGATGTGTGGACCTCGGTTGATGTGAAGTTGATGCCGAATGATGAATATGACCCAAACACTAAGCCTCAGACCAATTCCATGCCAATTCTTATCCTCAATTACCCAAATTGATTTCCTCATTAGCCATTTTTAATTATTAAAATGTTGCCTTGGGAACATAAAACAACCAATATCTCAGTCGGGAGGAGTCTAGGCAAAAAAATAACTTGACAGATGTGCCTCGTGTTGTCGCCCGAAACTAGCACGCGAGTGTTGAAAGCCCAAACTGCGGGCGCGTCGGCCTGGCGACAGTTCTCTCTCGAGAGGCCAATGTCGCCATACCTTCTCTCTCCTCACTTCAGGCTGGCTCTTCTCCAGCTCTAGGGGGTTTCCCTAAGTTAGGATCACTAAGGCAGGTGCGGCTGAGTGCAAGGTCATCTGAAGAGGCTGCATTAGAGAAACACGGGTCGCTAAAAAGGAAAATGGAAAATGAGTCGGATTGATGGGACGGAAAGGAAGGGAGGATCAGTCCTTGAGGGAAGGCTAGTGCCAGTACTAGAAGGGTAAATGGAGTCAGAAGGGGACTCAGAAAGGCTTTGTGTTTCGCAGAAGTGAGACTAAGCTGGTCCGTTCCATAATCAAAGGCAAGGAGAATGGAAGTATAACTGACTACTTTCCATTACTCCCAAACCTCCAAGAACATAACGACGACAAGCAACTTGGCAGCTGCAAATGCTTGCCCAACGTGCTAGATTGTTAGCCCTCTATGTTGGCTTGGTCTATAACTCATGAAAACCCAAAACTACGATAGAGAAACCCAACATGTGCATTAACTCAACATTATTTTCTTTATTAACTATGGGGAAAAATCCTCCCAGCCCAAAAAATCCCATCTTTTACAAAGAAAGAGCTTTACTCTTTATAGGCCCAAAAAGGCTCTTTCATCATAAATAAATAAAGACAAAAAATAATTAATTAATTGAAAAAAGAAAAGGTGGATTGGGATCCACTTTTTCCTCCACTAACACCTAAACATGACTAGACCTTATTAAATGTGACTCATACTTTAGCCAAAGTGTAACATAACAAAACACATCAAAGCATGGACTTTCACGCTGAGCTAAGGGAGAGTGCAAGGAAACCATAGATGCCAATGATTTATCGGTTGCCGATGGAGATGACTGATACTGGTCTCAACGTGGATGGCACTGTTTTCAAGGATGCTGGAAATCCACAACTGGCAGCTCCTCTACCCACGTCAAAGCACTAACGGCTCGGCTGACTGATGATGGGCTCCATAACCGGCTGTTGCAAATTCCCTTCGCTCGGCCTCCTGGATGAGATTTGCTAAGAACGATAGAGACTTCAAATTTTTTTGTCGACGATCTATGATGACCTATTATCTCTGCTAGTTCATGTCTCCTGAGCCCCGAGCGTCTGCCAGATGATCTTTTACCAGCCGCTAAGAGAAAAATGAGGTGCTGCTCCAAATCCATGTTTCGCCGAGCTTATGCTGAGTGGGTGCCCAAAAATGTCGAGTGGGTGCCCAACAAAATGAGAAGGTGAATCCTGTCCCGATTTTTAGCTGCCAGCCCTGCAATAGATTGCTTGCTAGAATCGTGGATCGTATCCATGACTCGGCTGCTTGAGGAAGATGTGAAGAAACTGCTCCATAAACTCCACCGAGCCACGAAGATATACGCGCAAATCTGCTAGGATGACGGGTGACGCGTGGGTAAGGTGATTGATCACGATTACGGTTTTAGTAAATCGCAACTATGTCCACGCAGTCGCCAGTGAACACATGACGGGATGTGCCGATACATTGTAAGCCAAAACCATGATTCTCGGGTTGCCAATCAACGTTGGCGCAAATTGCAACTCAGCTGCTATAGGAAGGAGATCGACTGTGAGTGATGCATGGATAAACTAGCCACTCCATGGAAATCTGCGATTGCTCTGCCACAAACATAGACACCCAGCTGCTAACAGAGGATATGTGAACCAGCAGGAATAGAGGAGACATCAGATGCCTGCCAGTGATAGAAGTGATTTAGTCCACGGGAAACCTCTCCTTTGCGTATTGTTGAATCTCAGCAACCGTTTTAATGCCAAACAATGTATTCGGTTCCAAGTCCATCTGATCACTGACTCCTCAAACAAATGTGCCCGTGACACGGAAATAAGGGGAGAACTAAAGCTTTACTCCAATAGATGACAAATCGGCGCGTTTGCAACAACTCAATCAATTTCAGGTCCTCTTTATTTGAACTCCATGATTCACGGTGAATCATCCCGTGAGATAATTCCTTCAGAGTTTTCATTAGCGTGTGAGCCAGTTGAGTAACGACACCTTGGTATTGATTCTACATACTCCTCTAGGTCTATTTCTTCAGCGCTAGGGTCGACCGGAGGCACACCATCGGCTAAGTGCCAATGCCATTTCTTGACAAAATCTCTATGAGAATTGTTGTAAAGTCTACTACGAAAAGGGCTACGTAGGCACACATGGCAACTGCGGAAAAATGTAAGACACTCAGAATAGCAACGAAGCATTTTGCAAGGGATCTGAGAATCTGAACCCAACGTTTGGCAATAGCTTAATCCAGCAGGGAAGGTGTGAATGGCAAGAGGATGCCCTGTTTCACGAAGTGCTTTTAGACGGAAATTTTGTAGATATGGATGCCTGCAGATTTCGGGAATGGGTGAGATATTTTTGCTTCTAGCCACTGTTAGCAAAATACATGGCATGTTTGTTCAAAATACAACAAGTCAAGTGATGGACAAACATGATGTTTGCAGTCCACAAGATAAGATCTTCAAAACAGTGATTGAAAGTGAACTGTATCCAGCAAGGCTGATGAAGGGTGCTGAAGTACAATTTATGTCACCATCTTTATGTTTGACCATTGACTCTCCAGCTGGATGAGAGCTAATGTTGTTCGAACAGTCAGTCTTTCCACCATTGACATGGAACTTGGCTTGTTCACTGAACTCACCTCCTCCATATCTTAGCTGTCCAACATCAAATTTTTGTATTTGCTTATCTGACAAAGTACCTTGTCGTCTTATTACTTCATTTTCACGCTCCTTGATGGTCTTCTTCTTATGAATTACAGTGGATACTGCATAATATACCTGCTGTTTTCCTTTTCTGCTTTTACGATTTTAATTTGTTTCAAAAGCATCATCATCCAGGGATTCATTTCTTGATCTATGTCTCAGTTGACACCTCTCTTTGCACAACTGTATGGTCGAAGCACCGGAGATGGCTTTATACATCATTTATCTGCCTCAATCCCTTAGATTCATAAGCATCGAGAAGTATATTTGCCACCCTGAAATCATACTTTAAGCTAGCAAACTCCCGTTCTTTAAAAACCATATTGACTGGCATTCCTAATTCCTTCTCTATCAGACGTCTTGCCTTATGAGAAGAAATGGCAGGAACACGGTCCATTAGTGTTTGGTATTACTTTTAATCTTGGCACAAGGCACAATCCATAAAAGCAAACCAAATTTTCTCTGCCACCGTGTTGTTTGCTGCTTTGCCTTTTCCTGATCGAATTTGAGCACTTTCCAACAAAGAATACTGCTAGAGTTTGAGTCAGATCCACATGTTATCTGTTAAAGTGGCCAACCATGCACATCCAGAACTGAAGCAGTGGCTTTTGAATTGTAGAATTAACCATCTTTAATTCTTGTCTTGTCACTGATTGTTTACTTCTGCCTCTTCAAGAACAACTTCTGAGGGTGCAGCCTGTGCTTTTCCGAGAGGATTAAGACATGCTAAAGCCACGATAAACAAAAAGTATACAGAACCCAATCAAACCCCCTGTAAACAACGTTATAGGCACCTCAAAATGCAGATGCATTTGGAGGGGTAACATCTGGCTCCATGGGGGGTGTGTGCTCTTGGAGAGAACACACGAGAACCTCAGATTTTTTGGGTATCAGCAGACCCAAACTAAAAGAAAAATTTGATGGGATGACTTCATTCACATCCCACACTTTATTACACAACAAAGAAGAATATACTGAAAATTTAAATGCTCATGGAAGAGCTTATTTTTCTTCCTACCTACACTAACTTAACATGAGGCTAGCATACGTTAGGTGTATGCATACAACCAATGAAGCCATTCCAGCATCTTATCCATGCCAAATTTCTTTTTTCTGAGCTTGGTCAGTGAAAGAAACAAAAATACATTCATCATAAGATAACTATGCCTTGCAGTCTGCTCATGAATAAAGCTGAATTGAAACATTAGACTGTTAGGCAACAAGAGATTATACTAGGCATAATCAAACCGCGCACAAGAAGCCTCTATCCACTGGTTGATAGGGCTCACATACAACCCTTCATTGTCAAACTGTTCAAGCAGATCTGCAGAAAAAATAGTATTACCTTCAATGTGATGAACTTGAGGCAGCTCCACCTTTTCATCAGGAAACTGTTCATAAACTTGGGACAGCTTAACATATTCTATTACAGCTCTATTTGGGATCTCTTCAGTAACGTCTTCAACCAAGGGTTCTTGTAATACTCCCTGACTCAGATCTTCAAGGATCTGTTCTTTAAGCCCAGGATGGAGCCTAGGGATGAGGGCATCATATTCTTTAGCAAGCTGCTCAATCTCATCTATTGTCCCATCGTGCCAGCGGAGGGGAAACCTCTCAAAAAAAATTGCCACTTAATCTATGGATTCATCCAACAGCCCACAAAACCAGGTCATTGCATCATTTACCAAAGTTATGGCAAAAATGATCATAATATCATCCTCATGACGAACATTAAAATCAGCCATCAGTTTGCAAAAAGAGGCAATATGATGGGTGGCTGAAACACCAATCATTTCCATAAAATTCGGGAACGATGTCATGCACCTTCTCAGGGTCGTAGCACTGATTAGGAAATCCATGGACTTTTGAGAAATGCAGTGGGCTGTAAGCATCGTGCCAAATATCCCACGGTTCTTCCATAAATCAAATAACGAGGTACTTAATTTGAAGAAACGTGTTTAATCATACCTCATTCCAAACTTGTGGAGTCGCCAAGGTGAGCTTGAAATCCTTCTGATGAGTGTGCTCACCTCTACACCCAATCGGATCTTCAAATCTGCAAAAGGACAAGGGCTTTGTTCCTTCGTGGAGTCGCCATGTGAGAGGAAGACTCTGCAATGTAATCTCCCACAAATGTCAATGAAGCATAATCTTCAAAATCCGGGAACTGGACTTTGTCCCTGGCAACGGCGGCAAAATGTTGTCGCCCAAAAATGGCGCGCGAGTGCTGAAAGCCCAAATTGCGGGCGTGCTGGCCCGGCGACAACTCTTGAGAGAGAGGCCAATGTCACCACACCTTCTCTCTCCTCGCTTCAGGCTGGCTCTTCTCCAGCTCTAGGGGGTTTCCCTAAGTTAGGATCACTAAGGCTTAATGACATGGCATTGGGCATTTATGATGATTGGAGTTAACAGAACTCCGCTTCAGTCAGCATTCAGTGAGCATTAAAGATACATTCAGTTAGCAATCTTGTCATCTCTAGCTAAACTCATGAATTGGATGATTTGGAAGGCTGGGATTGGTGTGATGATAATTACAGAGCAGGGAAATAAATAGAGACAGTGTTTGGTGCAAGCCCTAAGGGTTTTGGCACCTATCATCTTCAGTGCACTCCTCCTTCAACCCTCACGCCTCCATCCAGAGCTCATGCTCTCCTTCCTTAGCAGGTTGCACCCTCACACGTGTGGCTTCATCAGATGGTTGGATTTTGATGTTAGGTTTGGAGTGGGGGCACCTTGCCTAGGTGGAGGCCTCCCCTCACTCTTAACTCTTCATCTTTAGGTTTGGGCTCTCAGTTGTGTGCCGAGCCGGTTAGGTTTCGGTTTTTGGTTTTAGGGTTTTGGTCTTCATTCATTGTATAAATATAGAAATAGTACTAGCCATAACAACAAATCACCATCTGAAACATTAATATGTCTAACGGACATCTGTAGACCATAAATAATCATGATCCATAACCATCGGTATGTAACTCATCTCGCATCCTGCTCATGGCCTGGCCAACACTGGGTTGACCAAGTCAACACTGATCAAATGATGACCCAAGTGCTAAACTATGATGCTGCAAAGTAGTAATGGACATGCATGCTCAATTATCTATGCTAGCAGTGACACTCAAGTATGATTAGATTTTGTTGGCAAGTATAAGCACAATACATATATAATAATCCAAATCAAAATGATTAGTTGCTTCAAAACCAAAAATCTCCAGTGTATACTCATTTATAGATTTAGCCCTTTTGCTAGTCAAGGGTGAAGAGATCATAGACAATAGGTAAGGCCAAGGGATGACTTGATAACTAAACATTGTAAGCATTTGGGGTAAAGGACAAGGGGATCCACACAACATATAAGTTGGACTAGGTGAACAATAGGGCATGGCGGTATCTCATAAATGTGTGGAATGATGAGAAGGCTCCACTAGACTCTTAAAAACAACCATTTTAATACTTTATTTGCTTAGCATTTATTTCGCTAGTTGACCTCTCAAGGTAGGTGCCCTAATAAGCCTTCTGGGCTCCAGATAATGACAAAGACATGACCTTCTTGGGCTAGTCTCTCCCTGTTGCCCTATGGGGGCAAATGAGCCATACATTATACAAGGAATGAGTGCTCATACTCTACCCTCCAAAAGCAGGTGTCGGAAAATGACTGAGGTTCAACCTTCTTGGGCTTGCCTCCCTGATACCCTGTGGGGATACATGAGCCTTACACCATACAATGGATGAGTGCTCATCTCTTGGCCACTGGCTAGATTTATTTTTCCATTTCTAGTAGTGTCTAAGGACACTTTTATTTTGTTGGCAAGGCATCCATTTAGAATAACTTTAAGCTCCGATGCCTTAGTGGCTAAAGACACTTTGTTTGGTAGGACTACTTGTGTTGAAGACCTAGAGGTAGACATTCCCTGTGACGAAAATCACATGAACCAACATCGAGGCACAGTTTTATACATGGAGACCTATTCCAACATAGAGGTGAAGGTGGGGGAAATCCCAGATGTCAATAATGAAATTACAAGTCCAGGATAGTCAATGAAATTGGGAAGGCAACGGATGGATGGAGAAAACGGAAGTGATGCCAAAACTAACAAGCTATGTCCCTGAGGGGAAAAGACTAAATCCATACTAGAAGTAGGACAAGGTCAATGAGTATATAAAGGAATTTCTCGGTCAAAACCACTAGATCATTTATAAATTTAGATTTCAAGTAAAGCAAGATAAAATATTGCCTACATATAATCAATATCAATTGAGTCTCGCTGCTAAAATAGGTAATAGAGCAACATTAAAACCCATAAGCACAAACCATAGTATCACCTGGGTCATATATCTGCACTAGTTTTGAAATCAAGTCTGAAAATCCCTGGGACAATTGCTGCTGCTACAGATAGGAATTATATCAATCTCTGCTCTGGGTCATTTGAATGGCTAACTCAGTCATCGAATCTAGGGTCATGAAGCTTAGTCATGGAATAGAACTGGTCAATCTGGTCACTCTGGATTTGCTGAAAGTGAGAGATCATCAACAGTTGGCTCATCATTTGCTGATTTCATAGTAAAGGATTGGCTCAAAGAACTGCTCAGGAACAAAAGTAGCCCAGCTACTATATATGTGACAACAGGTAGCTTCTAGGCACTTACTCTGCCTGGTTAACTAACTAGGAAACCTAGTTAACTGACTAGGGTACCATCCTTTCTGAGAATGGGTCTCGCAGTTGCATTATCATTAACAATTTTGTCCACTTTATCTTTATATTGCATATTTACTTTATTTCGGGCCTTTCTTCAATGTTTCAATGGTCTTCCTTGGCTTATTTTGTCTTCTTGAGGTGTCTTCTATCACTAGAAAGGGTTGTCCATGATGTTCTTCTCCTCCAACCTCCTTACTTGGCATGATTGTCCGTTGCTTCCCTAGGAGAAACATTAACACACTCCCTCTCATCAAGGGTAGACATGTCATGAATACATTTGAGAGCTATCGGTGCTCGTTCTTCACTATTTCAATGGCCTTTTTCTTGTCTTCTGGAAGTTCTTCTTTTCTCTAGAGAAGTTGTCCATGTGCCAGGATAAGTGATGAGTGCATAAGTTGTAAGCGAGTATCTAGGGACTAATTTCTGCACCCCACTTGGTGTCTGAGAGAAGACACTGTTCTACTCTGAGCATTTATGGACTAAACTCTCCACCACACTTGGTGTCTAAGAGAAGGCACTGTCCCATTCTGAGTCGACTTAGGGACTAATATCTCCACCCCACTTGGTGTCTGAGAGAAGGCATTGTCCCACTTGACCCACCCCTAGCCATGTCACATGGCTAATACAATGGAAATGCTCGATGCATCAACCTCTAGGAAGATAGTGTGAGTAGTTGGGGCTAATCTTCCCAGCTCGTCACAGGGTGTCTGGAAGAGGGCATTGCCCCACTTTGAGCCGTTCACCCCTGGCCAAGTGACATGGCTAATACTGGGGAACACCTACCTGATGCATCAACACTACTCATCATGCAGGGGCCAATCCACCCACCTCGTCACAGGGTCTCTGGGAGAATATGTTGCCCTGCCTCTGGACCATTCACCACTAGCCAAGTCACATGGCTAACATTGGGGAACACCTGCTCGATATTGCAAACATCACATCTTCAAGCTTATGACATCCAATGTTGTTGCTCCCTCTACCACAGAAGCCATCCTGTTATCGTAGAACCTGAAGCCATCTCCCTTTGACAATGAATTCCTCTACTCCTTCTGAAGCCCAAACTCGTCATCAATTCTAGAGTACATACAAAATCTGTAAAAATGGGATACCTTCCCATTTAGCACAAGATCCTAAGATTGCTCGCTTTATTTTTGAAAAAGTTCTTCCTACCCCTTATGTATCTCAACTCCCTTTGAATCTTGACAATTTCCCTAACTCAATGGTGTCATCATATTTAACATGAAAAAACTGAATCAAATTTTTTGGGCTCCCATACCAAGGAAAATGGCCCGATTACAATAATGATCCTAACAATAAATTGGGCTCCAGTGCAGACTCACTGCCAATGTTCATGCTTTTTAACATCTTAAACAACTTTTGCTTCTCCTTCATCGAGTGTGAACCGTATGCCGACATCTACGAATTGGGACGAAAGTGGTGATCTAGGCTGGGGGAAGCTAAGTGCCTTAGACTGCAGCCAACAGGATATGGTGGTATTGCCTGTCTCAAGAATCAATCCACCTTGTATTTCCAAGCTCCACGAGACTCGAACCCTGCACAAACATGTCTGCACACACACAACAGTTTTACCAAAATACCAACAACTGGATTTTGATAAATATACACTCGGTGAGATTCGAATTCTGCACTTCGACATGCCTTAGATACGAATTTCACGATTTTGTGCTTAGATCAGATCTGACTTCAACCCTCGAGCTCTATTACCATGTTGTTTTTTCTTAAATTTTCGGTTTACCATTAGTGTTATAGCTCTTTTTTAACATTCATCAATCATATACTAAAAATATAAGCCAGATCTAGAAGCAAATAGATAAGCACAAGAAGACACAAAGAAATTATCTTGGCAAAGACAAACTCGGGAGAAAACCTAACAAACATTCTAGAGAAGAACTTTTCCAAACTTACAAGATCATCATGAACAAGCCCTAAAGCCTAGGGAAAAACCATCCTTGAACAAACCTTGAGCAGCAAGATAAAAGCCTTCTTAAGCAAACCCTAGCAGTGAAGAAACCCCTGCCCTTCTTTCTAGCGAGCCTCCAAGACAAGAATAGCCCAACATAAAGACACTCATCACAAGATTCCAACCTTACTCATAAGAAAACCTAAGACAAGTATGCAACTTCTTTTCAAGAGAGGTAGAAAGTATGATATCCAAATGAGGCACATTTCATCTTTATTAGTCTTTCATATCATACTTTTCACTTAACTTTGGACGATCTATCATTTTGTTCAGTTTACCTATATATTACATATTTAATTTATTATGGGGCTTTCTTTAATGGTTCAATGGTCTCCTTTGGCTTCTTTCATCTTCTTGAGGTGTCTTTTATTATTAGAAAGGGTTGTCCATGATGTTCTTCTCCCCCAACCTCATTGCTTGGCATGTCTGCCCACTCCTACCCTAGGAGAAACATTAACAATATGCACCTCCTGTAACATGGCAGAAATCTTCAAGCCATTGGGTGCGTCCTTGCAGGTAGGTCACAAGTCAAGTACTATTACTTGAAACTTGACTCCTCCGTCTACGACAACTCCTAGTGAAGCCAATGGGGGTGGTTGCTAATAAAATAAACTATGGTTGATTAAGATGAAAAATGAATCTAGGAGTTAAAATACTTAAACACAAGAGCAGTATTATTAGAGTAACCACTTTAACAACATTTACATCATATCATTAGTATTGAAAGAAAATAGCTTTAAAGAAAAAAATGATAAACAGTAAATGACCAGTGTCGAAAAGTGAAATCAATGTTGGAAAAGTAAGGTGTTGAATTTCTCTTGGTAAATTTTTTTTTGGTGAGTTGTTTAGGAGTTGGTTTATTCTTGGTTTGGCCCACTTGGACTTTTATCCTCGCTAGTAAGTGCAGAGCAATAATACTAGGTGTCCAATAAGGGGAAACATATAGTCTACTTTGGGCACCCCTCTGACTTCGTAGTATATTTAATGTGGACTGCTTACTATGGGCCACTCTAATCCCTTTTTGATTGTTGGCCATCGACTCAGTCAATCCCATAGTGATTACAAGAGCATACGAGGATATTTGATCTGCCAAATCCCTAATGAGGGCGACTTGCACAAGTGGCAGAGAGAAGGGCGAGTTCCTGAGATAATTAAGGGATTAGATTGGATGCAATCTCAAGAGATGGGTGCCACCTCTCAAGAGGTAGGTGCCCTCTCTTAGTTAAGTCGCCACATCTTCCAAAACTCGGCTTCCCTCATGAGATATGCACCCCACTTCTTAGGCAAGAACTCAACATTCTTAGATTTGATTGTGACACCAAGATTTAGTCTCCAGTTACCTCAGAATGGTTTCCAATTGACTTTAGCACGACTGCATTATGTTTCCTTAAATTTTGGGATGCTGACTTTCCCATTATTTTCTATTTTTTTGCTTTTTTTATTCACTTTTTGAGAGAATGAATTTAAGCGATATAAAATCACTAATTTCATTCCCAAAGTGGGTACATGGGTAAGGTGGATGCTCTGAGCTAGAAAACGAGAACCCTCATGGCAAATTAGGTCCCCTAGTACCACTTTTATGCCTAAGTGAATTTTTACAATTAAAATACCCCGATTTTGCGGGGAATTTTTTATTTAACAAAAAGATAAAAAATCCTAGGGGGGATTTAACACATGTTCATAAGACTCTAGATCAATGACTAGTATGGTAATATACATTAGACACTAGGCTTTAATAACCCCCCCTAAGGCCTAATCTATTGGATACACTGAGCACACTGAGAGGCGGGGGGAACAGTGTGTATAACTTTTGTTACTTTTTCAACGTTAACAATCATCAACAACTCATTCAATATTATGCAGAGTACGTTATTTTCATTCTATCAACAATTATATCTCATCATCACATATCATCATATCATCATCACATAAGAAGCATAACAAAACACACTACACAAGATTTTTGCCTGGAAACCCAAGTGCTGGGGAAAAAACCAAAAAAGCCTTGTAATAATAGTTTTTCAGCAATAACTGGAAGGAGGCAACAACCTCCTTATTACAATGAATTCAATTTCTCAGCTACAACTGGAAGGAGGCTACAACCCCCTGATTTACAGGCTACAACTTGAAGGAAGCTCCACTTCCCTAGTTCCCTGGCGACAACCGGAAGGAGGATACGAACCCCTTTTCTTTCCCCATCCTGCCACCCTGATATGAAGATAGAAACTGTAGAACCACGACCGCACTGATCCTACGGACCTTCTAATCAACACATGTACTACACTGCACAACCACTGCCACTACTAACCACTGCTCATCATCTGATCACTACTCATCAACTGATCATTGTCCACTGTATCACGTTGCTCATCAACCTGTACAATCAAGCTGTACCAATCAATCTGTTGCTCACATCATCCGATTGAGTCCATCAGAGTTTGCACACCAAACTCAGTCCACCTGAGTCAAACCAACTGCTCATACAACTCATCCAGTGTGAGTTGGACTAATTGCACATAAGGAAACCTGTGCCAATCCTGCTCAACTGAATCAATCTATACCAAGTTGCTTGCGTACCTTTTTGAAGATCACAAGATGAAGAAACAATAAACAAACCAAAATAAACTCTATATCATGTCATCACATAGCGCCCTCGCAACAAGATTTCTAACGAGCCAAAAATTTTGTAATTTCGATTCCGTATGAGAAAGTTATGCCAATTTTAGTGAAGATGCCCGAGAATCTCTCCTCCACAAAGTTGTTGACTTTTATCCAAGAGTTGCGAAACACCAAAGAGAGACTTGATTTATGAACAAATGAAATGTTTGATATTCTATTTATATAGGCTGTGGAGGAAAGTTAGTACCTCAAACAGGGCTGACATGCAATTCAAAATTACATATAATTAATTTCTCTTTTATTTGGTCGGCTGACCCAAAAAGGTGTGGTACACTAATTTCAAAAATTCATGTCTCTTCAACTGTAAGGAGTTAGAAGATGCTCCACATTTCAACGGAAATGGCTTGACAAGGACTATCTCCCAATGATGGGTTTATTTACAAATTCTTGGTCGAATACCCTTAAATTCTTCAATTTGTTCAGGACATCAAAGATTCCACACATAATGGTGCCAAAGGTCATGTTACTTTATGCATAAGTTCCAAGATCAAAGGCTTCAATGGACATCATCAAAGGCATGAGGGATTCGATGGTCTTCACATCCACATACTTCACATTAAGAAGGAGGAGGGATCCACCATATACTCATTATATCAAGGGTATCAAGGACCCCAACACCACCAATCAAGTGGGAACAAAGACTTTTTCAAGAATATCATCATCATATTCAAGGTCTCCATATCACTAAAAACATATCCAATGGTTCCATTATATATCTTCATCACCATAAGAGTGCCTATTGCTGCCTTTCACACACCTGGGGGTAACATGGCATAAATCTTCAAGCCACTCGGTGTGTCCTTGGGGGCAAGTCTTGAGTCAAGGTTGTAACCTTGTTCTTAATTCCTCCGTTTAGGCCAATTCCTAACGAAACCAAGCGAGGTAGACCCTATTTAGTTGCTAAGGCTGTTAAGGCTTAGTGAGATGATGATTTAGTTTTTTTTAGGAGTTTTGACAAGGAATAAATAATTGAACAAGATATTGCAACAGAAATAATTAAAACACAACAACATATGGATTAACACGTGATATGTAAAGCACACTGAACCAGATGATTGTAAAATGTAAAACCAGTGCCAATGGAGTCCAAAAATAAAGAGTGTTGTTGTACTGCTGAAAGAAATTGTGCTGCAAGTGCTCTTGGTCAATTTTAGATTAATATGGAGATGGGTGAATTAACTTAGGGGGAAGGGAACTCCAGATATACTCGAAGGTATGAGGAGTATGTCCAAAACCCTTATTTGATGCGGCTCCCCGCAAGGAATATGTGGGCTGGTTGGAGTCTCTGAGACATATTCAACACTACACCAACAAGTGTGTATCCTAACGGTGTCTCGAGGTGACTACCCAGTTGTTCCCGCTTCCTTTGTGGATTTCGCCACCGCAACGGATCAAATCAAGGCATTGGATTTTCGCTTGGGGAGGTTAATTGAGGTGTGAAAAGTAATTAATCTAGTCACCCACGTTGCTTTTGATGCAGCCAACTGTTCGGATGAACCGCAGCAGTGCAAAGCATACACAATAGAGCCTAAGTAAATTTTAAGGATTTTACGACTTGTTTGTTTGTTAAAAAAATAAAAAATGACCTCCAAGAGTCTCTTTCGGTTCAAGTGAACCTCAATCCAGAAAGCAAGGAGGGGGTAGTTTTTATTATGTTAAATTGAAATAAACTGAAAAGTAAGAAAGAAAGACAAGTTATCTATTTAATCCTACCACACATCTCTTTCTCCTTTTGAGTAACTTAGGAAGTCATGGGGTAAGTATTAGTATTACTCTTGATCAAATAAAGATATAAAATGAAAGCACAAATAAAAAAATACTATTATGCAAAAAGAAACTAAACTAAACAAGCAAAACATGAAAAAAATGGTTAAGATTCCATATGCTAAGCTAGATTATTAGCATTCAATTCAATTTCAGAACAAAAGCATATAGACAGGATCACTGAAAGAAATAGTATCACAAGATCAACACAGATTTACCCGGGGAAAACCCTAAAGGTTAAAACCCAGCAAGAAAAGCTTCCTCAATATAGATGATCAAAAGATAAAAGATAAGACTTCAGACTTGTCCTTCTCCTCCTTGAAGATAAGGCTCTCTCTCTCTCTCTCATGCGCTACACAAGTGAGTGATTGTGTTCAAATGAGGAGCGCTTCACTTCTATTTATATTCTTTCGTTTACTTGACTTTTTACTCCATTAAGTTGGCCCCACTAAAATTGACTTGGCCGACTTCTCTAGGAGGACTCAAACAACTTAATATTATATTTATGTTGCACAAGTTTCTGGAACGCGGGTACGTCGGGTACGCGGACACGAGTATTCGATACGGCTAGAAGCTTTGCCCAAATTTGCAGGAAACGTAGGGTTGGGAGCGGCAATAATATATATTAATTTTTTTAAAATATATTAAGAAAAATAAAGTTAAAAAATACATAATTGATTAATTTCATAGCTTAAACTATTTTATCCTCTTAATCCTCTAGTAGTGTCATGAAATTCATTTTTTAAAAATTTGCTCACTCCTTTAGGTCCACATTATACAAATCTCACTATAATCTCACATTGCTCCTAAGAGTTCTTAGAATTTGGGTGCCTCTGCATTTTCTTTTTGGTAACTACTACTTACTTCTCATTTGAATGAACTTGATTGTTTTAAGTTCAACTAACAAACTTTCAAATCTTTTGGTATCTTGAATTTGATATGGTTTATGATCCTAAATTGCTATATCAGTCAGTATGAATAACATAAGCTAGCTATAATCATTTGAGATATGAATTAAAGTAGTTCAATATCTTAGTATTGTAAAAAATTCATGTATATTCACTTAAGTACACTTGCAACGTATATTGAGTGTGAATGGATTTAAACATTTAAGAAGTGTGGGCCCTCTTTATTTATATAACCTTGAAAATAAAAAAATGGCATTATTGATAGATTCAATTGAAATTTTTGTTATTGGTGATTTCTTGACACAATAAACTTGAATCATTCAATTTATTTTCAACACTTTTCTTATGATTTTGGCCTCCGCATGGTCAGGAGCTTGTAGAAGCTCCCTGTCTGTTCGGGAGCTTCTGGAAGCTCCCAAACAGACAGGGAGCTTCTACAAGCTCCCAATAAAAAGGGAGCGGCAAAAGCAAGTTCCCAAAAAGCTCCTGAAAAGCTCCCAAGTTCCCAAGGAAGCTCCCATCAAAAAGGGGATGTTTTGTACCAGCTCCCAAGCTCCCAGGAGCGGGGAAACGTCGGGTATGGGCTACCAAAATCTCGGGAGCGGTACCCGTGCAACTATGTATTATATTAATGAGGGTGCTAATGACCCGACTTACAACGAAGGGTTTTTCCTCATGACTCTTAGTGATTCTCTCGATAGGAACATCAAGGTATAATGAAGTGCAAATGATTCTCCTGATAGGAACATCGGGGTATAATGAAGTATAAATGATTCTCCCAATAGGAACATCCGGGTACAATAAGTAAATACACTTCGAAGTTACAATAATTCAACACTCCCCCTTAACAAGAGGGGTATTCTACAACAACATCAACAACAACAGTAGGAGAAGGAGAGAGAGCATCTTCAACATCATCGGGGTGATACATCTATAAATCATTGGAAGCTTTTTCATCATCTTTGACATATAGTCTTCATCTTCAATTTCAGCAGCAACAACAATTGGATAATTCGATCGACAACATCATCATCAGTGTTTCTTCGATCAGCAACATCATCATCATCAACCTGCAATCAACAATATGAAGACGAAAGTATACGGATCACTTTAGGACTTAAGTCCAGGGATGATACAATCCTACCACATTCTCGAGGACTGAAGTCACTGGATACTATTACGGGATAATCACTCCTTATCACTTTAGGACTTGAGTCCAAGGATGATGCAATCCTACCACATTCTCGACGACCAAAGTCACCGGATACAATTATGGTATAATCACTCCCTATCACTTTAGGACTTAAGTCCAATGATGATGCAATCCTACGACATTCTCGACGACCGAAATCATTGGATACAATTACGGGATAATCACTCCCTATCGCTTTAGGACTTGAGTCCAAGGATGATACAATCGTACCACATTCTCAAGGACTGAAGTCATCGGATACTATTACGAGATAATCACTCCCTATCACTTTAGGACTTGAGTCCAAGGATGATGCAATCCTACCACATTCTTGACGAATGAAGTCACCGGATACAATTACGGGATAATCACTCCTTATCACTTTAGGACTTGAGTCCAAGGATGATGCATTCCTACCACATTCTCGACGACCGAAGTCACCGGATACAATTACGAGATAATCACTCCCTATCACTTTAGGACTTGAGTCCAAGGATGATGCAATCCTACCACATTCTCGACGACCGAAGTCATCGGATATAATTACGGGATAATCGCTCCGTATCACTTTAGGACTTGAGTCCAAGGATGATGCAATCCTACCACATTCTCGAAAACCGAAGTCTCCGGATCACTTTAGGACAAGTGTCCAAGGATGATACAATCCTGCTTCTTTCTCGGAGACAGAAGTCTACGGATCACTTTAGGATAGGTGTCCAGGGATGATACAATCCCACTGCAACATCGTTGTTCCCCCTTTCGGCGAAGGTCTTTTCGAACAACACTGAGCTTGTCTCGAAAGCATTCAAACTTTATTCGAGATAGAGGCTTCGTTAACACATCAACAACTTGTTCATCGGTACTCATATACTGGAGCTTTATGGCTCCCTTTTGTATCATATCTCGAATGTAGAAATACCGGATTTATATGTGCTTTGAATTGTCATGAAACACTGGGTTCTCCGTCATTTTTATACAACTCTGGTTATCACATAGAATCACTGTGGTATCCAACTCCAGGTTAAATAAACCTGACATCAGCTTCCGAAGCCATATGGCTTCACAACTAGCAGAGCAAGCTGCTATGTATTTTGCTTCAACTGTGCTAAGAGCAACACTGGACTATTTCTTGGTAAATCATGAAATCATAGAAGACCCCAGACAATAACATCCACTTGATGTGCTTCTTCTGTCTGAGACACTTCCAACCCAATCTGCATCTGTTTAGCCATACAATATGTAGTCATGGTTTCCATCATAGTATAGACCAAAGTCTATAGTTCCTTTCAGATATCTCATCACATGTTTTGCAGCTATCAGGTGAACACGTCTAGGTTGAACTAGATACTGACTCAAGGTGTTCACAGCAAAACAAATGTCTGGTCTGGTATTTGTTAGATACATCAACGACCCAATAATTTGTCTGTATTGAGTCACATCCACTAACTCTGATGATTCATCAGCCAACAAGTTCAGGTTGGTATCCATGGGTGTGGCCATGGCTTTACATTCCAACATATCAAATCTTTTCAAGATTTCCACTGCATACTTTCCCTGGTTGAGAAAGATTCCTTCTGAGTCCTTCCATACCCTAGACCTAGGAAATAATGCATTAACCCAAGGTCTTTCATCTCAAATTCTTCAGCGGGCTTCTTCTTGCATTCTACAATCTGTTTCTCATTCCTTGTCAGAAATAGGTCATCCACATACAGTAGTAGTATGACAGGTTCATCTTCTATAACCTTGAAGTAAAGGTTAGGATTGGCTTTACTCTTGGTAAAGTCCAAGCTCGTCAAGAAACTATCTATTCTTGCATACCAAGCTCTAGAAGCTTGCTTCAGATTGTACAGGGCCTTCTTCAACTTGCATACGTGAGTCCGTCTGTCTTCAACTTCGAATCCTTCTGGCTGTTCTATGTATACTTCTTCCTCAATCACACCATTCAGGAAGGCTGTCTTCACATCCATTTGGTGTAAGTCCCACTTCATCATGGATGTCAGTGCCATGAGGGCTCTAATCGAAGTATACCGTGCTACTGGTGCAAATGTTTCTTCATAATCAATTCCCTCTTTCTGAGAGAAACATCTAGCACAAATCTTGCCTTGTATTTCTCTATACTTCCATTAGCTGAATGTTTTATCTTGTAAATCCACTTGGAAGATACTACACCCTCGTCTTCTGGTTGCGGAACTATATCCCAAACATCATTTTTCGTTATTGATTGGTATTCTTCCGTCATTGCTTCAACCCATTCTTTTTTCTGTACAACTTCTTCATAGTTTGTAGGTTCTTGATGCACAAGATCACACATCAAAGCTACATAGCTGGAAAATGGCTTGGGCTTCTTGCTTATCCCGGTGGAGCCTTCAGGAGCTCCATATCTTTCTACTTCTTGTATAATTTCTTTTACCCAAGCAGGCCTTCTCTTTCGTGATATCATCGTGGGAGGTTCTTGTGGTTATGTCATATCATGGTCTTCAGGTGCTTCATTGTCAGGGAGGAATGTAGCCTCTACATTTCTGGGAGGTGCATCTTCCTCATATGCCTCTTCATGTTGACATTTTCTGGATCTCTTGAGAGCTGCTTCTTCATCGAATGTTACCTCTCTATTGATTTCCATGTGATGGAATCTAGGATTGTATATTCTGAATGCCTTGGATACTTCAAAGAGTCCAACAAATATTCCCTTCTTTCCAGAAGGGTCCAACTTGGTTCTTTTCTCTTTCGGTATGTGCACATATATTGGACAACCTAATATCTTGAGGTGGCTTACTTCGGGTTTCTTTCCCGGGAACATCTCTCCTGGAGTCTTAAATCCAAGGGCACTGTGAGATATGCTATTCTGTACATAGATAACAGTTCTTTCTGCTTCTGTCCATATATGCATTGGAAGATCTTGATCATATATCATTGTCTTCACTGCCTCCATGATGGTTATGTTCTTTTTTTCTGCAACACCATTTTGTTGAGGATTGTAGGTAGTAGTTGTTCCCTCTTGATTCCAGCATCTTTACAAAAGGCTTCAAATTCTTTTGAAGTATATTCTCCGCCATTGTCTGATCAGAGTGTCTTGATTCTTTTGTCTGAAAGATTCTCTATCAAGGCTTTGAATTCCTTGAATTTTTCAAACACCTCATTCTTTGCTTTCAAGAAGTAAATCCATGTCTTTCTTGAATAGTCATCAATGAATGTAATATAGTATTCAAAACCACTCAAAGATGTGGAGGACATTGGACCACACACATCTGAATGAATCAATTCCAACGTACCTTTAGTTTTTGTTTCGCTCTTCGGAAATGGATTCTTGATATTCTTTCCTTTTGCACATCCTTTGCAAATGCCTTTATGGTTGATCTTCAAGTCTGGCAATCCCGTCACTACCTTGTTCATAGGAGGTAGTGCTTTGTAATTGATGTGGGTAAGCCTTCTATGCCACAGTTCACTAGGGTTAGTGGTCTCATGAACAAGGGTTGTTTCTTGATGTCCCTTGAGTTTATACAGGCCTTCTTCTTCTTCATCAATGACAACTGCATCTTCAATTGTCTTTCCTTTAGGCCACATGAGTACTTGGCCATCTATGAATGCAACTCTGTATCCTTTCTTATCTAAAGCTAAGATAGAAGGTAAATTCTTCTTTAGACCTGGTACATATAAAACTTCCATCTTCACAGGATTTCTTGAATCAAGCTTGTAGCTTGCTTCACCAATTCCTTTGATTGGATATTGATAGTCATCTCCTAGAGATACTTTCTGAGAAGAGTTCCTTTCTTCAAGTTTTGACAGAATTTTCTTTTGTCCCGACATGTGCTTTGAAGCACCACTATCAATAAGCCATGTGTCTTCTCCAGGTGTTATATACCTCGAGAGTGCAAAGAATAGTACATACTCCTCGTCATCTTCTTCCCTTGCTTGCTTTCTCTGTGGTCCTTCTTCTTCTTCTTCTTCCTCATCTTCAGCTAAATGTGCATGATGTCTTTTATTATTGTTCCTCTTCTTGTATTCTTCTCTCTTCAAAGGACAATTTCTGGCAATGTGTCCTATCTTGTCACAATGAAAACACTGAAGGTTGGAGTAGTCCTTTGGAAAACTTTATCTTGTTCTTTGGAACCTTCTCGGAGGTTGAGACTCCTCGTGGTTTCCCTTCTTGAAGTTTGGTTCACTCCTTCTTCTCTTGGTGTGGGTGGCTAGGGCTTGATCATTTTCCTTCAGTAGAGCTTCTCTATTGGCCACTTTAGCCTCCTCTTGAATACAATCTTCCCATATAGTATCAAACTTCATGCTTTCTTTTCTAGCACACATCATTTGAATGTATGACTCCCAGGGTCTAGTGAGACCATTGAGAGCAATCATAACCAACTCATCTTCATCAAGGTTGTCTCCAATGGCTTCTAGTTGTTCCCTGAACCGGGAGACCCTTGTGAAATAGGCCTGGATGGATTCTCCATGACTCATCTTCATGCTCTTCAATTGAGCTCTTAGATTCATCTTTCTGTTGATGTTTCTACTTTCATACATCCTTGCTAGGGCATCATACATTTCTTTCGGAGTCTTCTTGGATGATCCTTCTTGTGCTTCTCCTTAGCTTCAGCCTCTTCAAGTTTTGCAACTTCATCCTTGATATATTTCTCAAGATCTTTCTCCTTGAGAATAAGGCCCATTCTGTATTTCCATGCTATGTAATTCTCTATGCCTTCTAGTTTGTCGTCGAGCTTGGTGCCATCTCGTCAAAGGATTACAAAAAATTGAAATTCTGGAAAATGAGAAACTGATCTTACTAGGAGATGTGCTTGACTGAGGCGAGTTGACTGGTGTGCTTGGTTTCTGGAGATCTCAAGTTTTCACCTTTCAAATTTGACTTGCGAGACTCTGCAGTGTAGTTTTCTGGTTCACTGGATTTCTGCAGTTTTCTGGTCCAGTGTCAAACTAGGGTTTGACTTTTTTGGAGATCTACCCACTCAAAAATCTCGATCTCAGGCTTTGTAGATGCGCTCTAGGAGGGCGCAACTTTCCATGCAATCAAATCTTAAAAATCAAAATTTTTCTCGAAACCCTAATTTCTTGTCGGGGAGAGAGAGAGGGCTTCTTCACCTTGTGAAAGCTGTCCTATTCAGGTTAGCTCTGATACCATGCTAAGATTCCATATGGTAAGCTAGATTATCAACATTCAATTCAATTTCAGAACAAAAGCATATATACAGGATCACTGAAAGAAACAATATCACAAGATCAACACAGATTTACCCTGGGAAAACCCTACAGGGAAAAACCCAGCAAGAAAAGCTTCCTCAATATAGATGATCAAAAGATAAAATATAAGGCTCCAAACTTGTCCTTCTCCTCCTTGCAGATAAGACTCTCTCTCTCTCTCATGCACTACACAAGTGAGTGATTGTGTGTTCAAATGAGGAGCGCTTCACTTCTATTTATATTCTTTCGTTCTCTTGACTTTTTACTCCACCAAGTTGGCCCAACTAAAATTGACTGGGCCGACTTCTCTAGGAGGACTCAATCAACTTAATATTATATTAATGAGGGTGCTAATTACCCGACTTACGACGGAGGGTTTTTTCTCATGACTCTTAGTGATTCTCCCGATAGGAACGTCGAGGTATAATGAAGTACAAATGATTCTCCCGATAGGAACATCGGGGTACAATAAGTAAATACACTTCGAAGTTACAATAATTCAACAAAGAAAGGCATCGACAAGGAACCCCCTTGGGGGAATGGGGAGTGGGTTCTGAAGAGCCTACTGAAAATATTTTATTATGCTCGGTTACAATGCTTGTTAGAAAATGCCACTTGGTTTTTATAGAAGATGAACCCAAGGGCTTAGAAAACTCTCGAAAAGTGGTAGCGGAAGAAGGGGACACTCTTGGGGAGCTCCGGATGGCAGAATGTCAGTTTTTGGGAAGCACTACCTCCTCATTTATGATGAACCTGCTAAAAATCAGCAAGCTTTTATCAGTAGAAAGTGCCCCAAAACACTTTGGAAGTTTCTTTGGACAATGCACAAAAAATTGTAAAAGCTGTTAAGTTAAAACTATAAAAAAATGCAAAAATTAACAAAGGAAAGTAAACTTTCCTTGGGATCTTGGCTTGCTTTTTGGGCAGCCAATAACATTAAGCACTTAGATTGTAAGATTTGACTTTAGACTTTAAGGAAATACTATTTGATGCAAGCTAGAATTTTTCCTTAAAATGCTTTGCGAAAAATAAACTTTCTTATGCCAGATCTACTCTTGAAAACATAAAACTTTAAAGCACTTTAGATCTAAGCTTTAAGAACTTGCAAACGAGATCTAAAGAAAGATTTTAACTTTAAAGTTTAAACGTGATAGATCTACATAAGCAAAGAAAGTAACCAAGGGATAAATTGATTTTAAGAAGAGAAAGAGATGGAGAAAAGAGCTTGTTGCCACGAAAGATTTGCTCAAAGACTTTGTAGTGGGATGCCAAGGGACTATGATATTGGAGATTGTTGGAGATTGAGTGGAGTCAAACTAGATCCATGCTTCCTCCAAACTGGATGCCTTGAAACTCAATCACAAACTTGCATACCCATGAGATCTTGAAAACATATATAAAAGGAGACTAAAATAACATGAAAATAAACTTATTTGTCATGCAAATCTTTGATCTCTAAGCATACGTGAATAAATAGAAATGTAAGTAATCTTACTTACAATACCTATTCCTACTAATTCAGAGGAATCTTGATGAGGCAAGATCTATATCCGGTGTAAGCAAAAATTGTAAAGAAGGAACTGGTTACCTCATGAAAATGTAACGATTTTGGTCCACACACCAAAGCAACAAACCATTAGCCTCCAAAGCTTCTTTATTATCAAGCAAAAACATCAATGGCATAAGCCAATTACAATAGCAAGACCTCTCTGCTCCAACCAGAACTAGTTTGTGAGAGAGGCAGAGTCTTTAATTATAGCCAAAGCAGGCCCCTGGGGGGAGCTACCTACACTGAAGATAGACTCGGAGTTGAGCTGAGCTTGGACTGAGTTGAAGAGGAGTCATACTGAGTTGAAGTGAATAGGCAGGTGCCACATCACCCAACCAACCACTCGAGCTTAATGAAATTGGCGTCAATCTATCTACATGCGCGAGCTTGAATGAGGTTGGTGTGGAATGTTGACATCATCTACTATTCCATTCGCTACCTCCTCCTTTAAACTTTAAACCAAAATTTGAAACAATTTTATGTTTGAGAGGGATCCACCCCTTCCACCAAACTCAACCTTCACCCTCACACGCGCGTGGAAAATTATTTATGACATCACCCCTTCATAATATACTCGTTGCCACTTTAATCCAAAGTTTAAAATGTTTATAAGTGGAAGTGGTAACTCATGAGGGGTCCACCATGTGACATCACGCTACTTTCCATGTTACATCACAAACCAAGTTAAATTCCAGGATCGGGGGCAAATTTCTCTTCACGTGAAGGTGAGTTTAGACTTTGTGGTGGGGTCTACATTAATAAAAAATGAAACTTAAACCAAAGTCCAAGTAGCTTTTCATCTTTAATATGAAACTACCTTAACTTTGGCTTTTAACACATGCTTTAAAATGCCCCCACTCACTTTTAAAAAATGCCATTTTGTCGCATCTTTAGCATTTATTGACCACTTTGATATATCTTTAGAAAAATAATGCCCTGCAGGGTGTTTTAGCCGCCCGAAACATATGAAAAGTGGTCTCTAGGGGAAAGAGGACACTCTGAGTGTGAAAACGAGCACCCCCACGCCAAAAACAGACTCTGAACCCGACTTTTATTACACCTTGAAGTTTTTTAATTAAACCATTAAAAATGGCCTAATTTTGCGGGAAAACTTATTTTCTTGGAAAATGACGAAATTCTAGGGGGACCTAGCACATGTCCATACGACTCAATTTGAATGCCTAGCATGTTGAAAACCATTGACACGAAGGTTGTAATAACCTCTTAAGGCTTAAACACCAAGACGACTACCTGAACTTTGGAGGTGTGAGTGAAAAACTCGGAAATTATTAGTCATTTGTTCAACAACTAATAATAACCAAGGGAAAAAACACTCTGGGCTAGTCGGCTTGATGCTTAAGTCTGGGAAGCCGAGCCTTTTATAGAAAATATCATGGTAGCACATTTCTTACAATTTCCCCAAGGGGGTATGAACATGTGTTGCAAAAATTATTGAACAGACTCCCAGAAAAAGCCTGGCCGACTTCTGAACTCTGATCATGAACAAGTGTGATTGTTTAAACCTTGTTGGCTCACTTGAAAATACCACCAAGTACAACTTGGGTGGTAACAGCACCAACACCCCAAAAGAGGGGTACAAAGACCTCACCAATAGTGTGCAACACCTTATGGGCTTCATATGCATGGTCACAAGGCTACAACATGCGAATTACCATATAGCATTTGTTATCCCTAAAGTTGAACCTAGACGACAGGGGTTCAAGCTTAAAGAAATCTTTTTCAAAAATATACTTTAATGAAATCAATATAAAGACTGGGTTGGTATGTAATCAAAGCTATAGGAAAATCACACAATCATTAAAGAACTGCATAACATAAAACAAGATACAAAATCCAATATCAAAGGAACTACGATCATGAAATTATGAAATGAGACTAACTCTGTTTTTTAAAAGTTTAAAAGATAATTGTATTTCAACATAAGAATCATGCAATGGGATTCAATTGACCATATACAAGATAAATAATAAGAAACACAATTCATAAGATACACAGACAAATCATAATCATACTCATATCAAGGTAGAACATGTATTGAAGATGTAGAATATTTCATGTCATACAGAAAGTTATCAAAACTGGATCTTCATAACTCCAATTGCCACCCTTGTCTCATCTAGAGACTCTCCTTAAATACAAAATATCTGTTTGTCTGAGTTAACTATAAGATCCTACTTCTATGGATCGAGCCTTCTCAAAAATAGGGAAGTCAATCCCCTTTAAACAGTCTTTAAGTACAAGTGTAATATAAAAGAGACATCTGTCAATAAACAAAATTACTTTCAAAAGCAAACTACAACTCTAAATCTAAAGACTTTTAGAAGCCTCTGCCAATATAGTTAAATCACTTAAAACCTGGGACTGCTTTTGCAATCTGGCAAATTCAGCATCTTTGTTGTCCTCCTTACTCTGAGCCTTGATGAGTTCGAGCTGCTTCTGGATGGTTCTTTTTTCCCTTAGAATATCTTTAGATATTGACAACAATTTTTGATAATCTGCCTCCTTATCCTCCAGATCTTCTCGAAGTCTTTTATTGGCTATCATCAACTTTTCATTAATGTTTTGTAAATACCTAGTTTGCTCTTTGTATGTTTGTAAAGACTTCTTGACTTGGTTTAATTCTGGAGATATTTCCAGGTCTTCTTCTTTCATATGGACCTCTTCTCCTTATAGAATCCTTGATGCTGAGCAATCCTCTGAATCAACTTGTTTGTTTGTGCAAAAGGCTTCTGGTATAGACCCTGCAACTCCTTGAACATCAATAAACTTCTCAAAATTTGAACAATACTGATCTTTAGATGTATGTACAGTTTCTTCACTGAGAGCATCATCTATCATCACGATTTCCTTGCCATCTTCATGTGTTGATTTCTTCTTTGTCTGCAACTTCTTTCTTAACCTAGTCCCCGGCCTTACATCCCTGTTTTCTGACTTCAACAGCTGTTTATGAGTTTCATTTTTTGAGGTTATATTTTTTAGCATAACACTTAATTTTTTAGGGTTTTCATCTGTGAATGAAGTTTCAGGACACAAACCTTCCTGAATTGGTTTCTCTGTAAAACCCTTACGTTCCTCTATAGCAGCTTCAATTTGTTTTTTGTGACTTGTTGTTTGCTGGTCCGAATCTTCCATAATCCTTTTTCCTTTCTCTTTAATATTTTCTTCGAACCCTAGCTCTGTCAATAGAGTTTCCCAGGTTCGTCCTTCTCTGTGCAATTGTGATAAAATCAAAAGTTTGATTAAACCTTGTTGATAGAGTGAACGAGCAGTATGCTCTGGATGGCCTTGAACCCATGAAATCATCTTTTGAAGGCTTTTCAATAAGTAGAATGGGAGATTGAGCTGTGAGCTTCCACTAAGGTGCATCAGCAACCTTAAATGGCATTTAAGAACCCTGTCATACCGGCCATCACATGTAATATAGTTTTGTACCATCTCTAAAGGAATTTTCCAACTTGGCTTTATTTTGCTCACATGGATACCATTTTTCCAATCTAATTTCTCAAAACCTAGCATTAAAAACTCACTGTAATCTCCTTGGAAATCCTGTTGTTTAAACCATCTCTCTCCCTACGCCGGAACATCTATTGCTTCAGCAATAGAATCTTCATTTACCCTGACTGTTAAGCTTTTAAGCTGGACCATTTCATCTTTATAGTTTTTAATAAAATCCATAGTTACCTGTGAATGATAACCTTGTAATTTCTCACAGAAGGCAAACCATCCAGCATTCTTCATCAATTGGGCTGATCTTGGGAACTTCATTATCCATTCTATGTTATTGGGCTCCAATCTGCAAATCAAGCCTCCTGGTTTTCTTCTTACCACGATTTCTGAATCTTCTTCCTCTGCTATCTTCGACATTTCTGCAACCCCTTCATACTATATACTTTTAAAAGAGAATTTATGCTGCAGCAGCTTACATTCAAACGCAGAAAAACTTATACAATGTAACTTTGCCCTTTTCCAGCACGAAGATTCAGGATTAAAACAAATCCTTGCTATTTCAAAACTACTGTATTCGCTGCTTTAATCATACAGATTTAGGGATCCTGAACAATAAATGTTCACAGTATAAAAACAGCTCTCTAAATGATCTTCACCCAGTGCGCAAAAGCATTCGGGCAACATAACATGACAGATTTTAGGGAAAATGAATTATTAAATTCAATCTGTCGACCCTGCCCTTATTAGTACCAATACTCATTGCATGAAGTGTTCTGATTCCATATACAAAACAGTTGTACAAGCCCATGAATGACACGATGAAACTCATCATTTCGTGAACAGGCCTGCTTTTAAAGAGTATTCACATCAAGTACCGAATCTATCGAACATGAATATGCTATATAACCATAGTTCATTGTCTTATTTTTTATATACCATGGTACTTATGAATAACAACTTTAAATAAAATACTCTTTGAAGAAAGGCTGCCAGTTTGTAAAATGCTGCCAGTTTATAAAATGCTGCCAGTTTGAGAAATGCTGCCAGTTTTAACAATCCAATCCATAATATAAAACCTCTTGCACATACATAGGTTCATGGCTTTAAATGAGTGAAAATTTTGAGGCTTCAAAAGATTAAAAAATGCAAAAAATAATAGCATCCAGGCAAAAATTAAAAATAAAGACTCATCATAATAAAAAACCCTAAGGTAAAAAAAATCAAACAACCTTAGAGATAACAGCATCCAAGGGCCATCAAACCACCATATGTGTGGGTTCAAGACCCAAAATTCCAAGGACACCAAGGACCCCATAAGAATGGGTTCCAACATACCACCATAAGTGTGGGTTCCAAGACCCAAGTCTCCACATGTAAGAGGATTAAGATCTAAGCTTGTGGACTCAAGGACCCCACAAGAACTCAACAACCTCAAGACCATCCAATGCAAGCAATGGAGAGCAACGGGCTCCAACATCAACACATCAAGGGACTTACACACGTGAGCCACATCATCCATCCAACAACCAATCAAGAGACCAAAAGAAGTACAAGCATAACAAGGAGCACAAAGACTACTAACCAAAGATCAACCAGGATCAAGGAACTCAACAATAGACTCAAATTGGACAAAGATACAAAGTAGGGGCACTTAACCAAGTCAATGGATAATCAGAGATTTTGCAATTGTTCCAAGGCCTCCAAGGGCTTCAATCTTGCGCTTGGACAAGGTCAAAAGGGCTCCTCTAAGACAGACGACCACAAACTAAACACTAACCCTCAGGGGCTCCACATGGGGCACCAAGGAGTCAACAATTGGCATCAATGACCAGGCATCAATGACAACTTAATCGACATAATCATCAACACTATTACTCTAGCTTTGGAGGTTTGAGGGAAAAAGTAGAAAATTATAAGTCGTTGAAAAACAATATATAATTAACAAGGAAAAAATATTCTCGAGTGATTGGTTTGATGACCAAGTCCTAGGCAAGTCAAACCTTTTACAAAAAGTCATCATGCTATGTCATTTATTACAATTCCCCCAAGGGGGTATGAACATGCGTAAAACAATAAATATTGGGCCAAAAATGGCCTGCTGGACTTATGAACTCTGATGATGAACAAGTAACTTGTTCACAGTTTTGTAGCTCAACTGCAAGTCCAACTTAGGGGGTAACATACCTAATGGCCCAAACCCCCCAAACCCATTGAGATTTTGCAAGAACCGTTGATTTTTGCGAAGGAATTGTTAGGTCAACATAAAACTAAGTCATGATTTCAGATTTGACTATTTGATTGGATGTATGTTCTTTGTTCTTATTTATGATTATATGTACTCTCTTTTGTTGCTTTGTGCTTTTGAGATTTCTTTGGTTTTAACAAATACTTTTTAATAGATGGTTGCAAATTCCATTACAAGGGTTTCATTGCATCATTTGCATAATGAAATAAGCTAATTACCTTCATGGTTCCTTCTATTAAATGTTTTTGTGTGTTTTCCAATCTAAGCAAATTTTCGCTTTTTGTTTTTCTAGGTGCGGGTTGCATCACCAGATAAAGATTTCTTTCAGATCTTGTGTCCTTCATTACGACTCTTGAGAATTTCTCCCCGTGGATCTCAGTTAGTGTTATAGCCTTCTTGATTAATTTATGCTTGCAGAATAGTTTATATTTTTATTCTTTGTTGAATATATGTAGCTTTAGGCTGTTGCTATAATCCTAAATTTGTTATGTTCCAATTTTGTTATTGTTCTTACTGTGTATAACAGATTTGCATAGTTTCGTGAAATCCTAAATTTGGTCCTTATGCAGGATTATATCATTTGGTGTAGAACAGTTTGCTGAGAAATATGGGGACCTGAAACCATCCCAGATTATAGATGTAATGGCACTTGCTGGTGATAATGCTGATTTTATTCCAGGTTATGTCCTCTATGAACTATTTATGATTTTTGTTGTGTGATATCTACTCCGTCGCTGAATATTTTATTTTTATTTTTAGCTTAATTAGGAGATTGAGATCCCACTTGCTTATTAGTGGATACCATTTTGTTTGGCAACTAGGCGTATATAATTAGTAGTTGAGAATCTTTTGGAATATCTTCCCGGCATTATATTAGTTGGATTTCTTTGGTGGAGATTCACTTCTCTATGGTGAATGGTGATGGTTGATGGTGATCTTGTGGTTTGGTGTAACTTTCATGCCTTTGGTGATGTATCACTTTCTCTGTGATATCCCCGATCTGGGATGGTCTCAAAATATATGAATTTATCAAACATTAGTCAATTTTACATTGATTTATAACTTTTACAAGCAGTATGTATTCTCATAAACATTTCGGCAAACACGTTAGAGACATTCTAGAACACATCGCAATGGAGAGGTAATGCTGGCAACTTTATTACGAATAACAAAGAGTAAATAGTACAATAACTATGTCTGTGATAACAGCTACCAAGATACATTCAACAAGGACCTGGAAGTGATGCCAACTCGAAATGAGATAGCAAACCAAATTATGAAGCTTCAATGAAGACCCTAAATGGATCCTCCCCCTTGTCCAGCTAGGGTGGATCTGTCGCACCACCGAAACTAGACTAGAATGGATGGATGGGGTTTGCCAACCCCAAACGAAAACTCTAGGCTGACCCCTAGACGGTCTCAAGAACAAATCTCCAAATATTCAAGCATGCCTCCAATACCATGGATAAATACCATGGGCCAATGAAAACCATGTTCCATTATCACCTTTTGCCAATACCATAGAAAAATACTATAGAACACCAAAAACCATGCACTAGGTAATTATTGCTCCACTAACTTCATGAAGGTGCTTTCTAACCATTTTGACTTTCATAAATGCACCGTCTAACTTCCTTAACCTTTTCTTTGTGCATCCTTTGACCCAATTGATTAGCCAATTTTCTCCAATTGGATGTAATAATTATTTTGGATAATTTTTTCATTAATCCAGAATAATATTCTCCTTAGCCAATAATTATAATTTTTGAGTTTTAATAATATTACTGGATAATTTCCCCAATTAAATTATATTCTCCTTATTTGTCACCATTAATAATTTTTCTAATGTGACTTAGGCAATTTTTAAACCATGAAAAATATGGGGACATGACAGTCCTCCCCTCCCAAATTTGCTTGTCCTCAAGCAATGAAGAAACCACAGGGAAATACCATCGCATCATCAATGCCTTCCACCATCATATCCACTACACTATGGGCCATATATACATACATCAACTGAAGGAAGTGATATCTACATGAACCAATGCATGCATCTGTAATCCAACTGACATGGAGACTTATCATCAATAATCATGAATAAACATAGAAAGTGTGCTATGCATCAGCATCTATGAAATTCCCAACTCTACCTTGAGAATCATCCTCTCAAAGCATAGCTCCATCTGCTCCACCATCAACCATGCACTTAATGTGAAGGCTAAGTACAAATGATACCAGGATCCCAAATGATTCTTAGAATCACAAGGTGCAGTATATATTCTCCTATGCAATGCATAAGAGTCACATGGAAGTCATCATGACACCCAGCAAGAAAAACATAAGTCCATCCAAAAGCATGTAGGAAACCATAACAAACTGTTGCAAAGATGAACCCATGGAGAAAAGAAGAGGCGTGCTTCCTTAAGCCAACCATCCAAAATGTGCTCCCAATGAGTTGCCAATAATCAATAGTGCTTGGGTCCCACTGCTTGTTCACTCTCCTAGTGCACAATGTCATCAAGAACAAATCTAGCGAGTATGGGATGCCAGGGTCCCAACACTTGCGCACCTCATCAATACATAGTGTGAATACATACAAATCAAAATGTGGGATGGCCATGCGCCAATGCTTGTGCATTTCTATCATGCACAAGGACATCAAAGTAGGAGGTGTACAATATCCTCCCAATTATTTCAACCAAGTGTGGAATGCCAGGATCCCATAACTGGCACATTCCATCAATACATAGAGTGGTACAAAATAATACATCATGGGGAGGGATGCCAGGATCCCAAGTTTTACTATGCATTCTCCCACACATCATAATCACTAAGATATATACATCATAATGAAACATAGTGAAATGATACAAAGATATGCCACTCCTAATGTGGCCAAAGTGATCATCTATCAAAGAGCACTCAAGATGCTTGCACCTCCAAGCAAGAAAATCACCAGGTGTCAAAAGCACACAATCATGAAGATACCAATCAAATCTAATCCAATAACATAGGCGACGATCCCATGTGCCATAATGCTTCAAGGAAGAATAAGATGTATCAAGATGTCTCATCATGTGTTCTTTTATACAAGCAATGGATGAAGAACCTCCCTCGATCAAAGAAGGAGCCTCCAAGTTGCTCAAAAAAGTGCATCCATGAGTAGAAGTGATACAAAAAAATAACAATGGATGTAAATGTTGCTCAAAAGGAATTGGTGCACATAACCTAGGATCATCATGAAGGGTAGGAGTCTCATACTCCTCATGTGGCACTAACATAAAAAAAACCCTTCACCGAAACTTCCTTAGGATGAAAACTGAAAGAAATAGCAGTGTAGGATGCAGTACAATGGGCCAACTCTTCCTCTAAGTCAGGAAGTGTGAAACTTCTCCCCAAGGTTGGTTCCATGGGTGTAGGATCATGTGCCTCTTCCAAAAGTGCGAAACTTGCACTAAAAGACAACTCATGTTCTTCTTCATCCATGACAACTGTTTGGCATTCAACTTGCTCATCTTTCAACTCTTCAAACACCTGCAAATGAGTTTGAGTCTCATGGTCCACCATACCTTGAGGAATCTTCATGCTATCATCCATACAAAAATTAGAAACATAGGTAGGAGACCATGAACTTTGCAACTCCTCAAGAAGTTGCTCATTTTGGATCTTACATTCTTGAAGTGCTTCTTGAGCATCCTTCAGACAATCTTGGGTGGAATTCAATTCATGTTTGAGCTTGCAAATTTCCTTATTATCTCTTATGGAGGCTTCATGTAATATTTCAACAAGCTCAATCAAATGACTTCTATCAGAAAGGAAACACATGAGATTACCTTTAGTTGCTGATGTTTACTTCTAGATATTCTCTATGACTCTATTGGAAGTATGTGGCTCCATGGAAAAATCTCTCCAAGCCAATTGGGACACAAGTGTGCTAGTAACTTGGAAAATGGCTAGGCCCTCTTGGATCTTCTTGTCATTCATCTTAAGTGACCCTTTAAAATGGGAAAGCTCATGAAAAGAAGGCTTCTCTTCCTCCAACATAGGATCAACCTCATGAAGCTCATGTGGCGAGGGTGAGATCGATCCTAGGACCTCTTCCTCTATTGCAGAATCCTCATCTTCTTCAGACTCGTGGGGACTTGTACTTGGAATCTTCTTGCCATTCATCTTAAGTGGCCCTTTAAAATGGGAAAGCTCATGAAAAGAAGCCTTCTCTTCCTCCAACATAGGATCAACCTCATGAAGCTCATGTGGCGAGGGTGAGATCGATCCTAGGACCTCTTCCTCTACTGCAGAATCCTCATCTTCTTCAGACTCGTGGGGACTTGTACTTGCATTATGGAATGGATATCCAAGTACAAGTCCCCACTGTTGGACATCCAACACGTGGTCCTTTTTGCAAAACGACTCGGGTTTCTCCACACTCAGTCCACACGGCCTCTAAATGGCAATATGCTGTTTTAATAGAAGCCTTATGTCTCCCTCATAGCTTGTGATTTGAACACGAGAGGGATCGACTCCCTACAGTCCCTACGATCTTCACAGACGTGGTGGCCCTCCACGACTGCTCCCACACCTGCGCGACCTCTCCTTGGTCTTCACGGGAATGTCGACTGAGAGATCGATCTCTCCATAAGAGAAAGAACCGGCCCTTAAAATGCCACCACCTCCTCACGGCTTCTGCAATAAGGAAATCGACCTTCAATATGCCCTCGCAGATCCTTCTTGTTTTGCGTCTTTCCACACTCTGCGGCCTGCTCTTTGCTTACAGAACTTTCCACAAAATACTCACGGCATGTTCACGGTCCTCTCCACATTCGTGGTCTTCCCCTAAACTCACGATAACATTTTTTCTTAGTTCACGATGACTCAAATAGAAGGATCACGTCCTCCAATAGCCTTCGCGGCTTCCACAGAATCTCCAAGAAGGGAATGGAATCCCACGCTATCCTATGTTCCACGATCTTCACAACATTAACCCTTGTCGGCTACAACTGCCACGATCCAATTTAATTTGACCTTGAGATAAACTCGATCCTATGGATAAAGACGACCCCACTCTATAAAATTCAACGCCCATAATGAAAATCGCGAATGAGTCGCCAAACGTGAATTTGAAATTAAATGCAGACATGAAATGGAAACCCTCAATAGATTCCCACTCAAGATGACAGGAAAACCAACTTTGATACCACTGTGATGTCCTCGATCCGGGATTGTCACAAAATATATGAATTTATCAAACATTAATCAATTTACATTGATTTATAACTTTCACATGCAGTATGTATTCTCATAAACATTCTGTCAAACACATTAGCGACATTTCCAGAACACATCACAATGGAGAGGTAACGTTGGCACCTTTATTATGACTAACAAAGAGTAAACAGTACAATAACTATGGTTGTGATAACGGCTACCAAGATACATTCAACACGAACTTGGAAGTGATGCCAACTCGAAATGAGATACCAAACCAGATTATGAAGCTCCAATGAAGACCTTGAATGGATCCTCCCCCTTGTCCAGCTAGGGTGGATTTGTCGCACCACTAAAACTAGACTAGAATGGATGGATGGGGTTTGCCAACCCCAAACGAAAACTCTAGGATGACCCCTAGACAGTCTCAAGAACAAATCTCCAAATATTCAAGCACACCTTTTCCATTTGCCTTTGCCTCCTTTTATACTTGAAAAGTCTCTAATAGCATGGATAAATACCATGGGCCAATGAAAACCATGTTCCATTATCACCTTTTGCCAATACCATACAAAAATACTATAGAACACCAAAAACCGTGCACTGGGTAATTATTGCTCCACTAACTTCATGAAGGTGCCTTCTAACCATTTTGACTTTCATAAATGCACCCTCTAACTTCCTTAACCTTTTCCTTGTGCATCCTTTGACCCAATTGATTAGCCAATTTTCTCCAATTGGATGTAATAATTATTTTGGTTAATTTTTCCATAAATCAAGAATAATATTCACCTTAGCCAATAATTATGATTTTTGAGCTTTAATAATATTACTGGCTTATTTCCCCAATTAAATTATTTTCTCCTTATTTGTCACCATTAATAATTTTTCTAAGGTAACTTAGGCAATTTTTAAACCATGAAACATATGGGGACATGGCATTCTCGACATATGGATGCTTCCAAGTGACTGTAGATCATGGTGTTATTGTTTTGTCACTAGGAAGGTGTGTTTTGCATGGTGCCCTTTTGATGTGTTCATCATATTTCATGTGTGTTGGGGACATTTTTGATGTATCACTAGGATATACCACTTTTCTTACATCTCTTTCCTAGGATTTCCCTAGGAGATTCTCTAAGACATGAGTAACCTTTTTTGTAATGTCCCTTCTTGGAATTTTGGAGAAAATTACAAATGGGGCAAATTCAAGCTTAACTAGTCTTTCTAGGTTTGGTTCCCAACACCATCGAACCTTTCCAAATTTCTTGTGGAGGGATCCTATGGGATTTAAGCCATCCTAACAGACCTCAGACACTCAATGGTCGAATCAACAAACTCATTTGACATGTTATTCAAGTTTGCATAATGTTGGCCAATTTTGAGCTTTGCTAGTCATGACTCTAGGGAGTTCCAACTGACTCCAAATAGTCTCGAATTTGTAAAGCAAGGATATGGTGAGACTTATAACAATCCAATATTGCCCATGAGCACTTAGGATTTGGCTTTAGGCTTCTGCAACTTGATTTGGGGCTAAGAATAAAGGGGCAAATTTACTAGGAAAATGAGGTCAAATTTCCCCTAAGTGTGAGCCAAATTGGCTTCCCAACTCAAGTGCGACCCTCCCAAAATTCAGAAAAAAGTATGGGAATGAATATAAGGCTTCAGGTGTTGTCATTAATCATTGTTATTAGCTCTTCAAACTGGTTATAAAACGCAACATTCATATAACTTTTAGTGAAATTGCTTAAGGGGAAATGGTATTAATAGCTCAACTTTGACTCATGAGAAGTAGATTGAATGGCTCAAATAATGACATGACATATAGAGACCATAAACAACATACAAATGGCTGCCCCAATAGCATTAAACATCAGAGAAATTCCTTCATACAAACCTGATGTATAACTCTTTCAAAGTGGAAGCCAAATATATGAAAACTAGTCATTCAAGAACATGGGAATGCAAGCCTTTCACACTGGAGTTTCTTGGATTTCGAGTTACAGAGCATATGGTCATTGAATTACAGAATTATACACCATTTATGGCTGCCCCATCATCATAAAACTTAGATAAAATTCCTCATACAAATATGATATACAACTCTTTCACAATGGAATCCAAATACACGAAAATTAGTCATTCAAGAGCATGGGAATGCAAGCCTTTCACACTGGAGTTTCTTGTATTTCGAGCTACAAAGAATATGGTCATGAAATTACAAAGTTATACATCATTTATGGCTGCCCCATCATCATCAAACTTAAAGAAAAGTCCATATACAAATTTGATATAGAACTCTTTCCAAAATGGAAGCCAAATTTATGAAAACTAGTCATTCAAGAGCATGGGAATGCAAGCCTTTCACAAATGGATTTCTTATATTTTGACTTACAGAGCTTATGGACATAAGATTACAGATCCATACATCATATACCCAATCTTGGGTATCAAATATCCTCAACAAAGTGCAAGCACCACTCCAACAAGTGCGCCATCAACATGAGAGTGTGGGGGAATGGAGAAGAAGGAATGAGAGAATAGGGAGATAGATGAGAATTCGACTGTATGGACATTCAACCTGAAACTAAAACACTTTCATTAAGCTCCAATGAGAGGTTTGAATGCCCTCTCCATCAACCAACTTGGAAAGGAATCCAACTCCCTCGAAATTGGTTTACAAGCAAGGAGAGTGAACAGTCACCGTCCATTGGACAAGCAAAAGCTCTCCAAAATGCCAAAGGCCAATTAACAAATGATCAAAAGCCATTCTCCTTCCTCATGAAATCCTTTTATTAACTTCATGAGGCCTCCTAAGGTCGAATTTACCTCCATGGGCTTCCTCCAACTCATCTTAGTGGTTTAGTAACTCTCATGACACTTGTCTTCCTCTTGATGCTCCAATTCTTTCCCCAATTCGAATGGCTGCCTCTAACTCCCAAATTCGACCTCTTTGTGGCTATTTTTAGCCATGTCATGTCAGATTTGTCATATGTCTACAATTAGGTTTGAATTTGTCATACTTGTCATAGAATCTTTCATCATTTGTTGTCATAGAGTGCATGGAGTCTTCTTCCAAGTGGCACACATTGTATTCAAGGCTTTTCCTCTTTCATGTGAGTTACTCTCATTTACCAATTCAAATTCCTTGGCTCATTATATGGTAAATGACACCGCATCACCCTGCAATAGTGTTACATTACCCATGTGTTCGAAATTGGATGAAGATCATGCCAAGTGTGCAGGGAATCTAGTCATCCAAAGGCTCCACAAGCTTCCAAGTGTCTTCATGAACCCATGCCACCTTATTTTGTTAGCATTTATCATTTATGTGAGCCATTTAAATGTGAATATGGTAAACTAAAGTCCTTTTGGGTCCCATAGCCCCTTTATACAAAATTTAGGTCTCCATCTCAACCTAGGGTACTAGTAGGCTGGTGGAACATTATTTGCAATTATTTGAAAATTATTTAATTGGGGACATGACATACTTTGCTTCATAAGTTTGAGCTAGAAGGTGGGAAGGGATGGGGTGCGGTTGTACTACATATGTTTTCATGGTGACCTATCCTTTTCTAAGGCTTAATGATGTATTATCAATGTATTAGTCCCTTGGTGGTGGTGCACCCTAGGTTCAAGCCTAGGTTATGTTTATGTTTTATTATAACCTTGGAGCCATGGTGGTGCTTTGTGAGGGATAACACATTTATTTCACATGGTACAACACTTTGATGGAACACACTCCTTCATTGGCACAAATGTTGAGGTAGATCACGATATTTTATTATTATTTGCTTGAGTGAAGGGGCCATCCCCTTGGTTGGAATTCGTTGGGTTCTTATATTACTCACTTGCACAGGTTTTGAAGTGTTGTAACCTCCTTGGAGCGTATTTTATTATTTATTGTGGAGTTGACATGGTCAACTTTGAGGTAGTTGAGGTAATTACAAGAAGCCTCATGATTCTATGATTGACATAAGAATGCTGTAAATATAAGAATAAATATCATATATGTAAAATGTTTTATAAGAAGGAATAAGATGAGACGATTACAATGATCCTCGTAATGGTGTACTTATATGCATTCACTAGTCACTAGGTGAAGGCATACCTGCCCATGAATTTTCATTAGCCTAACTGTATTATTATTATTGTTTATATTTATGTTTGTTAGATTGCTGCCTCCTTCGGGAATGCTTTATTCTCGAAGCATAATAAAGTGAATTTTTTCTAGTTGAGCATGTTTCTTTGGCGACATCATCCTTGTCATTGTCTAATTTTAGGGGTTTGCCTTGGTTCCTGCTTTGATTGTTGACAAGGTTCCTATGTATCATTTGTATTATATCTTGAACTCATTTGGCTTGGTTTTTTATTGTAAAACCTTGATGCTTCTTGGGTACATACTCAATTTGATTCTGTTGTCAGTATAATGTTCTTAAATCTATTGGGTTTACTTGTTCTACCTTAAACCCTTTCATGAATTGTGGTTAATGAGTTCGAGTTTGCTGGCAGATTTTCATAATTTTCAAGTTCTATTGATACTCATCTCGTCTTTTAGTTAGTTGGTCGATCCTTTCTCAATGCTTGTTAATTTTCACCGATGCCTTGTCCTCGTCGGATTTAACTCACAGGGATGTCCTGGAATCCATGTCCTATTGCATTTAAAGCAAATATCTCCCTTCTTTATTAATTATCATCATCGTCTTTGAGAATCCTCAAATAACTTGTCAAATTTCTCCCCAATTTTGTCTACTTTTATGCCTAACTGTATTTGTGGCTCCATATATTTGGCTTCATTTTTGTAATCATGGTCATTTGCCTGCACCTTATCATAATAACCCTTGGTGGTTTTGGGTTTTCTTTGTTGTGGGACCCAATTTTAGTTTATTTTGTATATTGAAAAGGCAACTTTTTTCAGAGAGGGAAAAATTAAAATTAAAATTTTCTATCACTTGAATTTATGAAAGTGGCTGATAGAATTCCATTTTAAAAGTATTTAGAATAAATTAATAATTAATTGTGGGATGTGACTTTAGGAAAAGGTATGGTTGGGATTGGTTGGAACTTGGAAGGAATGAAAAGGTACAGTTTTTAAAGGAGTGGTGTACGGACTATAAGTGATTGTGATAGTTCTATAGAATCAATCGTTGATCTATATGGACAGATGACAATGTATAATTCACTGTGGTTGATGTACAGATCAAGCATGAGACATAGTATGATGATTGCAAGAGGCAGGTGGGCATGTGATTGATGGTTGAGTGAGCGGATAGGTACAGATGGGACATGTACGGATGATGACGGATTGACAATAAATTTGGCAACACTGAACTCTCTGGATGATGACAGCATATGGGCATGGAACGGAGTACAACATAGAGTACGATGATTTTGGAATGACAATTGCGTGCACGGGCAATGACACTGCTTTCAATAAGCACCCCGCAGCAGTGCATTTATTGCTACTGTTGCTGCGATATCAACCATTGGATCTGATCCAGTGTTCTATCCAACGGTTGATAACCCTGCAGCAATAGCAATAAATGCACTGTTATGGGGTGCATATTGTTCGCCCAATGATATATATTATAGAGTGTACGGATTGCAACAACAATGTACAAAACTCTGTAGACAGTACAGAAATTGTGGTTGTATGGAACAATGATTGAGGGTATGTGGAATTAATGGTCATTGGCCAAATCAATAGCTCTGATACCAAATGTAGGAAACAATGGCTGCTTCTATGATTGACAGAAGAATTCTGTAAATATATAAGAATATACATATATGATATAAAATGATTGATAAGAATGAATAATATGAAAGAATTACAATGAGCCTCATGGCGATATACTTATACACATTGACTAGTCATGAGGTGAAGGTGTACATGCCCTTTAACTTTCATTAACCTATATGTATTATTATTTATTATTATTATTATTAATGTGATATTTATATTTATGTTTCTTACTTATTTAATAATTGAATATTGAATAAGATTGATGATAGGATACAATGCCAGGTGATGATATACTAATACACACTGACTGGTCACTAAGGTTTCTGGGTCATGTCCCTTGCTTAGGTCATGCCTCTTAGTTAGGATGTGTCACTTCTTCTATTATTTATTATTTTTCATTCTTATTGTTATCATTTATTTCATGTTTATATGTATTTATTTTCATTACAAAAAGGTCAACAGATTTGCTAAGTACATCCATGTTAATCAAAAGTATTTGATAGAAATTAGACAAGCAAGAAACCAAGAAACCAAAATTGTGGAAAGAAGGCATTAGCCTGTTCCTATTTCATATTCATGAATATTATATTCATGCTTTGATTCACATTCAAAAATGATTTACCTAGAATTTTTTGTTGTGTAATCAATAGATCAAACATAGTGAGATACCAATTTCTGAAACAGGTGGCTAGTTCGATCCCAATATGCTTGGCCATAGTTTGCAGAATTGTTAGAATGCGTTGTTACTCAATACATGTGCAACTTCACTTCTACATTGGCAACGTAGTCTCTCACGATTTTCATCAATTCTTTAGCTTTCTGGAAAAGATATGCTGAAAATAGCCAATCAGCTTGAATTGCTCACCAATTTTATTGCAGAAAATTGAAAATTCGAACGCTCTAGGCACATTTCTCTTCCTTAACGCAGTTGGTTGATCCGTTGAGCCCTTTCACACAGTTTGTCATTCCCTTCATGCGGTTCACTGTGGTCACCACTTATCAACCAGCAAATATCTGTCTTAGGGTTTGGAGCCTGCAGAAGCATTCCGTGAGGGACAAAAATGAGGTTCAATGAACCAAGGTGGAGAAGAAGATTCTTTACAGCAGGTAGAGGTGCAGATTCTGCTTCAGAACCATTCTTGTTTATTGATTGGCTTCCTTTAGACTACACCCATCTAGAAGCAGCTCATATCCTTTGCCCATTTATCTTGGATTCATTTTATTCCAATAGCTCCTCAACATCACCAAACTCAGATTCGTTTATGCAACCATTCTCATCTTGCATATAGCTAACTAATGTGGAGCAACCAAGCCTTTGAAACTCTAACCTCTCTGATACCGAGTGATAGAAATTAGATAAGCAAGAAAACCAAGAAACCAAAATGGAGGAAAGAAGGCATTAGCCCATTCCTATTTCATAGTCACAAATATTACATTTATACAAGATTTACTCACAACCATCTTACTAAGTTGCAACCATAAAGTAACTAAAAGGTTGTTAAGGTGAGATTAGGACTTTGTGATTAGGGTTAAGTTGCTAACAGTAATAAACATAATAATATATCTAATAATAGTAAAAAGTAACAAAAAACTAATAATAATAAATCATGTAACAAACATAATAATAGTAAAAGTAATAGTCATAATAGATATAATAATTGGCTTAATGAGACATCAAGGGTCACATCCCTTCACCTGATGCCCAGCCAAAGTATATTTATACACTGTCACTAGTGTTGTCGTAAACATATTCTTATCAATCATTTATTACTCAATATCCTATTACATACTTGCATAAATACTATATTTATACACTGTCACTAGTGTTGTCGTAAACATATTCTTATCAATCATTTATCACTCAATATCCTATTACATACTTGCATAAATACTTTGTCAATCGGTAATAAATGGGCATTGTTATTCCATTTGGTATCAGAGCCAAATTCTTGGCTAAATTCATGGGTTAAATCTTTCAAGCTACCATCTACAACACTAACTGCCACTTGAATTTCGAACCACCGTACACTGTTGTAGTTGTTGTTTTAATTCTGTAAGATTCTGTATGTTGCTGTCATCACACCTGCATACATCAGGTAGCTGCCACCACCTTCATCTGTACACTTGTCACAGTTGTCGCCATTGTATTACATCGTGCATATGCTAGTGTAGCTGCCATAATCCATCCCTACAATTCGCTGTGATTCTATACTCAGTTGTCTTGTCCTGTCGGCCCTATACATCACCCCTACCAGCCATACACTTAGCACCCTCAGTTATCTCAGCTGCACTTTTTAAAGGTTTCATCCATATGCTTTCCTAAGGTTGCTCCCTGTAAATACAGTCTAAAAATTATAAATCCTGGCAATAACAATTCATCCTGTGTAAATGCAGTTTAAGTTGCTCCCTGTAAATACAGTCTAATTCTTCAATGGTTTAACACACTTGAACATTGTGTGAATCCATTGGATAGTTGTTGTAATGGGGAAATGTGACCTGAGGACCCTATTTCTTCATAATTCTAGAGGGCATCACATTATTTGAGGCTTTCAAGCCTAACATACAGTTATGCAAGAGTGAACTATTAATCCTATATTGTGATCCTATTCATCAATATCACCATGTGCCCCCCTCCTCTAAGGTTTTATTCCTTGCCTCTACCTTGATCTCAAAGTTGATCCTCGAAAGACATTACTCAACACCCTACGATTTTAATGAAACTTCCTAAACCAAGCATTAAAATAAGGTAGAATTAGAAAAAAATTCCCATGATTAATAAGTGATTTTGCTTGACTAAAGTATACATTTTAATAAATGTCATGATAGAGGTGTTCAACAATTAACACCACCAACATCAAGGTACACAGAGAGGTTGATGTGTTTGATTAAATGACAAACCCTTAACCTCATACATGATAAAATCCATTGGAAACATTGCAATCCTGAAATCCTGAAAACCGTAAAGTCTGTTGAATTTTGAATGGGATCTAAAATTCTACTTTTTGGTTATGAACTCCGATGAGGTTGGAATTGTCACGACCATGGTTTTCAGCGCACCCAAAGTGCTAGCACACTTGCTCGAAGGCATGGTTCGAGCGCCCTCATGGGAAAGGTGGCAAAGGCATAATGGTACGGCAGCATGTGGGCCAAGCAAGCGCCCTCTCACATCACAAGGCAAGCGCCCACACTCACCACCGACTTGGAGCGTCAGGAGTGTGGTGTGCCCCAAGGTAAGCACACACAAGACTTGGGAGTCTAGCGCACTTAGAAAACAAGCCAGACAAGAAGATGGGCACACGACCCTTAGACGCGCAGACAAGATGGGGGCTCCAGCAAGTGGACCGGTGGGCGTACCAATGAAAGCGCGTGACCGACGGATGGTTGATGACGGGCGTTTGATGGGCGCTCTAGTAGAGAAGGCGGGCGCGCGACCCTTTGGCGCATCAGCGTTTGGACGAGGCACGCACATAACGTGGACGGGTTGACTTGGCGGAAAGGTGACTTGGCGAGCCGACAAAGGGAAGGCGTGAGCGTTAAGTAAGAGCGCTCACTTCCCACCCAAGCGCCTCTATAAAAGAAGAAGGCATCAAGCAATCATCTAAGAAGCAAGCAAGGAGCTTGCAGAAGGAAGATGCAGTTCATGTAGACGTAGCACTTTGCTGAAGCGTGCGTCTAGTTTCTCTGTGGCATCCGCGCAGGGGTTCCGTAGGTAGCTTTGGCAGAGTCTGTGGGGTCAGTTAGGGTATGTTGCTAAGCTCCCCACAGGTGCGTTTTCTGTGTTAAGTCGTTTCGGCAGCAACATCCGAGGAGGGTTATGACAATCATTTGGAAGCCAAGTTAGACGCTCCTGGGGAGGTTGACTTGAGCGTTTTTTTAATCTTTGTAAAAGCATGTGTATTAGCCGAGTTTGGCGCACACCCGGAGAGTCGCCGGTTTGTGGCGCCTCCATTTGTTTACTTGTGAAAATTATAAACGAGCGCTCTGCATGGGGCAACCCATGATATCTATATTTGTGTGTCTTGTTTGCATGTGTTGTAAATTTGACTAAGTATAAAATTATTCCGCATTTTGGTTAAGGCGTATTCCGTTAGAAAACACCAAGTTGGCCAAGCCCTTGGGAGGTTCCTAGACAGTGTCGCACTCTGCCCTTAGTAAGTCAAGAGCGCTCGCTAAGTGTGGCTGTGACAAGTGGTATCCGAGCTAAGACGTTCAAGTAGTTTTTGCTCTTCACCACTGCTTGTGAAGCAGGTGGTATTGGAGCCAACACAAACCCGCAGTTCGAGGAGATGACGAGGTTGGTTGCAGCAGCATCTTGCCAAGTAGCGCGGCTTGCGGACTTGGACAAGCGCGCTCTTTGGTGCTGTTGACCGAGTGGTGCGATAGTTGGTGACGCGCTCAGGTGTTAGTGCACTTGGAACGGGCAAGGAGCGCGCTCGACAGAAACGACAGTAGTGTGTCGTAGAGGGTGCGCTCAGACGGCGACAGGCGCGTCTACGGAAGGGCGTCCAGGAATGAGCGTTTGGCACAGGTGCGCCTGGCAGGGTGTGAGCATTAGGCAGAGCGCTCCACACTAGTGCGCTTGGCAGAAGAAGCGCTCCAATACGCGCTCAGGTGACGGACGGTTGGGGAAGTGCACTCAGCACTGCGGCATGAAGTGCGCTTAACAGAGCACCCAAAAACGAGCCCAAGTGGAAGGTTGAGCAGCGTGCTTGGCAAGCGCTTGGCTTGGTTGACGGAAGCGTCAATGCATGCGCTGGTGACTTGGTGACCAAGTTCGCTAAAACAACAAAGGAGTGTTCGGTTGGTTGGATGCTCCAGTGCTGGACGAAGATGTTAGACGAAACCAAAGACTTGACCGAAAGACACCTTTGACAGACTTGCAACCTGTCCAGGCAACGTTTCGAAGGGAAAGATTGGTAGATGGAAGCCGAAAGCTTAGCAAGGAAGCTCGAAAAGGTCGGGTTTCGTTAGTCTTTACTTGGACCAAGTGAAGAACGAAATGGGGAAGCATAACGCAGATCTAGCTTTTGTTTCAGAGGCAGATGTGCCTATAGATGGGGAAGAATCCGTTTAGGAGGAACATGAACCCAAGGCCAAGGGGAAACACAAACTTGCAGCGATCGAAAGGAACATGGAGCAGTTTAGCGAAGCTCTCTATGCTCACGGAGAGAAGATTGAGGTGTTGCTCGCCAATGTGGAAAAGATGCGTAAGGCTTTCACTGATGCCGTGAATGAATGCAGAGAGGCAACAGACATTTTGCATACTGCGATGAAACATGACACAGAAGGAAGGGTTCGGAAGCTTGAAGGGGTTATTGAACAACTCCAGCTTCATGTGAAGGACCAAGATGACACTATTGTGGTGTTAAAGTGCGCTTTGGCTAGTGGTATTAGCATGGGTGCGACGATGAAAATTAGGATGAATGAACCGGAACTGTTTGATGGCACACGAGATTCGAAGTTACTTGGAAATTTATGCTAGGATGTTAAGTAGTACTTAGACCAGATGAACAAAAGTTCAGACGAGGCTAAGGTAAATGCTGCTGTGATGTTCCTCACTGATACTGTGAAGCTTTGGTGGAGGAACCAAGCAGAAGATGTGGCTTCAGGTAAAATCACAGAGCGGATTGAAAATTGGGAGCAAATGAAGACTGCCCTCAATGCATAGTTTGGACCTGGAAACCAGAGTTGGGTGGCTAGGAATGAACTTATGTAGATTCGGCATACTACTAAGATCCAGGCGTACATCAAAGCCTATACAAGTGTTATGTTGGAGATAAAAGACATGAGCGAAGAGGATCGTCTCTATCATTTTATGAAGGGTTTACAAGGTTGGGCGCAATTAAACTTGGGATGACAAGGTGTAAAGACTCTTGCGGAAGCTATTTCTACCACAAAGAAGTTGCATGATTTTCGTGCTAATAGGTGGGACGAAGGTAGAGGCAACGAAGACGGTGGTAACAAGTAGCATGGCAAGTTTAAGAAAGAACAACCGAACAATCCCAAGAATGGTGGCAAGCGTGAGGAAGAGAAACCCAAGAGCATTGGTGATACGAAAAAGAGAAAAACATTCTCTTGTTATATCTATGCAAAGGACCATTATGCCAAGAATTGTCCCTTGTGGCTGCAAAAGATGGCAGCGGTATAAAATGCAGGACCTTCGGTTGGAGTGATGCAGGTGCTAAACGCAGTCTTGGAAACGACGGCAATGACAGAACCTGACTTCACTCTTCTCAGTTATGTTCCCGTTGAGTTGAACGGACATCAGATTTTGGCCTTAGTTGACAACGGTGCGATGCACAACTTTATCAGCGAGGAAGTGGTTAAGCGTCATGGGCTGAAAATCAAACAAAGGGAGAGCACGTTCAAAGTAGTGAATTCGAGAGTTAAAAGAGTGGTGGGATTGGCTCGCCAGATTTCTCTAAGTATTGGAGAATGTAGAGGTGTGGGAGACTTCACGTTTGTACCTCTTCATGACTTCGAAGTGGTGCTTGGACAAGAGTTCATGAAGAAAGAGAAGGCAACTCCACTGCCTCATCTTAACAGCTTCGCATTTCTTGCGAGAGAACAACCCATCTATGTGCAGACCCTGAAGAAGGCGGTGGGAGAACGGAATGTGACTGCGTTGGCATTATCTTTTCAGACTACGACGGCCCGAGATCATGAGAAGCTTGATGCAGAGGAAGGCAAGAAGGGCGTTAGCCATGAGGAGGTCGTTCTGTTGGAAGAGCGCCTCGCTTCCAAGGAGTCGGTTACTCAGTTGGAGCAACGACTCATGATTATGGAAAGGGTCATGGAATCACCTGTGACGAGTTTGGAAAAACTCTCTAAGGTCTGCAAAGGTGCAAACAAACGACAGTGTGGTGAAGGGGTAGAAGTAGTTAAGATGCTTGACTGTAGCACAGCTATAACAAGCATATGGCAGGGTGACCCAGAAACGCAAAGACTATTTCACGAAGGGAACGGTACTGTTGGAGGTAACGTGCCCCTTCTCTTATATTTGAGCCAAAAGGAGGAAAAATGACAGCATGCAGAAGAGGATGGCGAGGCACGCCACCTCCTCTGTTCTTCCAACTAGGCACAACAGTGAAAGGTCTCTACCCTTGGCAAAGGTAGAAAGACTGCAGGAGCTTCAGGAGGAGGCACAACCCGAAACAAAGCCAACAATTGGATGAAAGGGGGGTGTCTTCATTCAGTCGAGTCTAACAAGTGGGGTATCCATTGTATCTGATGGGTGGACAAATGATAAAGGCAAGCCATTGATAAATATTCCTGGTGTGTTTGCTAGTGGTGTGGTCTTCCTTTCAGCTCATGACTACTCAGATCACTACAAGACCAGTATTAATATTGCACAACCTTTACTTGAAACCATTCAAACGATTGGGCCATACAATGTCATTCAAGTCATCACATATAATGTTGCTAATTGCAAGGTAGCAGGAGCAAACATCAAGGATAAAGTATCTTAACATATTTTGGTTGGGGTGTTTGGTTCACACATTGAACCTTTTGATGCATGATATTGTTAAGATGAAGGACCCTAGTTACTGATGGATTGGTGCCTTGTACAAGAGAGGTAAGAAAATGATAAAATTTATCACCAATCACAATAGCATGGCCCACCACATTTTTTGCGACCACTCTAGGTTGAAGCTATTGAAGATTGCGAAGACTAGATTTGCTAGCTACCACCTCACCTTCAGGAGGCTTTTGAAGGTAAGAGAGACATTGGTTAGTATGGTCTCAAGTGATTCATGGAAGGGATTGAAAGACAGAGTTGCAAGCGCATTTGATCAACATGACTTTCAGGAGGTGGAGGACACCGTTCTTGATGCTCATTTCTGGGCACAGGTTAAATATGTTCTACAGTTCACCAAGCCCGTTTATAATATGATTCGTTTTGCAGATATAGATCAGCCGTTGATTGGGGAGGTGTATGAGCAAATGGATAACATGCTTGGTCATATCAAAGACATTGTTGAGCAAAGAGATGCAATCTTGTATGACCATATTCATAAACATGTGGTCAAAACGTGGGATAATTTGAATGTTCCAGTCCATGCCCTTACATATGTCCTTACCCCAAAATATGATTCTCCATCTTGGTTTGCCCAACCTGCACCTAGCGGTGGAGTTAGGAAAAGACCGCACACAAATCCAGAGGTGCAAAATGGGTATATGCTTGCATTAGACAAGTTGGTCCCTGATGAGGATGAGTGTGCTCAAGTACGGAGTGAATTGAGACAATACACCAGTGAATACAGAGTCTTTGGTACCTTGTATGCAACAAAAGATCGAGAGAGGTTGGATCCTACCCGTTGGTGGAACATGTATGGCAGTGGTGCCACATATTTGCATAAATTGGTGGTGAGGGTGCTTTCACAGGGTGTCAATAGTTCTTCTGCAGAGAGGTGTTGGAGCACCGACAGCTTCATCCACAACGTCAAGAGAAATAGTTTGAATATAGAATGGGCGAAAGTTTGGTTTATGTGCACTACAACTTGAGGTTGTTGTCCCATTATTGTGAAGCGGCCAAGAATGATAGAACGTTTTTTATTAGGGACAACAATCCATAGGAGGCTAATGTGGAAGATGGAGCCATTGCATTAGAGCGCTTGGAGGATGAACTATTGGGTGATCATGAGGGTGATCTGATTCATACATCAGAGATGCCACCCCCAACCACCAGCAAGGTTTCCAGATGCAGGATTTTTGCCTTTAGCTTGACAACGTCCGGCAATCCGCAGGTGCCATTCATCTTCTTCTCGTGTTGCACAATCACTTCCAGCAGCTCCTATTTCACCAAGAACACGAGAAAAAAAATTGGAAGTTTCTCATGGCAAGAGGAAAACTTAGTAGATTACTAGATAATATCATAATACTTTGTATTTCATGTTTATTATGGCCTACTTTGGAGTTTGAAGTTTGAACTTTAAATTGTTGATTGCATCCTGATTCTTATCATCTTATGATCTTACAACTTTTTGGTATTGAATATGATATTATGATGCTTTGTTTCATTTCATGGTTGATGTTATCTGTTAGACTGTTAGAGTTTGTTGATGGAAAATATTATATGTTGAAATCTGAAGATTGATGTTGTTGATGATTAATCATTTGATGACAATGCTAGAAGTCATAGCTCCTAGATGATTGATGTTATATGTGACATGTGCATTAAATGGTTATATCTATGTTTTCTAAAGCTAATTTGGCATAATACATGTTTTTTTAATATATATGCATCAAAATATATTAAAATATATGTTATATTAAAAACAATCCCAAAATGTTCCCAAAACAGAATCTTTTGAAAATTTCGCTTTTTGCTCCCACTCCTGCTCCCAACAGCGTAGGGTGGCCCTTGCTCATCCTGGTTCTCAACCTAGTACGTGAGAAATCCCATCGGCATCTTGAGATGGTTAGTACATAGATGGTCGTGTGCACTGATGACCACTATACGTTCTGATTCTCAATCTGGCGTTCTTTGGAGAATTCCCACCAGCTCTTGAGAGGAACTGGTAGTAGATGGTCATGTACACTGGGGACCTCTATTGGTCCTGGTTATTAAATTGGTGTTTTTGGAGAATTCCCACCAGCCCTAGGTCTCAACTTGGTGTAGGAGAATTCCCACCAACACTTGAGATGAACTGATAGTAGATGGTCGTGTGAAGCATGTCCTGGTTCTCGGGTAGATACGAGCTCATAGCAGATGAGATGTTGATTGTTGTACTCTTCGATGGACTGTATAGAGTTGTAGAGCTAATAGATGTACCGATTGACTGAGTGGATTAGATTTTTTATGACACCTCTCGACAGACAGAGATAGTGTTGACAACCTTCAGTATCTATAGAGATGATCGAGACAAAAGAGATGTACAGAAGAGACCTAGATGTCTGTGATGCTGATGATGACCATATCTGAAGAATACCTTGCTTGTTGAGAGGGAGTGTTGGAATTTGTGCAACTTCAGAAGTTATTCTTATCGTACTTGTATTGTATTTCCTTGTACCTCCTACGGGAGATTATACTGATGTAATTGCTCATGTAAACCCTAGAAAGAATCAATGTAAACCTTGGGGAAAGAATACATAAGAAAATTAAAAAAAAAATTATTTTGTATTTCCCCAAGGTAGGTTGGCCCCAGTCAAACTGTCAGGTCGACCTCAGTAATTTTTCACTTGGAAAATCAGTATAAACAGGAGGCGCCCCTCATTATTTCATCCACACACAACAAGTTGCTCCACTAGAAAAAGGTGCGCTACTACAGTCAAGGAGAGTGTTTTCTGGGGTAGTATCTTAGAGAGAGATTTTCTCTCTCTTTCTTCTTCGCTATGTTCTCAGGAGCTATTATCTCTATACGGAGGTTTGCTTTGTTTTTCTCGATTCGGTGTCCCAGGATAAATTCTTATGTTCTTTGTTTCTATGCTTTGTCTTTCTTCTAGAGATCCTATTGTTTATTTGCAATTAAGTTATACTGTTATAATCTTGTAAAAACTAACACAAAACAAGGGGGTGAGCTCCCCCCTGCGTTTCCTCAAGTTTCGCCAAATTGGGGACGAGGAGAAACGTGTAGCTCAACCTCTTTAACAATGAAATAATAATAAATGGATTCTAGATCCACCTTTTTAATCATAGGAAAATTATTAAATCAAGCATCTAGAAGTCTCTTTAAGGGTAGGTTCTCGTCAACAATAATATAATATGCGTGGATGAAGCTTTGAACGAGTCTTGGTACCCCTTGTTAATCTCCTATACAGAATACGTCCTTGCAATGTGCTTCTTTATCATTTATGAGAGTTGGTTGTGCCAAGTGTATTCTTTTACCTTGGATTGCTCCTCAAGATAACCACTTTAGAATCACTCCCATTAAAATAGTACTAGATAATTTGGACATATTCCCAAGTACCTTACGGAATATCGGTAACTCCCTTTTCCCCTAAATCCATTTCATCCATAATAACTAAAATTGACCAAGATACACTTGTACACCATTTCCCTTTACAACATTATTTGACTCCACAACACTAGTCTACAATCTTTACTTTCTACTTAAATTAATCAATGTGTTGTGAATGCTTTAAATTTCATATGATGTTGAAGTTATCTAAATCATTGCAAGTCTTGTCTCAATATTTCATTTCAAACTCCTAGACTAATTTCATCTTTTGTTTCTTAGCTTAAAAACCTTAGATTCTTTATAGAGATGACCCCCCTTGGATTCGCTAGGAGTTGGTGTAGACTGAGGAGTTGAGTGTTGAGTGACAATATCTCAACTCGAGACTTGCCCCCAAAAACGCACCCAGTGGCTTGAAGATTTCTGCCACGCCAAAACCCCCCTGAGGCACATGAAAGGCGACAACAAGCCTCAATGGGAGAAGATTCACAGGTTGAAGGGCACATTCCCCTCCATAAATCAGATCTGGAAAATACTCTATAATAACAAATTTAATACACTCCCAAGTTTGCCTCTTTAGTTCCTTCTTAGCATATGTTAAATCACTTAACAAATCTGCTACTGTTCATGATAAATTAGCATCTCAAAATAGCCCTAGAAACTACTCATTGACATGAGAAACATAAGTATGATTTTCATTTTTGCAATGCACAATATTTGGACAACAAAGGCACACCTCATATTACAACATAATGAATATATAAGTACATACTACATACCAGCAACTTATCACAAGCTGGTACAACATATCCTATCTGCTTATCACAATTTAGGACACTCCAATTGCACCCAAGCTCTAGCTAAGGCATCCACAATCAACAATAAATCCTAACCAACAATCTTAGCCTGGCAAGGCATCCACCATCAACAATAAATCCTAACCAACAATGATAGCCTAGCAAGACATCACACCAAGCGAGTCCTAGCCCCTCCAAAAGCTCAACAATAAACTAGCATCAACACCAACAAGTCCACCCTTGTCTCCCACTTGCATCACACAAGTCTTCTAGGAGATTCTCCTAGCTTGGATCGCACAAACTCTTAGGTTTCTTCATTCCTCTAGTGTTGTTGTCTTACTCTAGGGTTTACACTATTCAAGCTCTATCACTTTTTGCATCACGAGTACAAAGACTCCAAGATAAAGCCTAGTGCTATCCTTCCAAGGAGCTTGTCCATGTTAGGGTTTGCATCCCGCAAGCCCTAGGTATTTTATTCTTGCAACAAGACCTGTAGACAATGTTACAAAAAAAATCAAGAGTACATCAACCTAAGCTCTAGGGCTTCTTCAAGCTAAGCATAATACCAAGTTTCAAGACTCTAACTCCTCTAGTACTCCAATTTGTTGCTCTAGGGTTTACTCCACACAAACCCTAGGTCTTGCTCACCACAAGACTCCATGAAAATTTCGAAGATAGAATAATGAGTACATCAACAATAAGTAATGACAAGCTCATTCCTCCCTTTATATAAAATGGATGAGGGAGGCCAACAAAAAACATGGACTAGGTGCACATAGGCAACCTAGACCTAAGTCAACAAGGCAACCCCACATGAAGCACCATTAGAATCTAGATTACAAGGATTACAAGTGTCACACTAGGGTTTTATTCAACCCCAAGGTGGTGTGACCTCTAAGGATGATGCCCTTTCTTCAGGATCATGCACTATACTACAAGGTGTTAGCTCAACACCCTCACTTACTTAGCGGTTCATTCTCTAGATGTTCTCATGCAATGTCTTAATATGTCTTAATACTTGCTTGATATGTTTTAATACTTCACTTAAAATTTTTAGACTATGTACTATAGCTCTTTTATAACTTAAAGGAAGCTTAGGTATTATTTTTATAATACCCCTTTTAATTGAGCTCCTCTTTTTTTTCTATTCCACTTGAATGACACTTTTTAATATTGTAATTCATCGATTTCAAACTTTGATTTTAGTATTAATTACTTCATACATCATACCTTAGCAAATTTTACTTCAAACTTTGATGTAGGAAGTAAGAACTTTTCTCCTTGACTTTATATTTGGTTGTTATAACCTAGTAACCGACAACTATAGCAATAGTTACGTTGGTTTGCAATGGAAGCTCTGGAAATATTTTTTGCACCCTCCAACAAAACTACTCTCATGCTTGGACACAAACCACATTAGATTAAACAAACAACAATGGATTAAACCCTTCACTCATGGATAGTGGAAATTGTTTTGTACGGTTATCGTGCCCCCTTGGTATTTGTAAAACTGTTAGCAGTCTTCCTCTCTATGGCGCCATGCTTTTATGGAAATTATTGTAATCTGTGAGTGGTCTTGATATTTTTTTCCATGCAAGGATGACCGACGTGCAAGAATGAAAAATGGATGAATTTGTAGACCATGTTGAGTCGCTCACCCAGTTAAACGCTTGACAAAATTTTGTGACCACTCAATTTTGATAGCCCTTGATTAGACTTGAATTGTATTCACTTCAATTTTTTTTAAATGGCAACTGAGAGAAACCAAACGATGCTTGATAGGATTGAGTAGCTATTCTTGTATCCATTACTGTAATGTCATGTGTTTATACTCCTCTGTGTTGCTTGTGTTAATTGATTCCTCACATAATTTACATAGATAAGATAAAGATTAGATAATTTTGTTAATATCCAACAAATGACCACAAAAGTAGGTTAATGGGATTTTCTAGTACCAAGGATCAATACAAAGTGGGAGTGTAAACGTAGCTCCTGTAAAATGATGAAAAAGAAGTCAAACAAACCCTTGTTCTATAAGAGAAGAGCCAGTCTCGGAGAAAAAATATATACAAGGAGAGATATGAAGAGAGTTGATCCAAAGGAGATTGCATCCAAGAACTGTGATCTGAAAATGGTGATTGTGAAAGTGTCACGGGCCACTAGAAGCGCTAGAAACATTGGAAGCATAGGAAGTATCTCTCCTACCATCCAAGGCCGATCGAAGGAAACTCAATAAGTACTTTGTCTAGAGGAAGAGCTAGAAGAGGAACTACAATGAGTCGTGCGTCGCTGCCTAGAAGAGGGTACTTGATGCTACAATCGAGTCATACACTTGTCACGATGGGGCCAAGATTTTCACTATCGTTGGTGTTGGGAAGAGGTAGAGGTGGACTATCGTGTCCTAACTGGCCGACCAAGGTTTGTTCTACCATCTTTTTGTCTCTTCATGCCTCTAGAGGAAGGAAGCACTGGAAAGAAAGAGGTGATACTCTGGATGGGGCTTGGTCTCAATAGAAGAATGTTACTGAAGGGTGAGGGAGTGAAGCTGAAGGGCCTCCTGCAAGTACAAGGCAAGGCATCTTTGATCAGGGTATCTGAAGAATCTAGTCAAAGTCTAGAGCTCACTGAGAAGAAGGTCCTTGAAAAGACAATCAAACCGCCCACGGATTTCGTAGTAAATAGGACATTAAAAGATGAAGTGCTCCTCGGTCTCAATCTCTCGAAGGTGACAAAGATCCTGTCAAATTGCTCGAGCTAGTGATTTGTCTCTACTCAAAGACAATGAGAGCCCACTCTGAACTGGCCTAAGGGAATACAAAGAGCGTATACCAAATGGTAGAAAGTGTAAGAGGGCCAAACAATGAGACCATCCCTCATATCCAAAAAGTGTGTAGCGTAGAGACTCAGATTACTGATTTTTTGTCCTATCTTTCTTCAGATATGTTTGGTAGAAGAGTACTTCCTAAGTTGCAGGAAACACAGGTTTGGCACCTGTTTCATCCCTGGAGACTCGCTGAAACTCTAAAACACGTATGGTACTTGGCAAAAATGTGTTTTTGTCACATTTCCTCTCTTGTATGGCGCGTTTCCCTTCAAATAAAAGCTAGTCACTTAAAAAACCAGCCTGTCACTTAGAAGTAGAATTGGAAATACTTCTTCCACTCTTCATTTTGTTGTTGAGCTTGCTTCTTGTTCCATTTTTGAAGAAGTCTATGAATATGAGGATGACTATTAGTCTGAGCCT
>LPNX010881261.1:97136-321489 GCA_001517045.1 Pseudotsuga menziesii | reverse complement strand
TTGTGTTTCATTGTAATTTTCCAAAATTGATAGAGGCCTACCGTTGGTTCAAAAAATCATTGATCTGTGGACATTTTATTGTATCAAATGCTTGTCTACTACAGTGATAGTTTCACAGCCTAGTGTAGAAGTACAATGACTTTTTTTTTTCTTTTCAATTTTTTTGCCAACTCTTCACAACTTTGTTTTAAATAAACCCCAATGACTTGCATATGTGATAAATCAACTTGCATATCAAAATTGATACAATGGCAACTTTAGCCATACAAAATAGCGTACTACATTTATGAAGGGTTACATAAACCAACACATATTTCCAATAATCTTCCAACAAACTTACGTTTTCTTCTTTTCCTTTTTGAATTAGTATGAACCCTTGACCTATGGCCTTATTTACTCCATTGATAGTACACTCATATCCCTATCCTTGTGTTGTGGAGAGAATTATGATGGTGCGTCGTTTAGCCAATTCTCCATAAGATGTGCATGTGATATTTTAATCTTATTTCAAGCATTTTTATTAGTATAAACCATAAAACATAAACAACATATCCAAGGAAATTCATTGGTGTCTAGAGATAGTATTATTGCATAGAATGCAATATTGCACGTCATCACACTTACACCTAAGTTGCACTAAAACATGATCTCACTTATTTATGCTTGTGTGCTTAATTAATCCCCTTAAGACATGGTTGATTATGTCAAATTTGAATATCCAAGTCGGTTGCAAATCATAGACAATCCTATGAATTTAGGCCCTTTAAGAGCCAGTTAGTTAGTCACTTTTGGAACCAGTTGGTTGGTCAATTGACTCTCACTTGCCTAGTTGATTGTCTCGTCAGTGAGTGGACCAACCTAAATACAACATAGTTGAGTTTGTCTTACATAAAAAATTGTGTTTAATCACAAATTTTAACACTTTTCTAGAGGTGTAAACAACGTAATATTTGTTAGATGGTAACATTTGGATACATCCATCAAGTAATTTTAGGGTTTGAAATCGATGTTTAGAAGTAGTTGACATGTTCCTGTTTAAATGCTTGCCAGCGGGTGACTTATCTATGGCACTTGAGATAGAAGAATATTGTTTAAGACAATATTTGAGTTTGCTGATTTTAATTCTTATAAATGAAACAACTACCTTTAAATCTAATTGATGAATGGTAGTCCAAAGTATGTATGTCTCATGGCCTTTTTGATATATATATATATATATATATATATATATATATCTGCTGCTGTTTCCTTGCCGTATCGTATCCCACATTTTTCAAAATTTGTGGTATCCGTTTCCCTCTCTGTGTCCGTATCCGTTCCCGTATCCGTTTCAGTGCAACTTAGGTCTGAGCTCATGTTTTACTTTTATTTCTATGTTTGTATGTTCATTGTTCACAGTTTGATACATTCTACTTGTAACCTCATACATAAAGGCTAATTTTGGATAGTCTCATTTATAAAGGTTGTTTTTGGATATTACTACTTGCATGAATGAAATGATATAGACTTGGGTTCACAAGTAAAATGTGATGTTACATGTATGATTAAAATTTTATCTGTATCATTTTTCATTTATCACTTTATAATTTCTAGTTTGTTTTTTATAATAATTTTAAATTTTGTCCTTGCTCATATATATATATATATCGCGTTTCCTCGTTTCGTGCAACTTAGAGTACTTATTTCTTCAACAAATTTTTTTATTTATTTACTTATTTTTTAGATATATGTTTTTTTTTCTCTGATATTTCTTCCTCCTGGAGTAGAATGCTCTTCCTTTAATTCAAATCCTGAACTTTATTTGGCCAAAAGTCGGAGTCTGATCAAAGACCAGACTTAGCTCTGACTCCAAATGTAACAAACTACAACTTGTTTACTAAAGAAACATCCAACATAATTATGATTAAAGACAGTAATCCATAGAGGATAATAAAATATATATTGAATAAGAATAAATGAGATGATGAGATATACAATGCCATGGGACAGTGTGCTTATATAAGCATTGACTGGTCACCATGGTTGAATAGATATGCCTTTAAATAAATCATGTCCTTAAGTTAAAATATTTCTTTTCATTATTTATTGTTTACCATTATATATATATATATATATATATATATTGATTGATTGTTCATTACATAGGATAACAAGCTCTTAGGTAAGTGCACTATGGTAGCACTCGATCCAAGGTCAAGCATCCACTCAAACTAAGCCATCCATTTTCCCGTCAAGCATCACCCAGGGACTAGGGGATCTAGCAGTTTCTTAGCTAGGTTAAAACACTTTTTGAGTACCCCAAAAGCTAAAATTTCTTCTTTACGAGAAACATGTTCTCTATAACACAACTGAACTCCCTTATATTTGCAACCAATAAATTGTGTGCCTCTAAAAAGATGGAATAATGCTCCTCCACGACCTCAACATCATAGCTACTTTGCAAACATTTGTGAAAGTCACTCACACAATTACAGGTCAACAAGCTTCATCATCCAAGCAGTCTCTACTCACAAAGTCGTGTCTCTCTCCAAGCAGTCTGCAACTCGGCCTTTGGATGGCTAACATGCAAGAAGAACAAAATCAAAGTAACTTGGTTTACACCATCAAACCAAGCTACTCCCTCTTGATCTCAAACATTCCCTTTGTTAGGGCTTCCAAAAGAACAAACACCTTCTATGAAATTGAAGGAACATAAGCTTGGATCACTATTTCCTATTGAACTTTGAAATCACTTCAGAATAAAACATCAATATTATCCTGCCAAAACAATACCATACCTAAAGTCAAGATCATAGGCCAAAATCTTTTGGCACCACATCAAGAGTTGTTCACGACATCCTACAAAGATAATCAAATCTCTAAACAAGACCAAGACAAGTGGATTAGATCTATCAAAACACAACATAAAAATCTAGATATATCTCAATGCATTGATCTTGAAATACAAGCTCGTGGTTATTATCAAACTATGAACATGAGAATCACTTGTGCACCTCAAAACCTCCTACAACTGTATCAACAACCTCAACAAGGTCACCTCCCTTTTTTGGGAGATTCCTTCGAAAGAAGGGGATAAGATAAGATAATTTTATTAATGGTTGACAAATGAGCACAAATAGGTTATTGGGATTGCTATATACATTGATGAAAATACGAAGTGGGGGCGCAAAAGTGGCTTTTGGAAAATCATGATAAGAGCAAATCTAGCCAATGCTTATAAAGATCCAAAGTCTAAGACCTAACAACATGGAGCAGTTAAACAAAGCAATGATGCAGATACAAGCAAAAACTACGAGGAACCAAAGGCCAAGAAACATCAAACCTCTAGGTTGATGTCTGACTTTGGGGGTCGTCAACACCTCATGCTACTTTTGCTCCTAATGTATGAGGTCCAAGGGTAAAAATTCCTTATAGACGACTAGTTGGATGATCTGGCATAACTGGAAAATATGGCATGAAATATGTCTCATTGTCTAGGTGCTGAAGCCGGTAGCCGAGATTTAGAGGAAGCATCTTGATTGCCGGTGTAGTGTGAGTTGTCATGGGATCTAAGGCTGCATAACCTCAAAGGTCTAGGTTGTTGAGCTTTGGTGGCCTGTTGGGGTCTCACAAATTTGATGTTTGTTGTAATGTTGCTATCTACTTGCATCTTAGTAGCTCTATTTGATGAAAGCATTGCAAAGAAATGTATAATCAATTGGATTGGATTTGGTTTGTTTTGGAGAGGGTGGAGAGAATGACATTTGAATCCAAGGCCCTCCCTCATGTATGAAATCAAGCATCTCTAGCTTGGAAAACAAAAGAAGCTAGATAGAGTTATGAGACTCCTTGAAAAGGCAGTAAAATCATTGTCTAATCTCGTAAGAGATGGGGAACCTGAAGAAGAAGTGCTCCTATTTCTTAATCTCATGAAGATGGTAGACCCTATCCTCTTGGGGGATGTGGTGGTTGGTTTTGACTTGAAGATGTAGACAAAAAAAATGAAATTGGTTAGGGGGGATTTAGAGAGCATGCATCCAATGCTGAAGTGTGTAGTTGGAACAAACAAAAGGCCATCTCTCAACTCTAGAAAGTGCTTCTGCATAGAGAACCATTTCGGGGCTTAGTCGTTGTGATGTGGATGGCTACACAAATGAGAAGTGTTGAAAACCTCATTTGGAATTGTGTCTAAATTGGAACTAACCCAAGGAAGGAGCAAATGCAGCTACCAAGACAAAAGATATTGAGGTAGAAAGCACCTTCAATGTAAATGAAGCCATAGTCTGTACAACATTGCAACAACCAAGGGCAACTACAGACAAAAATGAACTATTCCAAATCAAGATTTAATTGAAGGAAAAAAAGGTAAATGCTTTGTTTGATAGTGGTTCTCAATGCAATTTGATTTTTAAATCCTTCGTAGATGAGCTTGGTTGAAAAACTCTTGATCTAGTATAGCCATTTTCATTAAGTTGGATCCAATAGAAGTCTACGGTTAGAATCACGAGGAGATACAAGATTAGGTTTGCTGTTAATGCTATTTATGCTGATGAAGTAGAATGTAAAGTTGTGCCTCTAGATGCATGTGAAGTGATGTTTGGTAGACCATACCTATGGGATAGGGATGTGACTTTCTATTGGAAAGATAGCAAATATCGCTTGGTTAAAGGTGGTAAGGCCTACCTTATCACATAACACAAAGGGAGAGGACAAATATTTTTGGTAGCAACAAAATAGGGCAGACAAGCTGCTTGATTGATACAAGCAAAAATCAGGTAGTCATCATATCTGATTGAGTAGTGGACATGGGGAGACAAGTGGAGGCCAAGTGCTTTCTCTCCTTCATAGATCAACTTTTGGGGACCAAAAGCCTTTAATGGGGAGGTATGATCTGAAGCGAATCTGCAAGAAACATCAAATGGTATAGTGGTTCAGCTAAAATAGAAAACGCTCATCAAAGCTAGAACGTTAGTTACATAAGTAAAGCTCAAGTTTATGAAGATGATGATGAGGTTGGATGATAGGGTTGACAGTGTCAAGGGCCCCATGCTTGTTCAATACATTACTGCTTTCCTCCAAAGTGCACATTGCCAATGAAAGCACAAGGACTTACAAATTAAAGGAGAGGAAGAGTGCTGCACATGGGGAGCTGAAGAGTTGGGGACACCTGGCCTTCTAGCTAATCTCAGCATGCCAGAATTGGCAATAATTCATTCACATTGTTTGAGAAAGTTTCTATGGGCTGAATAGAGAGGGAATGCATAAACATTCCTGAGTTTGTAATCTGTAATGCTCCAGAGAGCCAAAATGCCATTTTTCTTCAGCAATTGCTCAGAAATAAGTGCTGGAGTTTTTCCTTAGGGTTTTATCTGGGTTAAACTCTGTTGTTTATGGTGTTTAATTGCTCTTTGATTTTAGTTTTCTGTTTGCTTGTTTGAGTTCTAGTGTTAATTAATTCCAGGGCCACAAATTTAACACCCATTTGACTCCCACAGCACTAAATTTGATGTGATTGCTAGCTCTGTTAATAGTTGCTTGATTACTGGGTTTAATTTAGTGCTTGCTCACTGCAAAAACAACATTCTACAGCCCAAATTTTCCTTAATTGCACCACTGGAGTTCTAGTGTTAATTAATTCCAGGGCCACAAATTTAACACCCATTTGACTCCCACAGCACTAAATTTGATGTGATTGCTGGCTCTGTTAATAGTTGCTTGATTACTGGGTTTAATTTAGTGCTTGCTCACTGTGAAAACAACATTCTACAGCTTAAATTTTTGCGTAATTGCACCACTGGTTTGTATCACAGCACTAATGTCCTTTGATTGGATCACTGGCATGGGGAACAAGCTTGTGTGCTGTGTTGATCATTAGCTACAAACAGATTTGCATTGTATACTCTGTTTGAGCCTTAGGAATACCACCTGTGGCCATCCCCTTTGTTTGTGAAATCCAAAAACACTAATACATAGTCAACCAAATTGCCCTGAATGTTCTGTTTGAGTAATTCTTGAGAGACCTCTTCTTATGGGTTTGTAATTGTAAATATATATTCACTTCTTGATTATGGTGATATTTGTTAAACTAGCAACAAGGAAGGTCTTCCTGTATGCATGTGTCCTTGCATGCAGAAGACTTAAATTAGGAAGCCGATTGTATTTAATTATTTTTCCTAAATGTACTTTGGAAAATAATTAAAGTGATCTATTTATTTATTGACTTTAAGTGAAAGTGAAATTAGGGTTTTCACTTTACCTAAAGTTATAAAGGAAAGGTCAATTGGTGGAGAGAACACACACACACACATTTGTATTCCGACAGAGACCAGATACAGACAAGGAGGGAAAGTCAGACAAAGGATTTAGCTTGGAAGATGAAGGAGCGAGCAGACAGGGTCACCAAGCTACCAGGCAGGACAAGGGCCGTACGGATAGACAGGGAGCAGCTGCAGAGGAAGGTTGTAGAGACCGTACGGATTCCGTACAGTAGCCATACGGATCCACACATGTGGGTGGCCGTACATCTGGCCGTACAGTCACGCAGAAAGGGTTGGAGTTTTAACTAGGGTTTGTCCAATGATTCTGTTGAGGAACTGCTTCACCAGGTTTGGGTGATTAGCAGTGATTGCAAAAGTTCCATATTTTCTCATAATAAAATCTATATCTGACTGTTGCATCGGTTTTGCCATCTTGAGTTTTTCCAGCGGTTTGCATACCCAAAATAATAGTGTTAATATAGTGATGTGATGTTGTGATTTATTTCTTAGTACTTTATATTCTGTCGCATACTTGTAAAAGATATTCATGTGTGGTTATCAGTAGAAATTTTGAATACATTGTTTAGCCCTAGTTTGAATATTAAAGGAAAATTTACATGGTATCAAAGCTTTGGTGAGCTAAAGCTAAGAGATTTGCAGCAACAGTGATAGATCAAGGGCAAATCTATAGGAAGACACAAACCTAGACTTCCAGATCTAGGGTTTGACAAGTAACCCTTCACTATGGTCGTGCAATTGAGAGTTGAGGATAGACTCCATGGGGCACAAAACTTTCCTACATGGAAAGAAAGGATCGAAAGGATCCTGGATGTCAATGATGCAGAGGACCACATTGACTCCACAAAAGTTGCACCAACATATTCGGTAGATCTGTTGGAAGAAGATTGATTCCAGAGCCATGTTGATTATCGTGGATGGAATGAAGGACCATATAGTCCCCCACCTTTCTAGTAAGAAGACCGCAACAGAGATGTGGACGACTTTGGAGAGTCTGTACCAAAGCAAGAACAAGAATCGGAAGATGGTGCTGCAAGAGAGGATGCCCATCACCGAGATGGCCAAGGGAGGAGTGGTGCCTTATTTCACGAGGCTCACAGAGATCAGGGATGAACTTGGAGCTGTTGGCTCTAAGACAGTGGATGAGGAGCTAGTTCGGATAGCCCTCACCGGCTTCTCTAAGCCATGGGACACCTTTGTCAAAGGTGTTGTGAATAGGGAGAAGCTCCCTGATTGGCAAACACTATGGGATGACTTTGTGCAGGAGGAGACCTGCATGGGTCAAGGATCAGGCTCATCCTGCAGTGCCCTACAGATTGTGGATGAGGAGGCTCTAGCCCTTACAGAGAAGAGCAAGGGTAAGGCAAAGAGGAAGAAGGATGGTAAGGAGAACCTTGACATATCAAAGGTCAAGTGTTTTATTTGCCATAAGCAGGGACACTTTGCCTCCCAGTGCCCAGACAAGAAGAAGAAGAGTAACACTCAGATGGCTAGATCTGCAGAGGTGGATGAGTTCAGCAGGAGCTTCGATGAGGAGTTCTGCTTGATAGCTTGCATGGCAAGCATCACAACGAGCAGTATATGGTACATCAACAGTGGAGCATCTAGTCACAAGATTGGACATAAGAGATTCTTCAGAGACTAGCAGGAAGGTGGAACAAGGATCCACGTTGCGCTGGGTGATGATGCGCGATATTAGGCGCAGGGAGTTGGCACTGTTTCATTTGAGAGGGAGTCTAGTAAACCCCTCAGCCTTGTTGATGTGTTATATGTTCCAGGATTGACCAAGAACCTTATATCAGTCTCCACTCTGGAGGACAAGGGATATCAGGTGAAGTTTCGAGACCGTAGAGTATATATCAGGCCCAAGCGGTCAGATAGGAGCTTGGATTTTGTGATTGACAAAAGGAGCGAGAAAGTGTATAGACTACACTTTGAGCCTACAAAGGCTTTAGTCAGCAGCAACATCAGTCAGGGTGAGTTGTAGCATAGGAGGATGGCACACTTACACCATGGAGCACTGAGGCAGTTGAGACATGCAGTCATTGGAGTTTCTCACGTACATGAGTAGAAGCATAACCACTACAAGGGTTGTGCTTCGGGGAAGAACATTAGGAAGCCTTTCCCACAGAGTGAGCACAAGTCTAAGGAGCCCTTGGACTTGGTGCATTTGAATGTATGTGGACCTATGAGTGTCCATTCTTTCAATGGTTACAGTTATTGCGTAACCTTCATTGATGACTATTCCAGGAAAACCTGCATCTATTTCTTGAAGGCCAAGTCAGAGGTCTTTGAGAGGTTCCGAGAGTTCAAGACTCTCGTGGAGAACCAAACAGGAAAGAAGATTCGAGTGTTGAGGACAGACAACGGGGGTGAGTACACCTCCAATGAGTTCATGGAGTATTGTTCTGCAGAGGGGATCATGAAGGAGCACACGGTGCCCCATACCCCACAGCAGAATGGAGTTGTAGAGCAGAAGAACGGGACTATGGTAGGAGCAGCCAAGGCCATGCTATTTGATCAAGGATTACCACTATTCCTTTGGGCCAATGCATACAGGACTGCAGTGTACATTTAGAACAGGTGTCCCCACACAGCTTTGGGGAGGAAGACACCTGAGGAGGTCTTCACAGGCACTAGGCCAGATGTGAGTCACATTCGCATATTCGCCAGTGTCTGCTATTGTCATGTTCATGCTGACACTAGGAAGAAGCTGGACCTTTCTGGAGAGAAGAAGTTACTTGTTGGATACAACGAGACTTCGAAGGCATATAGGGTTTACATTCTTGCTCGTAAGAGGATCATTGTGAGCAGGGATGTCTAGTTCGATGAGGACAAGGCCTTACATATATCTATGGACTTATCAACAGAGCAGCAACTAGCGCAGGATTCGGGGGTCAAGCCGGAGGAGTCAGAAGTACAGGTACAGGTACAAACACAAGGCACAGGTTCTGGTAGTCAGAGGGAGTCAAGTGGACACGATCCTCCTATCTCTGATGGGGAGGATGAGCAATAGCAGGAGACAGACATCCAGCGGCTACATCAGGTAGACACTAAGTCAAGGCCTAAGTGGTTCAGGTCCACAGTACAGGATTCTAGGCAGGTGGATCATCCACGGAGATCTTTTAGACGGAGTGTACCGCTAGAGAGACTCAGTTATATGGCACTAATGACAAAGTTGATTAACTTTGAACCTTCTAGCTTTGAGGAGGCTACACAACATGATGTGTGGCAGGAGGCTATGGTTGAGGAGTATGACTCCATCATGAAAAACCAGGTATGGGAGGTTGTGCCAATATTTGAGGGTAAAAAGTTGGTGGGATCCAGATGGATCTACAAGATGAAACATGCAGCAGACGGAAGAGTGGAGAAGTACAAGGTGTGCTTCATAGCAAAGGGGTTTTCACAGAAGGAGGGTATTGACTATGAGAAGACCTTTGCCCCTATTGCCAGGAATTCTTCCATTCGGACCATTATCTCACTAGCAACTGAGATGGATTGGTGAGTACATCAGATGGACGTCAAGACTGCCTTCCTCAACAAAGTGATAGAGGAGGAGGTGTATATTGAACAGCCAGAGGGGTTTGATGTAGAGAATAGGGAGACACATGTATGCAGGCTACATCGACCTTTTTATGGGATTTTAGTGGAGTGAGGTTGACCACAACCTATACTTCTTGACAGGTGAGGTGCCTCTCCTACTGGTCCTATATGTGGATGGTCTCTTTCTTACAGGAGATGAGAGGTTGATTGGAGACTGCAAGTCCAACCTTACAGTGGAGTTTGAGATGAAAGACCTTGGGTTGATGCATTACTTTCTAGGCTTGGAGGTTTGGCAGAGAGATGGATGCTTCTTCATTGGACAGGGGAAGTATGCAATAGAGATCTTGAAGAGATTCAGGATGGAGGACTGCAAGCCTATGGCCATACCTCTATTTTTCAACTGGAGGAAGATTGATGCATCAGGGTTATATGGATTTGATCCTACCTTGTATCGTCAGCTTATCGGATCACTTATGTATCTGGTCAACACACGACCATGTATTATCTTTGAGTTAGTTCATGGTGGACCCTCAGAGAGAGCATTGGACGTTTGTGAAGCACATACTTCGCTACATCAGAGGTACAGTGGAGTATGGATTGGTTTATGAGCGCAGGGGGAGTGTACAATTAGTAGGCTTCACAGATGCTGACTGGGAAGGATGTGTAGAGGACAGGAAGAGTACTTCAGGTTGGTGTTTCAGCATTGGGTCAGGGGTTGTCTTTTGGTTCAACAGGAAGTAGAAGTCAGTTGCATTGAGCTCGATAGAGGTTGAGTACATGGCTACCGGCATGGCTGCTTGTGAGGGTATGTGGCTGAGGAAGTTACTTTCAGGGTTGTTCGATTGTGAGCTAGAGGCTATAGTAGGCCATCGTGACAATCAGAGTGGCATTAGGCTATCTAAAAATCCAGTGTTCCATGACCAAAGCAAACACATAGACATCATGTACCACTTCTTGAGGGATTGTGTTCAGAGATGAACCATTCGGTTGGAGTATACACAGACAAATGAGTAGGTGGCAGACATTTTCACCAAGGCACTTTGCAGACAGAGTTTTGTGAAGTTCATGGATAAGTTAGGGTTTCTACCGAATCCCTTCCTTGTTGAGAGGCAGTGTTAAACTAGCAGCAACAAGGAAGGTCTGCCTGCATGCATGTGTCCTTGCATGCAGAATACTTAAATTAGGAGGGCAATTGTATTTAATTATTTTTCCTAAGTGTACTTTGGAAAATAATTAAAGTGATCTAATTATTTTTTAACTTTAAGTGAAAGTGAAATTAGGGTTTTTGTTTTACCTAAAATTATAAAGGAAAGGTCAATTGGTGGAGGGGACACACACACACTTGTATTCTGATAGAGACAGGATACAGACAGGGAGAGAAAGTCAGACAGAGGATTTGAAAGTTTTTGAAGAACCCCAACCAGGTTTCAAGCTTTTTGGCTTCTCTGCATAGTTTAATGCCCAAGCCCTTCTATGCACAAATTTTAACCAAAATTTGACTAAACTGAAACACATGAAGTTCTTTTTCGAAAATTAAACAATTTAGAAATTTTATTTTCAAGCAATCAAACTCATAAATTTTCAGACAACCAAACATATGAAAAATAACACTAATGTTTTTTACCAATGGTCCAGGATAAAACCCCTAAAGAAAAACCTATTTCTGAAAGAGATTTATTATTTCTTCAGTAAAATACAGAAATCAAAACAACAATACTTATCGATTTGTTCTTCTAAAAAACTAAACCCTTTACTGTTGAATTTTTCCTCGATTTTTGTGTCACTTTCACCTCAAAAAACGTGTTGTACGGGCATAATTAAATTCTGTACTTTCACCTCAGTTTTTGTGCCCAATCCATACTAAATGGATTTTCTCAAAATCTGTGTAGTTTGTACTGTATGGTTTGATAGTCCGTACAGCTCAAAAAATGTGCCCAATTCATACTGTTGTACGGTCCTCAAAATCTGTGCAGAAAACCTCGAAATTCGGGCCTGTCCGTATTACTTTACAACCCTTGAATTTTGTGCAGAGTACCTCAAAAAATGTGCCTTGTGTGTTGGAATCTCTCCTCGGTTTTTGTGCCCAGTTAACCTTCTCGATTTTTGTGCCCACTTATGCTTTCTCTCTCCTACTGGTTTAGAAATTACTTCAAACCTTCTCTTTCTCTTCTTCTTCTCTCTTCAAACTCATCTCTAGAAAGTGAATAATGAATCAATGAAAGCCTTGCCCTAGCCCTTTTTGTTCATGGTATCTTCCTCTTTCAATCTAATGGCCAAGATTAGATTAGATGAAGGGTTCACATTAAATGCTCCATTAATTAATTAATTAAATAATTAAATGACATTTAGTGCACCTCATGTCATTTAATAAAGTTAGAACAGCCCCTTTTAATTTAATCACTCACTCAACTTTATTTTAATAATGAACTTAGGAAAACCATGACTTAGCCTTTTTAATAAAGTTACTTTAAAAACATAAAGTACATCACACTTCATTAAATGTAAATGACTAGGGGTCACCATTTAAAGTGTCCTTGTCGACCCCAAGGCAAGTCTAGGTGGACAAACACTTCCTATGTAACTTTACAACACTCCCTCTTACCAAGGAAGGTGCTTTTCACCACTCCCAACTTATCTCTGAAGTAGACATGCTTCCCTCTACCGAAAGCCTCCATGAGAATATCAGCCACCTTCTCATCTGTAGAAACATACTGCAACTGTACAGCCCCTCTCTAAACATAGTCTCTGATAAAGTGATTTATGATCTCTATATGCTTCGACCTGTCATGAAATATTGGGTTCTCAAAGAGCTTGATGCAACTCTGATTATCACAATGTATAACAATAGGACTCAGCTCCTGACGGAATAAGTCCACCATCAGCTTGCGAAGCCACAAAGCCTCACAACTAGCCTGACTAGCTGCCATATACTCAGCCTCAACAGAACTCAATGCCACGGACTTTTGCTTCCTGTTGAACCACAACACAACTGTCGAACCCAAGTTGAAGCAACAACCAGAAGTGCTTTTCCAGTTTGAAACACTACTTGCCCAATCTGAATCTATAAAGCCAACCAATCCCACTCCACCAAATCTCCTATAATCCAAGCCATAATCAATTGTACCTGCAAGATATCTCAATATGTGTTTTGCAGCAGTCCAATGCACTCTCTTTGCCTCCACCATGAACTGACTGAGAGTGTTCACTACAAAACTCAGATCTGGCCTGGTGTTGACCAGATACATCAACGAACCAATAAGCTGATGATATAAAGTAGGGTCCACCAACTCTCCCTCAGAAGCATGAAGCTTCATTCAGTTGGTGATCATGGGTGTGACATAGATCTGCAATCAGTCATCTGAAATATCTTCGTAACATCTGCAGCATATTTTCCTTGCCCTAGGAAAACTTGTCCATCCTCCTGCCAAACCTCCATCCCCAAATAATAATGCATCATCTCAAGGTCTGTCATCTCAAACTCTGAATCAAGATCCTTCTTGCAAGCATCAATCAGGTGCTCTCCCCCAGTAATGAACAAGTCATCATTATATAGTAGAAGAATGAGCGGAACACCACCAACCACAATGTAGTATAGGTTGGGATTTGTCTCTCTCTTCCGAAACCCAATCGAAAGCAAGTAGGAATCGATCCTGGAATACCAAGCCCGAGGGGCTTGCTTGTGACCATACAAAGCCTATTCCATCCTATATACATGAGAATCTCTCTCATACACCTCAAAGCCCTATGGCTGCTCCAGATACACCGTCTCTTGTAGAAGACCGTTGAAAAAAGCGGTCTTCACATCCATCTGATGGATCTTCCAACCCATCTCTGCCATGACGGAGGTCACTACTCTGATCGAAGAAAATCTGGCCACTGGCGCAAAGGTCTCATCATAGTCAACTTCCTCTACTTGTGAGAACCCACGTGCAACAAAACGAGCTTTATACTTCTCTATGCTGCCATCTGCAGCATGCTTTATCTTGTAAAGCCACTTGGAAGCAATGTTCCCCCAAGTTTTCGGGACGGGGGGACGCGAGAACGGGGAAACGCACATTCAGGATGCATGGAGACCACCCCCAAATTTAGGGATATTCGGGGGGGACGTGGGGAGGTCTCTAAATTATAAAAATAATATAAAATATCAAAAATAATAATTCATTTGATGTATATTAATGATTGTGCAATGTAAATACTAAATATATCAGTTTATTTTCTAAGTAGTACCAAGTAAGAATTGTAAAATGTGAAAATAATGGGAAAATATTAAAAAAATTCACAGGGGCATATTTGGGGAGGGAAAGTTTCGCCCAGGAGGCCCCAAGTCCCCGGGACGCAGGAAACGTGGAAATGCGTCCCCGACCCTGCGAGACGCGTCCCCGTGGAACACTGCTTGGAAGTCACAACTAACTTTCCCTCTGGTCTCGGAACCACTTCCCACACCCCATTCTTCATGATGGAATTGTACTCTTCCATCATGGCATCTCTCCAAACCTGGTGTATGGAAGCCTCCTCATAAGTGGTAGGAACGGTGTCACGCAAGCTAGTCACCTCTAACCTCCCTCCTGGGTGGTCCAACAGACTCCTCTGCTTCCTTCATCAGCTCCTTAAGCCAACTTGGCTTTCTCTTCCTGGAGGAAGCATCCTGTCTCAGACTCTCCTCTACATCCTCATCAGACACCTGTCTCCCTGAAGAAGTACCTACAACCTGAGAACCTGTCCCTGGTGAACTTGAACCTGTACCAAGAGTACCCGAATCACCTGAAGGTGTAACCTGTGAACCTGTGATCCGTGAACTTGTCCCTGTGCCAGAAGTTCCTGTGGATTGAGACCCTGAAACCGATGAACCTATAACCTGTGACGCAGTCACTCCTGAAACCGGTAACCCTGTGCTCTGACTCACTAAACTCTGAATTGTCACCTGTAGAGTCCTTTGCTGCTCCTCTATCTCAGAATTTAGAGATCTCATGAAGGCTTTCTCCTCCTCAAACTTCACCTCCCTCCTCAACACAACTTTCCTCTATTAGACACAATGGCTTACTAAGAGGGGCGGGGGGGGGGGGAATTGGGAAGCTTGAACTTACTTCAATTTTCACTTCTTCAATCTCTAAAACTTAAGTCATCATTTCACATTCAATTCAACATCATATTCATCAATAGACTATGCATCAATAATTAATTCATTCATCAAATAAAAAGCATAAGCTTCAACACATTGTACAGGATATAATGTTTGTAATATATTTGTATTTCAACGACTGCAACCGTGAGGTAAATCAACACCTACTTCAATCCAAGACTCTGCTTGGTCTCTTCGATCCTACCAAGAAAATAGTTACAAGACCCTGCGTGTAATTACATCACATACATCGTCATGACATCAATCCCATCATTACACCTTTGTTCATCATTCAACTTGTCTTGTCATTAACTCAATCTGCTGGAAGTCATAATCATCAGTTAGTCATGTCTTTACTTGTCTGCTTATGTCAAAAGTCAGTTCATGCTTCTCACAAGCATCTTGTCCACTGCAATCAATATCATGTCACTTGTCATATCATCATTTAGTTATCTATGTCTTCATTATCAACCTGTCACAATCATTGACCTCTGCTCATATTTATCTGCAACCATTAACTCTGTCAAGTTCATACCAAACAAGTCATATGAGCATCCACACACATCAATATACTGTCATCAGTTGTTCATCATCATTTTGTCCATATCATCAATCTGCTCATGAGTATGTCATTAGTCATATCAATCTGATCCATTCTCCCATGCCACGTGTTTAATCACTGATATTGTCTGCTCATTCAGTGCTGATCTTTTCCTCTACAAATGTTTGCTCATCTCATATTCATCTCATTAATCTATCCATAGTCATGTCATCATGTCTCTGAGTTACTTCTACACCCACGAACTGGTCTGCTACTTTAAACCGAGGGTTTGACTGCTGCTACGTTCTGCTTTTCCCACAGTGGACTGTGTATATCAAACTGTGTTTTTATTGTGGCTGCCTCAGTATACCAAACAAAAATCAGAGCTAAAAGCTTTAAAAATTTCCTGTCTATTGTAGCTGGTACAATACCCGAAATTCTCCTCAGTGAGCAGCCCACGAATTTCCTCAGTGAACAGCTGAATTTCCACAGTAAACAGTTGAAATTCCTCAGACCAAGTCAAATTTCAGAGCTATAACAAATCTGTTTTTCTTTTAATGAAAGTCACTGGGTATTTATACTCGTTTCCTATAAAAATTTATGGAGCCAACATGTCTTATTTTTTATTGAAAATAATTTATCATTTTTATTTATTAACTTATAGCTGAGCCGACTTGTCTTGATTTTCAAGGCTATAATACATCTCTGTTAAGATTTAAATGCAAATGCTCTTCTCATTGTTTTAGGGTCTTCTTCATTATAACTAGGGCTTTTTCATTAAGTGCTTCAACTTCAACTTTAATGATTTTAAGGGCTCCATGACATCTTGTGGGCATATGACCAACTTGTGGGTTCAAGGGCTTCTTGGGCTTCAACTTCATACTCCATATGTGTTCATGATCATCATGACAATCAAGAGCAATATCTAAAGGTTACATACAATATCCAAGGGCAATCAAACCACCATCTTGTTGTCATCAAGTGTGAGCATGGACCATCAAACCATTGAAGGGTTCTATGACCCCATCAAGCCACAAATGATCACAAAATGGGTCATTTGGACCCATTTGGTGTTCCAATGTGTTCCAATGGCTTCAATGCCCACATCTGGTGTCCTTTCCATGTCATCATGCTTAACCTTTGTCATTAATGGCATGTCATCACACTTCACCTTTGGCATTAATGTTGTCATCAATGACAACACCATATTCATCATCCTCTGTGTAGGAAGGTATATACGAAAATCCTTCGAAGTCTCGTCATAACCAACAAAGATACCCCTCTCTCCTGTAGCCTCCAACTTTGTCCTATCTCAGGCACTTTTCTTGTGAACATCTCCTCAGGAGTTTTGCACCCCAAGGCACGTTGTGGGCTCCTGTTCAAAACATAAACAACATTGTTGCAGGCCTCTGCTCATAGAAAGAAAGGAAGACTCTGATCATGCAACATGGCTCTAGCTGCACCCACTATCGAACGGTTCTTCCTTTCAGCCACTCCATCCTGCTGTGGTGTGTAAGGAACTGTCAAGTGCCTCTTGATCCCCTCCTATCGACAATACTCATCAAATGCATGGGAAGTATACTCACCCCCATTGTCTGACTGAAGTACCTTGATATTCTTTCATGTCTGGTTCTCAACAAGAGCTTTGAACTCTTGGAACCGAAGCAAGACTTCCTCTGATCTTTTGCTTCTAAGGAAATAGATCCAGGTCTTCCTGGAAAAATCATCGATGAATGTGACATAATACTTGTATCCTGTCAAAGAGGTAGATGACATGGCACCACACAAATTTGAATGAATTAACTGAAGCACTCCCTCTAGTCTGGGATCACTACTCGGAAAAGTAGTCTTGGTGTACTTTCCCAAAGCACACCCTCTACAATCACCACTCGACTCTGTGCTGAACTTTGGTATACCTGTCGTCATATCTCTTAGCATCCTCAAAGCTGGATGGTGAAGATGGGCCATCCTCCTGTGCCATGACTCACACAACTCACTACTGCCCTGAGTGTGTGACAATGCATGATGTGGTTGGAAGAGAAGCTTGTACAGTTTTCTGCATCTGACTCCAATCGCACATGAATCAGATGGACCTGCTGCCTTGGGAAAGATGTGAACTTTCCCATCAAGGACATATACACCAAAGCCTCTATCCTCAATCATGGAAACTGAAACAAGATTCTTCTTCAGCCCAGGGACATACAATACATCCCTCAGAAACATGGGTTGCATGGACTCCTTGTCAAAACGAACAGTCCCACGCCCAACTGCTCTCACCATTGTGTCATCTCCCAAAACAACCTCCAACTCCAACTCTGTCTCTGACATATCAGTGAACATGTCTCGATCACCTGTCATATGACTGGAAGCTCCACTATCAATGTACCAAGTGGAGGAAGTAGTGGTAGTACTGAACGAATGCCCAACAATCATGGAATGCTCCATGTGACCCTGAATGTCCCTGTTGGTGATAGAAGATGCTCTCTCAACACTGACACAATGCAAAGAGAGAAAAATCTCTCTCAAACCTCGCAGTAAACTTATCAATCTTTGTTGAAGCTGCTGTCTGTTGTTTGTTCTTCTTCTTTGGAAACTATCCAACATAGTGTCCAAGCTTCTGGCAAGCAAAGCATTTCACTTTGCTCATATCCTTCTTCTCCCCATCATGTTGTTTGGCTCCATCCTTGGAACCCTTCTTGAACTTCTTCTTCTTCTTCCCTTTCGCTGCCAACGCCACATTCTCCTCATCATCTCTTTGATGTGACGAACTGCCCTGTAAGTAACCTCTCCGTGTCTTCCCCTGTGTGAGATCATCCCACAATCGATCCCATGTGGGCATGTTCTCCCTACCAATGATAGTCTGCACAAACACAGTCCACTGCTGAGTCACACCATTTAAGGTTGAACGCACCATCTCATCATCCTCTATCACTTCTCCTACAACTGCAAGCTCATCTCTTACCTGTGTGATCTTGGTAAGATAGGAAGCCATTCCTTCCCCTTTGCCCATGTGAACATTCTTCAACTTCTCCCTCAACACCATCTTTCTGTTTTCATTCGAACTTTGGTAAAGATTGGTTAAAGATGTCCACATCTGAAAAAGCATGATCTTTTGCTGATATGTGAGGGATTATATGATCCTTCACAGCATCAAGTACAATCCTTCTTGCCTTCACATCCCTCTTCATGAAAGCAGCCTTATCAATTGCATCAGCAGGTACTACTACAGGATTAGCAATTGTATTGTGAACTATATCCCATAGTTCATTCTCTTCAAGTATCAAACTGATTCTAGCCTTCCATGGGCTAAAATTTGTAGCCCCTTCTAGCCTGTCTTCAACTCTAAGACCAAACACCATGGCTACAACTTGTAATTTTTTGTTCAAGAATATTTCTCCACAAACCCCTGTTTTTCTGATGTTCAAATTTTGAAATTTTTAATTGTGCTCTGATACCATGAAAGTTTTTGAAGAACCCCAACCCGATTTCAAGCCTTTTGGCTTCTCTGCATAGTTTAATGCCCAAGCTCTTCTATGCCCAAATTTTAATCAAAATTTGGTTGAACTGAAACACATGAAGTTCTTTTTCAAAAATTAAACAATTCAGAAATGTTCTTTTCAAGCAAAATTTCAAACTCAGAAATTTTCAGACAACCAAACACACATGAAAAATAACACTGATGTTTTTGACCAATGGTCCAGGATAAAACCCCCAATGGAAAACCTGTTTCTGACAGAGAGAGATTTATTATTTCTTCATTAAAATACAGAAATCAAAACAACAATACTTATCGAATTTTCTTCTCGAAAACTGAACCCTTTACTGCTGAATTTTTCCTTGATTTATGTGCCACTTTCACCTCGAAAAATGTGTTGTACTGACATAATTAAATTATGTACCTTCACCTCGATTTGTGTGCCCAATCTGTACTATACGTATTTTCTCAAAATCTGTGCAGTTTGTACTGTACAATCTGGTGGTCTGTACACCTCGAAAACTGTGTCCAATCCATACTGTTGTACGGTCTTCAAAATCTGTGTAGAAAACCTCGAAATGTGTGCTTGTCCGTACAGCTGTAAGGCCCTCGAATTTTGTGCAAAGTACCTTGAAAAATGTGCCATGTCTATACTGTTGTACGGTCCTCAAATTCTGTGCAGCCTCGAAATTTGTGCCTTGTCTGCTAGAATCACTCCTCGATTTTTGTGCCCAGTTATGCTGTCTCTCTCCTGCTGGTTTAGAAATAACTTCAAACGCTCTCTTTTTCTTCTTCTTCTTCTCTCTTCAAACTCCTCTTTGAAAAGTGAATAATGAATCAATGAAAGCCTTGCCCTAGCCCTTTTTGTTTATGGTAACTTCCTCTTTCAATCTAATGGTCAAGATTAGATTAGATGAAGGGTTCACATTAAATGCTCCATTAATTAATTAGTTAAATAATCAAATGATATTTAGTGCACCTCATGTCATTTAATAAAGTTAGAACAACCCCTTTTAATTTAATCACTCGCTCAACTTTATTTTAAATATGAACTTAGGAAAACCATGACTTAGCCTTTTTAATAAAGTTACTTTAAAAACATAAAGTACATCACACTTCATTAAATGTAAATGACTAGGGATCACCATTTAAAGTGTCCTTGTCCACCCCAAGGCAAGTCTAGGTGGACAAACACTTCCTAGGTAACTTTTCAACAGGATTTAGCTGGGAAGACGAAGGAGCGAGCAAACAGGATCACAGAGCTACCAGGAAGGACAAGGGCCGTATGGATTGATAGGTAGTAGCTGCAGAGGAGACCATACAGTTTCCGTACAGCAGTCATACATCCGTACAACTGAACGGATCTGCACATGTGAGAGGCCGTACATCTAGCCGTACAGTCACGTAGAGGAGGCTGGAGTTTCAGCTGGGAACTGCTTCATCAGGTTTGGGTGATTAGCAGTGATTGTAAAAATTCCATATTTTTTCATAATAAAATCTATATCTGACTGCTGCATTGGTTTTCCCATCTTGGGTTTTTTTGGGGGTTTCCATACCCAAAATAATAGTGTCAATATTGTGATGTGATGTTGTGATTTATTTCTCAGTACTTATATTCGGCTGCATACTTGTAAAAGATATTCATGTGTGGTATCAGTGGAAATTTTGAATACATTGTTTAGCCCTAGTTTGAATATTAAAGGAAAATTTACAATAGCAATAACAAGGACATGTTTGCATCTTACTATTACTTGGTTATATTTTGAATGGTCAGTTATAAACCTATATCATTGATCAATTGCTGGGTTGAATATTGCAAACATCTGGGGTATATTGAGCTGTCATAACAGTATTGTAAAGTGGACCTGTTTTCCATTGTTGCCATTGGCCTTGGCATTATCAGCAAACAAGCCAAGCCTTGCAATCAAATCTGAACAGAGCCATTCATTCATGCCTGTTGGTGAAAAGCAAGCTCTGAGAAGCTTGAACTCTGTTTGACAGAGAATTGCAGAGACATTACACTTTTGAGCAGACATGTTTTCATCGTTGGCATTGGTCTTCGCATTAACAGTGAACAAACCAAGCCTTGAAACCTAATCTGATTAGAACCGTTCATCCATGCCTGTTGGTGAATAGCAAGCACATAGAAGTTGAATTCAGTTTGATAGAGAATTGAAGAGACATTACACTTAAATTCTGCTGTGAAGATGTGTTGGTAAGACAGAAGGATCATAGTCCTGTTGTTTATGGATCAGTTGTTGCGGCCGGTGATGGATATTAATAAAGCCTATCTTGCAAATAATGTGAGTTTGGTGATAGTGTTTAGACTAGTTGCCTTTTAGTCTAGAGAAAACTTGCCTGTCTGTGATTCCTATATGAGGCTAAACCTAAGGTAACTGAGATTGTTTGCATCTGTGTGTATGTGTGACAAATATTCATGTAACATTTCTATTGATTTATGTGTTAATGTACATGAATCATTGAATGTTTTATGAATGTAGAAACTTTCAAGATTGACATTGAAGTGGCAATGAGTTTTCTGACTTGCAAGGTAAATTGTTTTAAATCTACAGGTGTTCATGGAATTGGCGACATGAATGCACTGAAACTTATCATCAAGTTTGGTATGTGATGTTCTTACTTTCATGCTTGTGTAATATTGTATGAGACTCTGGATGCCATGATTGATCTGCTGATGTTAATCTGCTAAAATGTTTTCCACCATGTATTCTTTTTGAATTTGAAGGTCAGCCATGACGTTCTCTATGTTTTGCTGTTTATAGTCACTAGTTTTGTGGAGATTCACTGTAGGCACACTATGTTGACATTTTTACATATGCACACCAAAGTGTAGATCAGTAATTGGTTTGAGGCCATTTGTAGATGTCTTTTCAAGCCTAAATCAACAAATATCTAATAGAGCATGCCTATTTAGTTCTGAAAGTAATCTGGAAACTTGTTAATGATTGATTATCTATACTATTAATAATTTAATTATAGTAGTTATTTTAGAATGGCCTAGGCATATGCATTTTGCATGTGAAATTTGTTGCATCGATTATTATCTGACTGAACATTACTGCAAGTCAAAAAGAAAGTGTTCAAAATGTTAATTGCTCTTCAAATATATTGCTAGGTTCTCTGGAGAATCTACTTGCAAATCTTCATCGAGTTCCCAATGGTGCTATTCGAAATGTAAGCTGAGCATCTTGGCTTAAAATCAACTTTTGTCACTTGTCATCTTTATTTGTTTTCTTGTAGTGACTGAAATTAACCTTCAGAAAAATGCTCAGTTAATCAGTAGCTCGGAGCATGGTGTGCTTTTTCTCTTTTAATTGCAATGTAAAATGAGTTGGCATGGGACCAATCTGAATCGCACATGCTAATAGTGCTTCATATTCTTGTGTTTTAACAGGCCCTAGTAGCTGATGACGGTCAAGCACTTCTTAGCAAGGAATTGGTAAGCCTGAGTAAAGCCTTTCTATTATTTCATAGAACATCTACTTCTTAATGCCATTGCTATATATTATGTACCAGTTGAATTTGTATTGCACAAGTTTATAACCACTTTAAATAAGATTAATACTGTTTAACTAATATTACATACAAGAAACCTTGGATAGAAAGCTGTCATGATCTTATATTCAATTATTTTATGTTTTGTATTGACTTCTGACTTCAGAATAATCAATTTATTCAATTAATCGAATTTGTGTGCATGAATGGTTTTTATGATCAACCTATTATCTCCATGCCCATTATTATTAGGCTACAGTGTATCGTAGGATGTACATTGTAAACTGTAAAATATGAATAGGGTCCCAAACTAGAACTGTGGATTTTTTATGCAAAAAGGAAATGTACAAGACACCGTGAAAGCTAGCACTGTTAGCTTTTGGAATTACCATGACAATGTTTACACCTTGCTTCGGGGTGCTTCATGTGATATGGTGTGCAAGGTGTATAAATGACCCTTCGTTGTTCCATGATGAACATACACATTGGTGATGACATGCACATTTGGTATCATGGGTGTGGCCAAGGGTTTGTAATCCAATGTGCATATCACTAGCCTGACACCCATGATACCAATTTTGAAGCTCACTTCTGATGATGACGTTTGGTTAACCCTTCATTTTACAGGGAGTTGATTGGATCTTTGATGTATCGAGTGAATACTAGGCTAGATATTTGTTATGTTGTGAACACACCGAGTTAGTTTATGGTTGCTTCGTAGGAGAACATTGGGTGGTTGCAAAGCATGTGTTCAAGTTTCTCATAGGCACAGTTCATTCTGGCATCAGGTATATGGTACATGGCAAACTACTACTCCATGGATTTTGTGATTCAAGTTGTGGTGGAGGTGTTAATTCTCAGAAGAGAACGCATGGATTTGTTACAGCTTGGGGTCAAGATTGAGGTCATGTTTCAACAAGAAGCAGGCAACAATTGCACTTCCATTAACAGAGGCAAATAGATAGCAGTGTGTTCAATGAGTTCTGAGGAAGTATGGATGGCTTCACAAACTGACGGTTGGGCTTGGACATACATAGTCATAGTTGATAGTTGTGTACTATGACAGTTAGAGTTGTATCAAATTCCTAGAATCCTATGTTTGATGACTGCCCCAAGCACATTGACATCCATGATCATTTCTTAAAAGATTAAATTTCTATAGATTTTCCAGGAGGTGCTTTAGGTCTCCCAATTTGTATCCCATTGACCTATTTGCGGTCATTTAATGGACATTAATAAAATTATCTTATCTACATTCTGACAAAACCGTAAGCAAATGGGAAGTTTGAAATGGCAAGGGAGAAGACTAGTGTTGGTGAAAATACTTTCCTCGTAAAGAGGGAGTGTTTGTTTTTCGGGTTACCTCAGAAGTGTTTACACCATAGTTGGGGTGTGAATTTGGTGCTTGGTGTATGGATGACCCTTGCTTGTGTTGCAATGGGCATGTTATCGCAAATCTTGTAGCTGTCCCTTTAGATAATCCTATTCAGGATGGTAGAGAGAAGGAAACCAAAGTTGTGACCTACGGAAGCTAAGACCTCTGAAAGAGGATCAGATGTCACATCGGCCAAAGCTACCGGCACTTTAGACTAGGTTATTGACCAAACCTAGGGGGCGTCCCTATAACCAAGATAACCGTATAAAAGATGAATGAAAATGGATAATGCAAGGTATCTGGATTAGATATCTTAGTATGAGGGTTAATAAGAGACTTAAACATTTACTAAGAGAAGATGAATGCCTATGTGAAAAGCCCCAAATTATTTGAGGGTTTTATACATGAAAATCAAATCTTAGATGAAATTAGATGAAATTAGGCATTCAAAAGATTTGCTAGGTTTTAGATATGTCGATTGAAAGTGACTCTAGCAATACCTAGTTCGTGGATTTGGAAAAATGATCAAAATCCCCAAGGAGGTCAATTTTCCCCAAGAGAGGATAGTGCTTTAAGTGGGCAAATGGAGTCTCATTTAAACAATACTTGGTCTCTAGGGTTTTAATATTATTTCCAGCTTGGGTTTTTAATTTTTAAGTGTAGACACAACCTAGAACTAGGTGATCTTAAAACTAAGGGTTTTAACTTTAGGGTTTTAATGAAAGAGAAAATGCAACCCCAATTAGATAGAAAAATGATGAGAGAACTTACCTGGTGTTACCAGTTGAAATGGCAGTGAAAGCCACTGGTAAGCATATGGGGATGAAGTGACCATTGTCACCTTAGTCAACTTATCCCAACTGCTTCGAAAGCCTAAGCCTCCTAGGGGAGAGCCCTATTTCGACTCTGCATAAACACTAAAGCACAAAAATATCTTCTTTCGAGGACTCTTAATAATCAGTGCCTAATGGATTCTAAATATGAGAGTGAAAGTGTTGTGTAATGCATGTATGCAATTCCTCCAATGATGAACAAATAGTTAATAAGAAGTGCAATATTATAATACAACTTTATAAGTGTATGTATATAGCAATGTTGTGTATTGCATAAATGAATCCAGAGACATGGTATAATAGTACTAATGACTACTCATACCCACTGAACCTCTGTAGTGCTTAGGGAGAACCACCCTCAGAAACATCTCATCATAAAAATGTGACCAGATCAATAATAAAGTGATAATAACCACTGATCCTAAAAACTGAGACTGTAGTATGTCTGTTGGGCATGTTTGGAGCAAATATAACCAATGTTGGTTTTTGTAGTCACTGCAATTGTGTTTGACCTGGTCAAAATACACAAACTGAAGGTGAGATAATAATCTGAGATGATCCTACATGCATTCAAGGTAAGAGTTGCTCCAAGATGTACATTAATACCCAACGTAAACATACTAATCATAATCATGGTGACAATAATAATAATAGCAAACCAAAATATACTTGTGTCTTAGAATGACCATTGAATCTTCTATGAAGCCCCTTGCATATGCCATACTTACAAAGTTTAACTCATTTGCTTATGCTGCTGAGGGTGGAAAAACAGGGCTTAAGGTAAAGGGTGATGACTTCTTGTCTAAGTTGCCAGGAAACTTGGGTACAGGGATGGGTCAGGGACGCAAACGCCACTTTTTGAAACAGGGGACTCAGGTACGTTAGGGGTACTGTATATATATATAATAAAAATTAAATCAACTTATTTTTCACTAGTATTCAATTTCAATAAGTAACAAGTACAATTAACATGCACATTGCTTTAAAGTCCAGAAATCATTAATATAAAGTGGGAATTACATATGAACCTTAAGTATAAACATGACAATAGTTGATGGAGCTTTTGGTTTTTCAAAATTAGAAATATGTACATGCATAGAAACGTCTGCACAAACATCAACAAAGTAGGTTTTGATATCATTCATGAAGGACGAAGATACAGTTTGTGCAACAACATTGGAACAACTTGCAGAAAGGATCAACAATAAACACAAACTATGCCAAGAAAAATCCAATGACAAGATCCAGAGTCATAAAAGAATAAGGCGGTCTTCTAGAAGAAACAATCTAAAAATAGATACCAGCCCCTCCAAGCTAGATAGTTCCATGTCATTGAATTAAAAGCACAAACCTTTTAAGTTTAAGACAACCTAAGCGTGTCTTGCCTCTCCTCTCCCTGTATCCTCTCCTTTGCGCAACAAGCTTTCCTCTCGCGGGCTCCAACAAAAGTCAAGACTCAACTCTGTGTTGGGAGAAGTGGATAGGCCCGTTGGGTCTTAAGAGGGCAGGGGGACCCACGCCTACCCTGTCCCTCTTCGTAAAGGCAATTTTTTCATAAAAAACTATATTTTTTAAAAATTTTCACATATTGGAGTTTCCCTGAAGTCCCCAAAATTGGGGGACAGAGTTCCGAAAATGAGCAAAGTTTCTTGTTTTTTGGCCAAAAGTACTCGATACTTGGGGACTTCAGGGGACGTCTATGAAGTACTCGACCCGGTTTCCGGAACTTGGGGACGGTACCCGAGACGAGCACGCGAAGCCAGCCCCTGGGGATGGGTACCACTGCAACACAGCTTCTTGTTGATCTTGACCATGTGATCTTTCAAAGTGATGACAAATACACACAACCACAGTGACATATGCATGACAGAGAACAATTGGGAATGGTGGTGTCTCACAAATGGATAAAGTACTTGGGCTTGTTTCCTTTAGACTCTATCAAGTATCCATTTAATAAGATTTAAGAATTTACAAACATTTAACTTTCAGGCATTTGAGAATTTCAAAAGATACTAGCCAACCTCCAAAGGCAAGTGCCATGGATAGCCTTTTGGGCCCTAGATAATGACTCGGCCTAGCCCCGTTGCCAATGAGCGTCCATAGCCTCAATGGGTTTGCCACCTTGTTTCCTTATAGGGGCAAATGGACTTACATTAAACAAAGGATGAGTGCTCATCTCTTGGCCACTTACTAGCTTTATAACATTTATTTCATTTAGGCATTAGTGCTTAAAAGCACTACTAATCGTAGCTTGCTTTTTGCATCATTTAGATTTAGCATTTATGTGTTTCGATACACTATTGTCTAAATACATTGTTATTAGAGCTACTTGGTTCAAGGACTAAAGGAAAACCATCCGATGATACAGGTTGCACATCGCTTCCACAAGGCAACAAGCAGAAGGCAGGGAACCTAACCACATACTCTAGAGCCAAAGACAGAAAACAAACATGGGGTCGATCATGTATAGGGGTCAAAGTGGGGAAAGGTTTATCAATATCACAGGTCTTAGTCATAAGTCAAGGGATAAGATAATGCAAATGAGACTAGATGTATGGAGGAAGGTGATAAGGTGAAACTAGCATAGCAAGATAGACTAAGTTTGTGCAAAGCATGGCATAAGCAATGGCCTTACATGTTAGATTCCCCAACTATACACAACACAAGTTAGGCATCAAGACACAAATCCAATAAGCATGGGTCACCATGACCGTAATAGCATATCAAGTCAAAGGTGTTAATGTACATCAAAGAGCAAACTAAAACCAAGAAGCAAAAATACCTGATCTCACCGTATATATGTCTCCCCTTGAAGTACCAATCTGTCGAATGTGTACCATCTATGTTGCTTTGCTCGAATGGAATATGTCACCACCAAGGTCATCTCAATGGACTAGGAGATCTCAATCATGGCAAGGGAATGCTCTGCATCTACTGCTGAAATAAGGCTCTGAATGTGGCTCGTAGAAATAATCAACCCATGCTCTATCCCCATCTATATGTCTGGCTTAGAAAATAAAGAGAACAGCCATATGTTGCATCATAGTATCCTGGCTACAATGTATATGATAACAGGGCATACACAGCGGAGGTGATTGTTATATAAAAATATATATATAACATAATAAGATATATTGAAACAAAAAAACTTTGTTTCTTACAGAAATAACCAGCATAGATAAGCCAAGTTACGATAATCCATGAATAATAAAATATATGTTTTTGATAAGATAAGAGATATTTTACAATGAGAAATGATACTTGTATAAATACCCATGCAAGGGTTTGTCTTGGTGATGAGACACCACCTTTCATAAGGTGCCTCTTCATTTGCATTTTTTTTAATTAATTATTATTTAATTAATTAATTAATTTATTATTTATTTTGTTCATTACATATGTAAAGATATATAAAATAATAACATTAAATATCAATATATATTAATATTAATAATTAATAAATAGAAATAATTAATTAGGAAAAGTCAAGTGGCGCGCCTTTATGTGTGAAAAGGCATGAATTGACTTATATAGTCCCTACCATTGTAATTGCTAAAAACATCATCAATATATTTATCAATTATTCAATATGTGGGTTATTTCAAAAATGATGGGTTTATTCTGAATTACTTGAGAATATCTAGATACAGATATTACAATGGTATCAGAGCTAAGTTCGTGATCCAGGCCTTTGGCCATATTGTGGTTTTTAACCATTATCCTAGGGGTTCCCAAAAATTGTGGTCTTTGACCAAGAGGGAAAAAGGAAGAAGTAAAAAAAAGAAAAACAAAGAAAGAAGAAAGAAAGAAAGTTAAAAAAAAAAAAACCACACATGGTTTAACTTACTGCTTTATTAATGAACGTGTTATTTAGTTAAAATTGGGAAATTTATATTGGAAATTTTTATATTATATCTTTTTACATTGAGTGAGATAAAAAGGGGTTTTACAAAAAAGTGAAGGGTATAAAACAAGATTTGAACCCGGGTGGGAAGGGTAACAATCATTCCTTCTAACCACCCAATCTACATTCAATATACAAGAAGTCTTAAGGGGAAAATAAGAAAAAAGAGGATCCAAAATTTTTATAAATAAATATTATTGTTTTTCAGTCAAAATTCGTCTTCAGCCTATAGTTTTACGTTTCAGTGGTATCAGAGTGAAGTTCTAGAAGGCATTAGAGGAAATTTGAGGTCTAAAATGGGCCTCTTAAGGAAAATGATAAAATAATAGTTAAAATAATAAAATAATAGTTATTAATTTTGGAGGAAGAATGAAAAAAACTACTTTTTTTGTTCGTATTTTCGACATCTCCCTGTGTTTTTACTCAAATTTCGAGTGGGAGAGCTTGTTGGATGCGGAATTTAATTCTGCATCCAACGAGTACCCACACTGCATACTTTTGACAAACCCCTCTACCCCAAAAACAAGAAATGCCTGAAAAAACGTGATGATGACATCATCATCACATTTTTTCAGGTATTTCTTATTTTTGAGGTAGCAGGGTCTATCAAAAGTATGTAGTGTGGGTACTCGTTGGATGCAGAATTAAATTCTGCATCCAATGAGCTCTCTTGCCTGAAATTTGAGTAAAAACACAGGGAGATATGTTGAAAATAGGAACAAAAAAAGTAGTTTTCTTTTATGACAAATATGTCAATTCAACCATTATGGTTGACTCATTTTATTGAAATTCTATTGGTTCTTGAATTTCAACTCACAAAATTTATTGGTGGCATGTTTTCTTAGAAGGCCCATTTTAGGCCCCAAATTTCCTCTAATGATTCCCTAAGACCTACTCAAAAGTAGTCAATGGTCTACTAAAACTTGAGGGAACTATTTAAGGAAAAAGTATTAGCATAGCTATATGTCCAACTATCAAGGAAAATTACATTAGCAACAACGTGGAAAATCAATTATTAGTTCCAGAATCAAGTGTAATCGAAAAGAGATATACTTATGGTGATAAGCAATATGAATTTACGGACTTACAACTAACAATTGATGGGTATAAGTTCACATCCCAATTAAATATTGCGACTATATATCTAAATGAAGTTGACATCATTTTGGTTTCACCTTGGATGGAAACACTAGGGACATTCATTTTAAACACAAAGAAGAAGTTTTTAACATTTTCATACAAAAAGAAAAATATTACAGGATTCTACATGGACGTCAAATCCAGTAACATCAAAAGATTTTAAAAATATTTCAAAAATGTTCACTGAAGATAGTCAGAAGTCAATAACAAAAATGCTGAAAGAATTCGACAAAGTCGCCATGGACAAGGAAGAAGAGATCTTTTGTCTAAGAGATCATAACCTAAATTGCTTCTTCAAATCAAGAAAGCGAAGGATAAAGCACAAGACAATCAAAAGTTAGAAGAGGAGAATCAAGATCTTCAGAAGAAACTATTAGAAAATATCGAAGAAAATGGTCGCCTTAAGAATCATAAACGAGATCTAATGGATCATATTCAGAAAATTAAAGATGATAAGAAAGCACAAGAAGACATGATCAGGAATCCTAAGAATGATAAAGTTTCGTTGGAAAACAAGTTGGAGCCAATTCAAAAGAGGACATCGAATCCCTCGGACTCAAAAAGCCAAGTTTAGGAAAAAGAAGCAAATACAAATCTAGTCTTCGTCATTGTTAAAAAAAAGCCAATTATTTTTAAAAAAAAAACAACAACTCCTTATCGACACCCAATTTATAAAAATCATTTTTACCAACAACATAATCAAAATGAACATAAACAGAAGAATTATGAATTCAGAAAAGAAAAAACTCAAAATCAACAAACTAAGCAGAATACGAGAAGTTCCATCCAACAAGGCAATCAACAAACAACTCCAATAAAGATCTCGGATGGACTATTTCACAACAATGCGACATTTTTTCTTGGGAATTCGTAGCTCATATCGTTTCGTTTCGTCAAGTGCCATAGATACTAACACAAAATATCGCGAGATGACCTTACAAGCAAGAAATCGGACGCAATCCTTGTCTTCAACAAGCTTTGAGGACAAAGCTACCCTTAAGAGGAAGGCAATGTTATATAAAAAATATATATGACATAATAAGATATATAAAGATATATTAAACAATAACATTAAATGACAATATTAATATTAATAATTAATAAATAGAATTAATTAGGAAAAGTCAAGGACGTGCCTTTATGTTTGAAAAGGCATGAATTGGCTTATATAATCCCTACCATTGTAATTGTAAAAGCACCATCAATATATTTATCAATTATTCAATATGTGGGTTATTTCAGAAATGATGGGTTTATTCTGAATTATTTGAGAATATTTGGATACAAACATTACAGTGACTTGCTCATTGATTACTTGACCTCGTATGTATGCTTATGTGGCATTCTTCCTTGGAATGTTTGGGGCCTAGATTTTGGTGTCTTCTTAATGTAGCGTGCTCATTGAGGTTGTTTAGTTGCTTAGGAGAACAACTTGCCTTGGAGGGGTGTTGGGCATCTTGGAAGAGGGTGTTGAGCCCTATGGCATGGGGACACTTGGTTGTTTTCATGGAGGCTTGTATTTGACTTGAGGACACCTGAGTTGAGGGAGTGGTCATGTAGGCAAAGTGGATTTGAAGGTGCACATGGCTCTTGAGGAGCATTGGAGCTTTTGAGGCTTAAGGAGGTGGAGCGCTTATGCCTTGCAGCCTTGCTTGTTGGACATCATCGGTTGGATCTTGACATGTGTCACTTGTAGATGGAGTTCTCCACGTGTGAGCCTACTTGTGTAGATTTAATTTGCTTGTAGTGGACTAGGTCCACTCTATATTATTGGCCTTCCTTACCTCTCATATAAATAGAGGAAGGAGAGAATCGTCTCATTGGCATTCAATGATCACACTTGTATTAGCGATGTGAGGAATAGGGCATAGTATTCTCTCTCTTGTGCACTCTTCATTGCATTATCGTTCTTTGTCTTGGAGCACTAGGGCTCTTGGAGAAGTCAAGGAAATTCTAGGGTTAGGGTTTTAAGTTGAGGCAAAGAAGTTAGGGTTTGGGATAGACCCTAGAGGGTAAAAGAAGAATTATATCTTGTAGCACTTGTGAGAGACTAAGACTAGGGTTTTGGAAACCCTAGTGCTACCTGTTATGTTTGTTGAGGAGAAGAGAAAGACATTTTGTATGGGCGCAAAGGACTCACCAATGATAATGCTAGCTTGTTGAGGATCTTTGGTGGATTGACCAGCTTTGGTCAAGAGTGATTCCTAGCTAGGAGGAGTTGGTGGCTAGGATTTTCATGGTTTCCCTTGCTAGAGGTTTGGAGAGCTTGAGATTGTACAAGCCTGTTATAAGCTGTGAGTATGTATATGTACTTCATTTGTTATATATAAATGCAGTATTTCAACTGTCCAACTTTTGTGTACTTAAATATTTGATTTTCAGCTTGTGTTGTCCTCTTGATTGGGTAAATTCCAACACTTGTTGTTCATGCTCATTTGACATAGCAGAGGGTTGAAAGTGTCAAGAGACTAACATATATCTTGAAGATAATAGGACAGATTTAATACTGTAATAAAGTTATTCCAGACCTCTTATATGCATGAAAAGTGTGCCTTAAAGGTTGTAACTTGTTGACATTGAAGTGCGGTTGGTTGGTATATTATCTCTCAAGTTGCCAAGTGACTTGGACTAAAGTGGAAAAATGTGTTTACTGCTATTCATTGTTGTAATTAAATATTTGAGATCAGCCCTAAAGCTGAAAGATCTTAGGGATTTGATATGGGAAACCTCTAGCCTATGTCACAGGGTTTGGCGGATTTCAAGCTTGAGGTTTGAATTCAAGCAAAACAGAAAGTTGGTGTTTAGTTTCACCGAACCTCTATTCAAATTTGGCATATGCTTGTAGAGTGCCGACATGGCAACAACTCATAGGTTGAGCACCGACAGGGTAACGACTTAAGAGTAACATAGGTTGAATGTAGACAGGTTGAGCATCGACTCGAGTTATGCACCAGTTGAATGGCTCGGTCAACCTCTCATCGGGCTAGAACCTTTTTTATTCCTTTTGGAGTGCTTTTCTCTTCCCTTGTCCTAGACTCCTAGTTTATATTTATTCATATTACATATTTTGTTCCATATATCAATCTTAAGATACATATACCAAAATATTCTCGCATATATTTGTAAAAAAAATATAAGTTTATTAATATAATTTATATATGATATATTTAAAATCACTAAAAGTTACATTTATAAAAAAATTAGTTATTTATTAATGCATATAAGTTACATTAATATAAATTATAGATTAATTTTGAGAGCTCTCTATATTTTTTTAGTATTTTGGAAATTTTGAAAAATGTATATGGACGAACCTAATGGTGAACCTCATCTAAACTTCATCGAAAAATTCGAACCCGAATCGAATTTAATAGTTGTTGAAATAAAACTTGAACCCGAACCTTGTGACATAGCCTCTAGTGAGAGGTGAATTTGTTTGAATTTGTAATAGAAGTCCGAAACAAAAAATTCTACAAGAAGTTGAGTATTTTTTAGATAATAGCTACAGAGCAACTAAAGGTTACTTTGTGTTGATGAGGATTGTGATCTTCTTGACAACAGGTAGATTATTTCAATTATAGCAATATATGAAATCAAACAAATTGTTAAAGTATGAATAGTCCATTGTTATCATACTCAGAACTGGATTGGAAATGGCTTACCCCAAAATTATGACTTGGCTTGGAATTGATCTTCAAACGGGGAAATGACTTTGTGGAAAGGAAATACAGAATATTCAAATTTTGATTAAAAACATATATATTCATGTATGTTGACACTTGAATTTGCATTCTGTACATATTTGTTCTTTAAGCTCAGGTGGGATATGTTAGGAGCTTTTGGATAAGCATGATGAGAGGGTTCCAAGCACAATTTCGTGACGATATGGAGATCTTGATCACCTGTGCTTGAGAGTGTGAAGGTGAGCTACAAAATCCGTGCCAATTGAATATGGCATATTATTTACTTCATCATTTGAGCAATGATTAGATAGAGCACTCAAGATCACTAGTATGCTAGCGCTTTGATTCCCATAAATACATAGAGACCAACCAATGTTTAAAAACTCGGACTAGGAATCGGTCAAGGATCAAATTAGACTAAGACTCAAAATCGGTAATGACTCGGTTTACTCAAAAATACATAAGATATTTAAATTTTAAAGAAAAAACAATATTTTAAAGATTCTAATCCATGATTCCAAAGCATTAGAGACAAAATATCAAAGTTTGTTCATGTATATACCACATAAGGGTGAACATATCAAAATGTCACGAAGTGTATTGTGCAATACATATCTGGAACAAAATACATATTCAATGAGGTCTATATGGCCTATGGAGTCCAAAAGCAACATGCTATGATGCCACTACATCATACATCATACATGTCATTGATCAACATGATCAATAGTCAAACTCATCACCACTGCTAGAACTAGAAGTAGAATTAGAATCAGGACTAGCAATGGCATAGGTAATGGCGTCATCATTTGGCTCAAGCTTGGACTCCTCAAGGTCATCTACAACTATAGCACTAGTAGTAGTGCTAGCTGAAAGCCTAGAAACACAAGGTTGGGGTTCATCGTATAGCTTTAGCGTTAGGGTTAGATTCTAAGTTGCACGAAACGAGGGAACATGGACAAGTTTATGAAGCGGGGATGCATACATTTTTATTAAGGTCGTGATAGAGGAGTTCAACAATCAACACCGCCAACATCAAGGTATATAGAAGGATTGATGTTCTGGATTCAATGCCAATCCCATACCCTCTTACATGATAGAATTTGGTTGAAACTTTGCAATCCTGAAATCCTAAAAACTATTAAGTCTGTTGAATTCTGAATGGGATCCAAAAGTCTACTTTTTGCATATGAAGTCCGATGAGGTTGGAACCGCTCTCAAACATCCTGAAACAATTAATGGTATTGTTAAAAATTTAAGTAAAATGATAGAAAGTGAAAGATAAGGAGAATGTCACTTTTACTTAAAGAATTTAACATTACCATTCAGTATTACCAAATACTACTGTGTAACTTAAGAGAGAAGATTTTCTTTTACAGTCAACTCACTGAATCGGCCGAGACAGACATCAATTCGGTCGGTTTGGTATCGTTTTGGTCACTTGATCTAGTTTGAAGGTTCAGTCTGCTCGGTGGATGGTCAGCTCGGTCAAGTTCAAGTCCGAGTCGGCTGATTTTTAAAACAAAGAGACCAACACCCCATAATATTTGATTCCATTGTCTTTTTCCCCCTAGTATGAATACAACTATGAACAATACTTAATAGATGTAGGTACAATAATGATTCCAATGCTTAGCAAGATTGGCTTCAATGACTTATGTTTGAAGATTTGGAGCATGAAGAACAATAGTTAAAGCAATAGAAAGAGCCTTGACTTAGTGCTACACTTTGAAAAGTATGTGGTTACCTGTTAACCCCCATTTTGACATGGGTGTCAACATGTGATTTTGTCACACATTAAATAGGGGTTATAGGTTGATGGAGCTATGGATGGCCTAGGTTCCTTGATGCTAGATTTTTTATTCATGTTGTGATGATGTCCTAATGTTGATGATACCCTAGCTTGTGGATGTTTATGATACATTTAGGCTAGTAGGTTTGGGATATGTCTTTTCATCATGCAGTGGCTATGGATGATTATGATGTTGCATTTCACTCATGCATCACTTGTTCACAACACTTGGATTATCTCTTATGGAGTGTCGTAGTATAGGTGGTTTGACATAGCACCTTCATGGCATGAATTATCTCTTGGCATGGCCTTTGTATTTGATGGTGTTGGGAGGATCTTCCATGAGAGCATCCTAGCCTTTGGGGATGATATGATATCTTGTTGACATATACTATCATGTTTAGTGGAGCGCTCTAGCTTATTGAGGATGATTTAACATCCTTTAATGATATGGATAGGTTCTCCTTGGAGCGCCCTTGTCTCTTGTCACTTGGATGCCTTTTTTGGATGGTATAGAGCCCATTTCTTGAGGATCATTCTTCATCCTTGGCACATGGATGGCATTATAGCACTATTGGGTCTCATATTTGATTGAGTGCCCTCTTTGTTTCTGTCTTGTGGTACATGTGATGGCATTCCAGTGGTTTGTAGATGGGGACATCCCCTTCTTCATGGGTTGGTTATCTATTATGGACATATGGTTCTTGAGGTTGATAGTTTATTTGTTGATTGATAGTCTCCTTCCATGGACCTATCTTCCACCCTTGGATATTGAATCATTGGGAGGTGATGTCATAGCGTGAAGGACTGTTGTTGGCATGTGGACATCATTTTGAGCCTTTTGGAGGGGCGTCCTAGCTTTGAGAGTAGTTATCGTTTGACGCAGTACTCAGAATTGTGCCATCTCTATGCCATTAGATGGAGAGTGACTACATGATTTTTGAAAAGTGGTTATAATAAAAAATCCAATAAATATTGAGGATGTTAGCAATTCCAAAATTGTCATTTAAAGAGCCACATTGTATTTTTTTCCACATGCCTTTTAGAGCCTTTTCCTGGAGAGCGTTCATCTTATTTGAGGAAGCTGTTCACCTTTTGAGGCCTTTTTCTTGGAGCTCCACCTTTGGAGAGCCTTTGGAGTCTAGGTTTGACTTGTTTTTGTCATCATTCACCCTCATTTGATGGATCCATTCCCCTCTTGGATAGTGTACTTATGGCTTTGACCACCATATTTCATGAATGTTATTAGAGTTTATTAGGGTTTGTTGGAAAATTTTGATTTGATTACTCCACCTTAGGCTAGATCTAGAGTTTTAGCCTAGTTTACTAATATTTTATTGTAAANCTCTCTCTCTCTCTCTCTCTCTCTCTCTCTCTCTCTCTTTTGGAGGCTAATAGAGATCTTTAATGGTGCAACTTGAAGTGTAAGGGTTTCTTCTCCATTCAAAGTGCGGCATCCTTGTTCCTACTTCTAAATATTGCTAATGAATTGTAGAATAACTAGAACTAATAATTAGGGATAACAAAGGATAAAATTTGTCCCATTGGAAGGGTTTTATGTGAGAAGTTTTTCCTCTATTTCCCTTTGATGTCTTGTGCATGTTTATATTACATTACCCCGATCATCTTTCTAGAGTAAGTGCTTGTAATACTTCATTGTATGAGACACGCCCAAGTTAGATATGTTTTGATGTGGCACCATTCTTGGGTCCTAGTGAATTCCTACATTCATCTTTCAGCATGTTAGGGTTTATTTAAGTCATGTGTATGCACCCATAATTTCCCTAGCCCTTCATGAAATCTCCCCTTTCTTGGACTAGCCCCCTTTGACTCCTTTTGCTTTGGGGACTGGCACTAGTCTACATATCACTTTGTGCCTCGTTGCCAAGCTTTAGCAATCCTATCCCTAGGGGAGCGCCCGTTGAGTTGGGGAAGGGCCAACCTAAATTGTAGAGAGGTGGCTACTAATTTGATAGTGGGTAACAACTCTATGCTGTGGTTGGGCTAGCATTGTTCTTTTGGGCTTTAATCACACATGCTAGTTTGAGTGTAACACTACCTTTAGGAAAAGCCATGGTGTTGTTGGATACTATGTTTCTATTCATCAGTTTGAACAAGTAGTCTGGAATCTAAAGCTTCAACATTCGTTTCTGTAATGTACTTAACCAGCAAAAATAACAGAACATGAAAAAAATTAACATAAATTAAAAGCAGAAAAGTAAATATAAGGTTAAACCTGCAGAATATAACCCGTGTTTCAGATTTTTTTTTACATATTTAGAAATTTATATGTAACAATTAAAATTGAAGTATATAGCACTTAAATTTATGTTATTACAAATGCAGAAATTAATTTTTATAACATAAATGTCTGCTCTGATAATCTAACAACATAATAATCTAAAGAGCAGACATTTTTGTTATAAGATTCGAATATAACAATTAAATTTCTACATTTGTAAGAACAATCAATAATATCCTTGATGTTTATGTATACCTGCTCTTTAGATACTTCAATCTTGTATGTGCCTATGCAATGTGTGTGTGGGGACAATTGCATCGTCTTCTGGATCCTGTCTATTGTGAAATCTGGCACAGTTTTGCGATAGTTGCTTCATGGCTTTCATGTTATAAACTTGCTTGAAATTATATTATGTTACGTTATAGTATATTGCTGTTGATAATGTTGATTGCTCACATTGAATAGTTGAATGTCTATTCATTTGCTGCAATTGAAGGAATCCTAGGCATGCCTTACCTGATAATAATTTCATTTCTTCATTTTGATGTCATTGTTGATATTTTGAATCAATTCTGAAATGTTAGTGAGTAGAAGAATATATTTACTTGTGAGAAAACCGTATTCTTATTTTCAGGCCTTCATTTTAATCCCTAAAGCTGCAAGAAAATACATTAATATAAACAATTCTACAAAAATATACAAATATGACTATTGTAAATTAGGATTTCATGTCCTCAATTATGAAGAGAATTCCATTACGAAAGAGTCTTTGGTATACTCTTACTGTGGGAATTGCTTTGATATGATAAGTTAAGAGGAAGCCATCTTCGTGCTTGAACATTGTGGCTTCTAATGTGAGTTTATGTTGTATAACCAGGCAACTCTCAGGTGCGATCTTCCATACTGCATGGTTCCATTTCAGACGAGTGACCTACTTTTTGAAAAGCCAGAGGTATGATATCTCGCTGATGCACTCTTTCTTTGGATACATGATCTTCGCATATCTGTCTCATAGTTGATTGTGGTGTTCTGTGTGAATTAACTTTACTTAATTCTTGATCCCAGTCTTTTTAGAGATGCCGTAGGTTCGCCTGAATTTCTACTGTATCTTTTTTATACTTTCGAGTCCCATTGACCTATTTTGGCCATTATTTGACACTAATAATATATTTTTCTTATTACACATTGAGAAGGTGCATTTGAAATTGCCCAAGCAAGCATAATGAGTTTGACTTGTTATATGATGCCTTGTTTGTATGTTCTGATTCAGGATGATGGGGAGAAATTTATCAAACTTTTGAGAGCTATCAGTGCATTTGCTGAAGGTTCATCTACTACAAGACTTGTAAAACGGGCTTTATCTCTTTGGAAGAAATATTAATTGCATTGTCTTAATGCAAGTGTTAAGGGGATTTCGAGATAAATAAATCAATTTTGCCAGCATTTGGCTTAGGTTTTCCCTATTCACCTATAATACAGCTTTGGTCTAGATTCTATATAGATTACATTGGGCTAGAGAAACTAATTTCGTAGATTAATTATAATTATGGTATTTTTTTTTAGGAGATATTCCTACTATTTATATTTGATCATATTATAGATTGAAAAGTTTGGCCAACTTTATTGTCCAAATAACAATTATATTTGTTTTCCGGAAATAGTTCTTATACTTTACCATTTCCCCTTTTTATAAGTTGTCATGTCATGAGGGGTGTTTAAATGGCACCAAAATTACCTAGGGTTTGCACCTAGCCCCATCCACGCCCATTTGAAGGTTTTCAACATAGGTTTCGACATTAAAACCGGCCCAATCACCTCATTGCTTGTTGCTAGACCACATTGCCGTTAATAACAATTACTTGATCCCTTGAGTTGCATATTATTATTTTTTTTGGGTAAAAAATGCTTCATACTTTGATTAAAGTACAGGAGTTAAACATTCATTTTACAAAATAAGGGTTGTACAACAAGAACCACAAGCTACTGTTGCAAGGTATACAACCCATCCAATCAAAATTAGTGATGCATAAGCTTCAATATTTAAGTCTTAAAGTGCCATAATGCCCAAATCAGGGAACAATAAACACAATAATAACAAGGCCATCCTACTAGAGCAAGTAGACTAATCAAGATGCAATAGGAATTAGCACTATTGGAGGCCACCATAGACAATGGTCATTGACGAAATCCTTGGCTTTGAGTGAGTCACTTTTACACACCAACTTGTGTTTGATGGCTTCCTAGGATTTTCATATACTTGTTGCTACAAAGGTTCTCATCACTTAGATGAGAGATGGAGTAATCAACAAAGTTTGTAGATTGAGGTGTTGTTAATCGTGTTAGTGTCATCCACTATTTGAGGCTCTAGAGTGTGCAAAGTGTGTAGGAGAGTTCCCTTGCCCATGATGACAAATTACTCATTGTGCATTACGCACTAGTCCAATATTCCATAAGCCTGTGTAGGTGTGCTACCTACATCTTTGGTTTTTGTGTCTGCATCTAGATTTGCAAAAGTAGGTGGGCACAAATTAGAGACCCCTCTTTCCAGGTAAAAACATAGTGTTGTTGAGAATTGCTGACATAATTGTGCTAGGAGTGCTTCTATGCTACCAAAATTATCTAATACTTGCACCCGACCTCATTCATACCCACCCGATGGATTTTGAACCTAGGTCTCATTAATACAAAACTTGATCACCTCATTGATTCTTTCTATACCACACTGTTGTTAATAACAATTACTTGATCACTTGAGGTTTTGCATATTCCTTTTTCTAGGGGTAAAAAATGCTTCATATTTATGTTAAAGTACAAAAGATATACATGCAGTTTACAAACAAAAAAAGTTGTACAACAAGCTACAATTGCATAGCATACAACATATCCAATCATAAGTGACTACCCACAACAATCAAAATTAAAGATTCTTAAAGTGTCATTATGCCCAAAATAAAGGACAATAAACACAATTTCAACAAGGCCATCTAGCTAGATCCAATGGTCTAATCAAGACACTCTAGGAATTAAACTTGTCTTAGATGGAGTGTCTTTCCTTGGGAAGAGCCCCCCATCCTTTCTCAATGGTTTTATGATAGATTACAATGGGCTCCCACTTGTTGATGCCTATACACACATCGTGTAACGTGTCAGAAATTTTCAAACATTGGGTGTGTCCTTGGGGGCAAGTTATAGGTCAAGTTTTGTCACTTAACACTTGACTCCTTCGTTTAGACCAACTCCTTGCAATGCCAAGGGGGGTGGTCCCTAAACAAAAAGTAAGCTAAGGCTACTTACGCTAAAACATAAATCAAAATTAGGAGTTTATTAAGTTAAAACAAAAGTAGTAAGAAAGCAAAATTTACTCTAATAACGTATCAACTTAACATTTGAAATAAAAGATTGAATCAAGTCAAGACCAATCTTGAGATATAAAGGTAAAATGTTGAAAGGGAAGGCTTGTAAATTTTCTTGGTTTGTTTTAAATTTATTAAGTGTGAGTTGCTTCAAGTGGGTTTATTTTTGGTTTGGCCCATTAAAAGATTATCCTCAAAAAGTGAGTACATAGCAACAATGTCGAATTTCCAATGGGGATAGAACCAACCTTATTAATGAGTATCCCCCTAACTTCATGCGATGTTCACTGTAACCTCTCACTTCGACAATAATGCTTCAAATGGATTCTCTTATTATACTAGCCACTCGAAATCTCCTTTCTAATTGAAACCAACAATCAAGAAAATCCTGCAGTTATCACAAGAGCATAGTGGGGGACTTGAGTCTTGGTTCGTTACTTTAAGCAAATAAGGAAATTAAGCTAAGGTTAATAAATCAAAATAAAACAGGAAGCAAAGAAAATTGCATGCCATGAAAATGACGCAGATCTTCCCAGGGGGGGTGGGGACTGGGCACGGGTAGCCCATTGATTTTTTATTTATGTATTAGGACCAACAAACATACAAGTTTGTGGAAGGAAAATGCTTTTTAAGAGAGGTAGAAGAAGGGGGTCCCAAATGGTCTAAATCTTCAAAATTTTGCTTGTACTTCCTTCTATGTATTCATCAAAAAGTAAAAACCAGCAACCCAGAAAAAAGATGTCAGATTGGATGATTAGAAGCTTCGAAAAAATTCCTAATTTAAAGTTCTATTACAAGTATTGACTACGAAGCTAGATCTACTTTGACAATGAAGCTTTTAAGGATCTAGATCTAGTCTTTTAAAAAGGAAAGCATACTTGGAACAAACTAGCTTGTGATATTCTTTAAAAGAATGAATCTACTTTGATTAAGCATGTAAAATGGTAACTATTAGTACTAAAATCTATTGATCATTTTTTTTCCATCTTTGGCCCCGTTTATAAGATTCCGCAACGTATATGCCAATTTGTCAAAAGAGTGGCGCTATAGAATGTGTAAGCAAACTACTATTAACCATCATCCAAGTTCTTATTGTGTTTGTGTGTTGATTGATTGCTTGAATTTTTGAAGATTTCATAGTCTACTAGAGATATTTTGTGATGTTATGATAATTTAAAGGCGTTACAAAATGAGTTTGTGATTCTGCATCAAAAAACTCAACTCTCATAATGTATAGGTACTACAGAATATCGTCATAACAAAAGAGCTCATGTTCTAGCAAAAACTTAACTCTTAAAGATTGAAATGATTGTTCCCAAATAATTGCTACATAGCTCCAACTTCCAGTTAAACTTTGGGTTAATGCTTTTACAAAAATGGCATATTTGGAAATCATGTTTACTTTCAGTCTGTGTAAACATATCTAAAACTTATTTGGGTACAAAGATCTTTTAAGTGGAAAATTTCGGGATAGTTTTGTGTTCATTTGCACTTAGGTCCTTCCAGATAAAAACAAAAGTTAAAACACGTTTACAATTCTCATCATTTTTTGGGTATCAAATTTTGGGAACGAATTTCAGTCAAAACCGTAAGGAATCTTCCAAAACGGTTTAAAACTCATTTCCAAAATGGGGCTGTTTAGCGAAATTCCTGGCGGTTTTCGAAATGTTGCAAACGTTTGAGAGAAATTTGGGTCTGTTCAAAACAGAATTTTTCAGAAAATCATTGTTGTCGGTTTTCAAATGCCTAGTCATCATCCAAACGATTTCAGATCACAGATTTGAGAGCATTTGATGTTGTAGTAGCCACGTGAGGCATCCTCACTCAAGTTGGCCCAAAAATAATAATAATAATAAAATGTGTTTTTATTATTGTTTAGCACAAGTTGACCCTAGTTAATCAGACAAGTCGACCCTAATTAAATTTTAGGTTTCCAGCATCTGAATATATAAATAGAAGGCGCCTCCCTTCATTTTTACAATAAAGCCATCAAGCAACTTCGCTCCAAGAGAAGGAGGTTCACTACTACAGCTAGGAGAATTGTTTTCTAGGGTTCTCCACTTTGGTGAGGTTTCTCTCTTGTTTCTTGGGTTTTGTGCTACTACTATCTGGATGTACACCAATCTCTATTGGAAGGTTTGAGCTCGGGGCATACAAATAGCTTTGTCTATGGTTGGGAGATGATTGTTTTTATCATCGTGGTTAAACGAGCTCCACATTGTTTTGTTTATGTGTGTCGTCTTTCTTTTAGTGATCTTGGTTTACAGCTAGCAAATTTTGACATGGTATCAAAGTGATGCTAAAAAAAGCCATTGCCAAAAACTAGGGCTCAACATTTTGGAGTGTTTTCCAACTCAGATCATCTTGGAAGGAGCATAGAGCAACTCGCCCTCCTAGGGCGCATCTTTCTATGGAGGCCAAATTTGATTGGTGAAGTTTCAATTTTTGACCTCATACTATCGAGGTCAAGATCTAGGGCTTCCACATTCCTGTTGTTTTGTCCATAATTTTGGATCAATTTTAACTCGCTCCATCTCAAATCAACAAGGCGCATCTATTTGTGGATTTGGTTTTGCAAGCAACCATACTTCAAATTTGACCTAGCTCCTATTAGGGTTTTTGGTCCAGTTTTGTAGTCAAAATGATTGGCATGAAGGTTGAGGATAGGCTTGATGGGAATTCCAATTTCAACTCATGGAAGTCTAGGGTTCTTCTTATCCTATAAGAAAACGATATCTTAAAGTTTGTGAATGAGAATGTTCCAAAACTAGAAGAGGAAGCCGAGAGGGTTCAATAGAGAAAGAATGATACGAGGCAAGGAGAATCTTGGTAGATTTAGTGAAGGACCACTTGGTTCCTCATATCTCTGAGAAGACAAATGCCGGGAAGATGTTTATCTCCTCGAGGAAGCTATTCGAAAATAGCAATATCAACGGTGCTCTTGCCCTAAGGAATCAACCATCAAATTTCAAGATGCCAAGATCAGAATCAATTTCCTCTTACTTTATGAGGATCTCATAGGTGAAAAATCAATTAAGAACAATTGGAGATCCACTCAATGATAAAGAATTTGTCATGAGCACTCAATGGTCTCCCTCCATCTTGGGAGTCATGCATCTAGAGTCTTATTGGGCAACCTAAGTTGCCTAAGTTTGATTGTATCTTGGTAGTTTTCATGCAAGAAGAGACAAGACTTGCAACAAGAGGAAGGATATATGGCACACATCATGAAGAAGGTCAACCCCTTACATCTCATGTAAAGAAACGAAAAGGTAAGGGAAGAAAGTTTCATGGCAACAAAGGCAAGGGTGGAAGATCAAGTCCTACTTCATATCAAAAGAACAAGAAGGATCTTTCACATATATGTTGCTACATTTGCAATAAATATGGGCACTAGGCCAGAAATTGTTGTAATTCAAAGAAAATGAAGCATGAAGCCTCAACTGGAGATGTCAATGAAGACACCTCTCATAAGAAGCCAAAGAATGAGGACAATACGAAGTTCTTCTTCTAGTACTCCCTATGTTGAGGCAATGATATGAATATATAAGTGGTGACGGACTCCCAACAAGAAAATGAAGATTAGTGGACTCTTAAAGGAGGCAATGGGAGCCCACCCACAAAACAATAAAAGATAAGTATTTGTTTTACATGCTCTGGTAGACTAGATCTAGTTTTTTTTTATATGTTAGTATGCGGATCTATATTCTTAGATTTAGGAAGTTGTTGAGCATGTGATATAGTTCTTTTATTGATGTATAGTAGGCTCATGTAGTATTTGTTATGATTTAGCCCGTAATATTGCACAACACTCCATGGACCCCTCTTGGGTGGCATCTCCTTCTAACATGCTTAGAGTAGTGCACACTCTTGATGGTATGTTATAATGGAGACAACAAGAATCCAAATAAAAGCGATGTGTGTGTTGCGTTGAAGCATTGGCTAAAAGATGCCTACATACCTGTATGAACTATTGTCATTGCATTAGATAAATTTGATTATGCAATGTTGCTAATCATCTGACAGGATTTGACTTGTAGGGAGAGGACCATGTGATATGGCCTAGAAGGATAGATGATGAGACTTGGACAAGTGATTCTGCTGATATTCAAATGGAGTAGAAGCAGAAAGCCTCTAGAAGCATGACTCTCGGCCCAGGAAGAAGGATGAATTCCGGTTGAAACAATTAAGTGGAAGTCATGATTGTTCAACAGTAACAACAGACAGATGAGGACCAAATACATCCGTGTGGATACATGACCCATATGCCCAGATGATCTCATGTAGAGATTGGCGTTTGGAATCAGAAGGCTTCAACGGATGACGGTCTCTCTACTACAGTTGTTTGTCTCTTCGACGACTATGGAAAGCATTTACTTTAGATGGATCTTGGAGGAGGAGAATTACTCAGTCGATTTCTGAGGAGACTGAGGGAGTTAGCCATTAAAATGACGATCATGGCCTATTGCATAACTTATGAGGGTGTGGCAAAAACCTGATGAAGTATTCCCAAGTTAAGGAAGAGCATAGTTGAGATCCTGAGCAAATCAAGTTTAATGATTGTGAGTACATGGCTACACTAATGGCGATGTTTTTTAATCCATACAGACAGTTGTAGGATCCATGACATTCGTGGTCGTCAACAAGATATATACTTACATCATATCTATTGACTCTTCAAAGAGGGAGCAAGATGCTCAAATGCAAAGGGCGCAGAACGCTCCAGCATAGAGGGAGGATTCCTGGACACCTCGAGATGGGGTGAGGAAACTAGCCTCTTAATACTCTCTCAAGTACATGAATTCAGTAATATGATTTGTTATTATTTTTAGTATCTAAGATGGAGAAGGACTTAAATGCCTGCCTCGATATGCTTGATGCATCTACTAGCTAACACATGTAGGTTCTCTGAAGATTTTATGAGCGCACACTAGTATATGGATGATACGAGATGGGACCATACTTTACTCCCTAACACTCTGTAATGGAGTGGGAGGTTGGTTCCAAGATTACATTCCTCGTTGAGAGGGAAGGATGAGTTTTGTGTGAACTATTTGTCCTATGTGAACACATATGAAAAATGACAATGATTCGTTATGAACATTTGAGTTCTAGGTGCACATCTGTGGACAAGTGATTCCATGTGAACACCAGTGAACAATGACGGTGATTCTGTGTGAACACCTGAGTTCTAGGTGAACAATTATGGACAATGATTTTACACTTGTGAACTATGACGGTGATTTTATGTGAACACCTGAATTCTAGGTGAACATTTGTGGGCGAGAATTTTGATGTGGAAACTTGTGAGCTATGATGGTAATTTTGTGTGAACTCTTGAGCTCTGGGTGGACACCTATGGACAGTGACGGTGATTCTGTGTGAAAAATCGAGTTCTTTGTGAACTCTAGTTGGTTACGTAAACTGATTTCTTAGTGAATTCCAGTTAGTTCTTTGTGAACTCTAGTTTGTTACGTAAATTGAGTTCTTAGTGATCTCTAGTTTGTTACGTAAATTGAGTTCTTAGTGAACTCTAGATTGTTCTTTGTGAACTCCAATTTGTTATGTAAACCAAGTTCGTAGTGAACTCCAGTTGGTTACATCAACTGAGTTCTTAGTGAACTCCAGTTGGTTCTTCGTAAACCAAGTTCTTTGTGAACTCCAGTTGGTTCTTCATGAATTGATTTCTTTGTGAACTCCAGTTGGTTGCGTAAACTGAGTTCTTAATGAACTTTAGTTGGTTCTTCATGAACCGATTTCTTAGTGTACTCCAATTGGTTGTTCGTAAAACGAGTTCTTAGTGAACTCCAGTTGGTTCTTCATGAATCGAGTTCTTTGTGAACTCCATTTGGTTACGTAAAACGAATTCTTAATGAACTCTAGTTGGTTCTTCGTAAACCAAGTTCTTAGTGAATTCTAATTGGTTCTGAGTGAACCGAGTTCATAGTGAACTCCAATTGGTTCTTTGTGAACTCCAAATGGTTCTGCATGAACTCTAGATGATTTTGTGTGAACATCCTGCCTAGTGTGGACTAAGGTTGGGTCGAGTCATTACATATGGACTCTATGTTCTATGTGAACTATGGTTATCGATATGAGTTCTATGTTGACTCGTTACTGGGTTGATACCTATCAACCTTTATGGTTGGGAGATTTATGGGTTGTAGCATGTATAGATACGATGAAAGTCTCACATAAAGTTATGGCCCTTGTGAGCCCTCATATGATTATAGTCTTGATGGATGTTATGAGTTAACCCATGAGGTCATCATGAGGGTGTAGCCCATGATGTGGCTTAGACTCACTAGTAGTAATAGTCCTATTTAGCTCTTTGGGATGTGTTCATGCATGTATGACTTCTCGATGTACTAGAAAGAGTTGTGGATCTAGTGCATGTTCTATGATGAACTGCATTGCACTAATGCACGAAGATTGATTTGTAGATACTTCTCGACGAATTGAGATTGTGTTGGAAGACCTTCCTTATGATATAGAGATTATTGAGATAATCGTGACGTACTTATAATATCTAGATGTGTTCCCGTATGGTAATATCGATGATGACCCCCTAGATAATAGGGAGTGTTGTTATAGTATCCATGTGAGACATCCTCACTCAAGTCGGCCTAAACATAATAATATAAAATGTATTTTTATTATTGTTTAGCACAAGTCGACCCCAATTAAATTTTACGTTTCCAACATCTTAATGTATAAATAGAAGGCACCTCCCTTCATCTTTACAATAAATCCATCAAGCAAGTTCGCTCCAAGAGAAGGAGGTTTGCTACTACAGCTAGGAGAAGTGTTTTTTTGGGTTCTCCACTTTGGTGAAGTTTCTCTCTTGTTACTTGGGATTTGTGTTACTACTATCTGGATGTACACCAATCTCTATTGGAAGGTCTAAGCTCGGGGGAGACAAATAGATTTGTCTATGGTTCTGAGATGATTGTTCTTATCATTGTGGTTAAATGAGCTCCACGGTGTTTTGTGTATGTCTTTCTTTTAGTCTCTCTTGGTTTACAACTAGCAAATTCTAACATTCGACTTCTGTTGTCCTATAATTCTTGCAAGATATCATTGATTACTGTGATTTTAGTTTGTTGTTACAATCTTATCCCAAAATGCTCTTATGATGTAATTGTTATAAATCTATTCATTTGTAATGTATTGGGGGCAATTTTCCTCTTAGCAAGAAGCAGAGGTCAAGTGTTTCAAGCACAAAGTACTGATGTGAAGACTAAGAAGTATGCTACAGAATCGACAACATCTTATGCTTAGAGATCAATGTCCTTATCAGCTTGAGTATGTATTTCTTATTCACTTCTTCTTATTGAACACATAAATAGTCTTTTGCACTGCATTGGCTTAACTCGTTTTAGAACGAGTGACAAGTTATCTATGTATATTGCTTGTTATCATATCGAATAGCAAGGATCTCTTGTGTATTGCATGAATTTAGTGAATTGTGTTCTTTTTGCCATATTCTCCATTTTTCATCAACTGTCAAACCCATATATGCCTCTGAAGTTATAAGGTGTTACCCATCATTGAATAAATGTCGGGTCTTTTTTATGAGACTTTTCTCCTGTCTGGTTTACTTGACTCAAGTGCCCTAGCTTTTCCCTTTAGCATTCAAGGTGCAGACCTTGGGATAACAATAACCAAGAGAGATTGAATAAAAATGGCAGGAGATATAGAAGAGAGACCCAAGCTTGAATGTTTGGATGTATGGAGTTTATTGGTGGGAAGTGGAGGGACTGTGTCCTCTTAAAATGTTGAAGAACATGGAGGAAGCAATTGAGCTCAACCACCTCTTTAGACTAGGAAACTTACATAGCTAAATCCTAATAGATCTTGCAAGAAGGGGATTAGATCTGGTACTTACTACACAAGAGGTTAGAAAAACATGTAGCACAACCAAATATAACATGTAATTTCCATATTTCTAAGCATAGAAAAATAGTAAATGAAATTGAACTCAAATAATTTGCCCTATGAGTTGAAAGCAACACTCTAGAAGGCTAGATTAGTAACCATAAAATAACAAAGTAAAATAACAACATAGTTACCTCATACCAAGACACTGCATCCACACATAAGAAAGCTACAAACATGGACCTCCAAAGTCTTTCTATTCATCAACAATAATATTACTATAAGCTCAAAGCTTCAACATAGGTTCCACACTCCAACCATCCCAAATGAATGAGAATGAACCTGCTTAAATAGGAAATGAGAGCTCCAAACCCCAAGGGGGTGAATTTGTCATGTGTAGGAATAGGTTGAGAGAAAGGAGGGCACATATGAGCTAACTAGGAGTGAGTGGGAGTGCTCCAAGAGGGATTGGTGCCACCTCTCAAGAGGTTGGCCACCATCACAACATGAATGTGCCATCTCTGTTGATTAAAGTTTTCATCGATGCCAACAGTTCCCTTTGAGGGTTTGTGGTTGTCTTGGTGCCCTTTGTGGAGCCCATGAAGTTTAGTGTTTGGTTTGTGTTGTGTTGTTTTTGGTTGTCTATGTTGAAGGAGCCCTTTTATGGATGTCCAAGCCCAAGATTGAAGCCCTTGGAGTCCTTGGGACAATGGAAAAAGCCCTAGTTACCCAATGACTTGGTAGAGTATCCCTAAGATGTATCTTAGTCCCATTTGAGCCCATTAATGTATCATTTGCTCCTAATTGTAGTTTGGTTGATGGTCTCTATGCTTGGTTGTAATTAGTGTGGTCTCTTGATAAGTTGTTGTTGTGGTAGTTTGGACCTTGGAGCCCATACACTGTTGATTCGTTACCTTGCACTCTTGTACATGATATAGCTTGGTCCATATCGTTGATGATAATGTCCTTGGGTCATGGAACCCACACACATGGAGTGCTCTTGCTTGAACTTAATGAAGTCCTTGCTCATAATCCCGTAACCTTGTTGAAGTACCTTTGAAACACTTGTATCGTTTGGAGACCTTACTCTTGGTTACCATGATGAAACCCTTGATGCAAACGTGAAGCCATTACACTTACACAGAATATGCTTTTCTCTTGATGTCCTTGTACCTTGAAAATGTCATTAAAGATTAAAGAGGCCCTTGTTAGTGATGATGAAGTACTTGCATTGCATAGAAGATGCCCTTATAGCTCTTAGTGCCACAAAAATACTTGAAGAAGCCATCAAGAAAATTTCACATCAATTTTTTTTTATGTCCTGTACATTTTGAAGAAAATAAAAGTGAAGGACCTTGCCAATGAAAGCAAACCCATCATAGGGAGATAGTCCTCATCAAGCCCTTTCCATTGATATATGGAGTGTCTCCTAACTCCTTATGGTTGATGAGTTTTGATTTTTTAAAGTTAATGTATTAATTTGCCCATTTACAAGTAGGTCAGCCTGCTAAAAGAATTCAATTAATTTTTAATTAAAACTACTACAAGTCGGCCAGACATGTGAATAAATCCTCCACGACCTATATAAATAGAATATCAAGCATTTCATTTGTTCATCAATCAAGTCTCTCTTTGGTATTTCGTAACTCTTAGAAAAAAGTGTGAAACTTTGTGAAGGAGATAGTTTTGCGCATCTTTGAGGATTGAAAAAATGCACTAAAACTAGCATAACTTTCTCATACATAATCAGAATTAAAAAATTCTTGGCTCATTGGAAAGCTTGTTGCGAGGGCTATGTGATGACATGATCTGGAGTTTCTTTTGGTTTGTCTATTGTTTCTTCATATTGTGATCTTCGAAAAGGTACAGAATCAACTTAGTACAGGTTGGTTCAGCTAAGCAGGTTTGGCACATGTTCCCTTATGTGCAGTTGGTCTAACTCACACTGGCTAAGTTGTATGAGAATTTGGTTTGACTCATGTGGACTGAGTTTGGTGTGCAGTTGGTTTGACTCATGTGGACTGAGTTTGGTGTGCAGTTGGTTAGACTCAGATTGACTGAGTCGGATGATGTGAGCAACATATTGATTAGACAAATTGTTTTTGACAGGTTGTTGGTACATGTTATTGGTACAAGTGTGGTGTAGTAGTTAGTTGATGAGGAGTGGTCAAATGATGCACAGTGACAATTGATGAGTAGTGGTCAGCAGTAACAATTGATGAGCACTGGTCAGCAGTGATGGTTGTTGTGCAGTGTGGTACAGTGTAGTACATGTGTTGATTAGCAAGTATGCAGGATCAGTGTGATCGTGGTTCAACAGTTTCTATCTTCATATCAAGGTGGCAGCACGGGGCAAGGAAATATAGGGAGTTAGGGCTTCCTTCAGGTTTCATCTTGTAAATCAAGGGGTTGTAGCCTCCTTCTAGTTGTAGCTGGAGAATTGAAGTCATTGTAACAAGGGGGTTGTTGCCTCCTTCTAGTTGTTGCTAGAAAACTATTATTATAAGACTTATGTGGTTTTTCCCCCAAGACTATGGTTTCCACATAAAAATCTTGCGTACTATGTTTTGCTATGCTTCTTATGTGATGATTATATGTGATGATGAGCTATACTTGTTGTTATAATGATAACAACATACTTTGTATAGTATTGAATAAGTTGTTTATGATTGTTATTGTTGAAAATGTAACAAAAACTATACACATTGTTCACCCGCCCACCCCCCCCGCCCTCTCAATGTGCTTAGTGTGTCCAACATCTCTTCTCATGAAGTGTGCCCTCCATTCTTGAGATATGCACCTACCTTATTCAGATCTCAATCCAATCTTCAATCAATTAACTTGGCTCCTTACTAACTCACCCCTTTGATTCTCAATCAATCTACCAATAGTGCAAATGACTAAAACGCATCCTCGACATGTTTCCCCAAATCATGGGATGTTGATTTTTCCCATTTATTTGGTCTTTTATGCAATTCTTGAGAGAAAATGAAATTAAGTTATTAAAAATCACTAATTTCACTCTCAAAGTGGGTACATAGGTAAAGTGGGTGCTCTGAGTTAGAAGACTAGCACCCTCATAGAAAATTATGCCTCCTAATACCCTCCTTTACGACTTATTGAATTTTTACTATTAAATATCTCGTTTTTGTAGGAATTGTTTTATTAACAAAATAATAATAAATCTTAGGGGGGACTTAATCCATGTCCATAAGAGTCTAGAATAATGACTAGCATGGTAATATACATCAAACACTAGGCTTTAATAACCCCCTAAGGACAATTACTCCAACTTTGGAGTATTGAGTGAAAAAATAAAATTACAAGTCATTGAAAAACAATATATAATTAACAAGGGAAAAACACTCTAGAGTAATTTACTGATGACCAAATCCTAGGAAGGCCAAGCCTTTTACCAAAAGTCTTCATGCTACGTCATGTTATTACAATTACCCCGAGGGTTATGGAACATACGTGAGAGAAAAAAAGCAAGGGCAAGAAAGTCTTTACCAGACTTCTGAACTTGAACAAGTAAATGTTCAATCTCTAGCGGCTCAACTGCATGTCCATCCAAGTACAACTTGGGGGGTAACACCACATATCTTTGCCTTGTGTGGGTTGGTCAAATAGAGGGTATTTGTCAAGCCATGACACCTTTGGAACTCTTGTTGGGTGTTAGTGGCATTGCCTCTCTCAACATTCTCTTACAACTCTAGCTACTCTATGTCAATGTCATCAATCGTGTGAGGATTAGACTGTGTAGAGAGGGTAGGAGAGTGTCGTTCAGGTGACACCTTAATCATGGTGAATGAAGCATAGGTCTAGTAGTCTGGAAGCTTGTCTAGTAGCATTAGCCCCATCTTTGTCTTTTTCCTTTAAGCCATGATTTGTAGATCAGATGGACATCAATTTGAGATCTCCCTTTACTAGGGAAAGACATGGTTGTGTTGAGCATGGGTGAACACACATTCATTTCTTGGTTTCCAAAGAAGATATAAGATATCAATCTAAATTTAGAGCTATCCGTGGAAATCCATGGTTCGAGGGAGACAATCTTCTATTAGCTTTGCTTTCTCACATAGTTTATATGACAATGCTTAGGGAAATTGGGAAAACATGAGTGGTTCTTTGAGACATTGTTCATGGATCTAGATGCCTTAGTGGTTTATTTATAGCCAAAGGCGTGGTCTTATTCTCTATATAATCATTACAAAGTCCCTAAGAGACTTGCATACTTCTCAAAACCACATAATGGCGTTAATATCCTCAATCATAGGCCAATGATACCATCAAGAGCCCATGTATGGTTGGTTGAGGTGATGTTCTTAGCCTTAGATGGCTAAAAGATCAATTTAGGGCCATAGGTTCAAGTCTCCTCCCTTGACCATGTCCAATGCCCCAAGGCCCCAAGACATGGATACATAGTGGCACAAATATCCATGCAAGGTCATGCATGGTGCTTCAGGAATTGTTCATTACTTTAGATGCGTCAATGGTTTTTTTAAGGCCAAAGGAATGGTCATTTTCCTCGAAACGTCATTCACAAGCCTTTGAGCCATGTATATACTACTCAAAACCACCTAATGGAAATGACACAATCAATCATAGGTCAGTGATACCCTTAAGAGGCCATGAATGGTTACTAGAGGCAACATTCTTATCCCTAGATGGAAAGAATATTCCTCTAGAGCTTGAGATTCAAGTCACCTCCATTAACCATGTCAAAGGCCTAGATACATAGTGCCATAGATACCCCTCCGAAGTCATGCATGGTACTTTTAGGTGGTGTTCATGGCTCTATATGCCTCAATGATTGCTTAAGGGCCAAAGGCATGGTCTTCTTTATTGCATCATCATTCCCAAGGCCCTGAGACATTTACATACTACTAAAACCCACCTAATGGTAACAACATCCTCAATCAAAGGCTAATTATACCATTAGGAGGTTGTGTGTAGTTGGTGGAGGAAAAAATCGTATCCCTGGATGACTAGAAGCTTCCTTTAGGGGCAAAGGTTTAGGTCTCCTATAATAACCATTTTAAAGGCCCCAATGCCACAAGACCTAGATACATAGTACAATGGATACCCCTACAAGGTCATGCATGGTGCTTTAAAGAATTATTCATGGCTTTGGATGCCTCAATGATTACTTTACGGCTAAGGGCATGGTATTCTTCCCTAAAACATCACTCTTAAGGAACAAAGACATTTACATACTACTCAAAATCACCTATTGACACCAACATCCTCCATAATAGGCCAATGATACTCTTGAGTGGCTATGTGTGGTTGTTGGAGGAAACCTTCTTAGCCATGGATAGCTAGAAGATTCCTTTAGGGATTAATATTTAGGTCTCCTCCATTAACCATGTCCAATGCAATAAACCTAGATATGTAGTGCCTCAATGGATTTAGATGCCTTAATGGTTTCTTTAGGGATAAAGTCATAGTCGTTTTCCTTGTAATATCATTACCAAGACTGTGGGACACCTACATAAGGCTCTTTCTTTCCTCCTATGACTCTTGTCAAGGCCTTAAAATCTATCCCAATATGCAAAAAATCTTGATTGTGAATATCGACTTTAAAGGGTGAATGATATGATTCATGGCCTTGATCATTTCCCATTACCTCAATAATATTATGTTAGGGTATACTTTCAATTTCTTCCTCAACCATTTTCTAAAATCCATCCCTAGTGCACAAAACCATATATTTCCACCCACATCCCACTTTAAGATTAATGATATTGTATACAGTGCATGTTCTCCTATATGATAGTTTGAGTCATCACTCTTTGGTTGAGATGCCTAAAACCTTCCTTTAGGGCCTAATTCATGTTATTCCTCCCATGACTATGTCCAAGGTTCTCATACCTAGTGTCACTTATATGAACACTCAAATGCCAAGGATAGTGTTGGAAGTTCATGGGTGTGTTTTAAATATTCCCTTTAATTCTAAGGCCCGAGTTTCCTCGTATGATAGTATACAAAACCCTAAAACCCATATACACTAGCAAAAACATCATAATGGTGTTTATTTCCTCACTCAAAGGTAAATAATACCCCCAATAGGTCATGTGTAGTAGTTCGAGCTATTGTATTTGGCCTTGGATGCACAAAAGATTTTATTTGGGACTGAGGCCTAGGTTTCCTCCCTCAAAGATGTTAAGGGCCTAAAACCCATATATATTTCTTAAAACCTCGTAGTTACATTAATACCCCAAATATTAGTCCAAGGATACCCTTGGGAGTTCTTATGTTGTGGTTTGAGGTACACTTGTTAATATTCTATGCTTAGAGGTTTCCTCCAGGGTCTAATGCTTGAGTTTTCTCCCTTAATCATGTATATTCCCTAAATACTTATACCTAGTTTTATTTCCTCCAATTCCCTCCATCATCACTACTATAAGGCCATAGATATTCTCAAAAACTTGTTTTTGTCTGGTCAATAAATCATTATTATCCCTACATGCCTAAAATATTATTTAGGTGAAGGACTATGCTTCTTCTCTTAACTAGGTTGAGGGCCAGTAGACCTGTCACTAGTCATCAAAACCTTATAATGGCACAAATGTTCAGACATAAACATTAAGAATACTCTTACAAAGGAAAGTGTTTAATCATATTCCTTAGCCCTATATTCCTAAAAGCTTCTTTCAGGGCCTAAGGTAGAGGTTTACTCCCTTCAACATGTCCATGGATTTGAGACAAATGCCTTGTGCTCAAAGCGTAAAATGATGCTAATATCGATCAAAAAAATTAATAAGATCAATAAAATTACACCATATCGAATAATCAAATTTCAATTAAAATCACATTTATTAATATTTTATAATAGTAATAGATTAAAAATGGTTGGCTTTAATTATTTGTCAATATTAAGAATCATAGGTATTTACTTCCTCAAATAATATTAAAAATGAATAACTAAATTGTGTTATTTACAAAATATTTATTTGTGAATTTGTTGTGCTTGTGGTGTAAAGCCTCATAAATGAATCATGTGAATTTATTCATTCAAATAGTATAAAAGGAAGTACTTGAATTTATTGTGATTGTGGTGTAAAACCTCATTAATTTATCATGAGCATTTATTTGAATGAACAAAAATTGGATTAAGTTATTTAGAAAATAATTATTTGTGAAGTTGTTGCGTATATGGTGAAAATCCTCATAATTAAATCCCATTTGTACATGTCCATTTGACAAATATGCACTTAGCACCACTATATGGTACTTTCCAACATGACATTTCTCTATGCTTAGGATGCTCTTGGCCTAAGTTTTGGGATTCTTCTCTCAACCATATTGATAGCCACTAGCCCTAACCCTAGTAATTAAAGCCTCGTAAAAGTGTCAATGCCCATACATAGAGGCTAAGGATACTCTTATGAAGATATGTGGATGTGACCTTTAAGGTGTCTTTCTTGGTCATAGATTTTTAAAAGCTTCTTTTAGGACCCTAGGTAGAGGTTTTATTTATTCACCATGTCCATGAATTGAGATCCTCGTCTTTTGTTAAAAACCTAATAAGTATACTAATTTTCCTCAAAGAAATTTAATGAGATAAACATTTTCAATTGAATAATCAAATTTTGATTCAAAACATTTTTATTACAACTTTATAATAGTAATAAATTAAAAATGATTGTTTTAATTTAGTTGTCAATTTTATTTATTTATTTAAATAGAATAAAAATGAATTATTACAAAATAATTATTTGTGAACTTGTTGTCCTTGTGGTGCAAGCCTCATAAATGAATCATATGAATTTACTTGTTTAAATATTAGAAAATTAAATAGTCGAACTTGTGATTGTGGTGCAAAAACTCATAAATTAATCTTTGATTGCTTATTCAAATTAATAAAACAATAAATATTGAATTAATTTATTTACAATAGAATTGTTTGTGATTTTGGGGAGGCAGGTGCAGGTGGGATAATCTTTGATCCCAAAGGAAACTTATTCACTTTTTTCGCCTAGGGAATAGGAAATAAATCGAATAATGAAGTGAAATGGCTCTCGCTCCTCCTATGCCTGGAATTGGTAGGGCATAATAACATCACAAAACTCATTTGTTTTGGAGACTCGAAGTAGGTCATTCAGAAAATGAGAACGGATTACAAATGTGGCGTCGCCAATTGTAGAAGAATTTATGATTGCATTCCTTGCCTCAACTTAGATCTTCAGGCCACTTACTTCCACATTCTCAGAGGCAATAACACTATAGCAGACAAGCTGGAAAATCAAGGAGTTAAAAACAATTTGGGCATTGTTTCAATTAGGGGTCAACCCAACTTCCAAAAGCATGTCCCCTAGCTCAAACTTTAGGTGGGGGTGCATGGTTTGGCCCTCCCGCAACTTCATCCTCTGTTCACCCTTTTGGCGCCCGAATGGCAAGTGGCTAACGACAAAGCAGCATTGGTTATGTGGCACTACCGATCATGTGAAGGCATTAAAGTGATGTCATGACCTCTAGCTCCCTGAGGCTAGGAAAGGATCATTGGAATGCTTCATGGAAACGCAAAGAAGGATGGATACTTCTCCCCCGCCTCCTGCAATCTTATGCCATACTGAGGAAGCACTCTGCAAGCCACTTGCATTTGGTTTTTGTTCTTCGGAGGAAGAATTTAGGCTCTCGTTCGAAGGTTTATTCAGTGGAAGGGCTCTTGCCTGTGATTCTTCGCAAACTCTCCTTTTGTTCTCTAGCGGCACCAAGGGTGAAGACTCCAAGTCGCTTGCGCTCCATTTTGGTTCTTGGTCATCTAAGGAAGTCTTACACTTCAGGCTTCCTGCTGCAAGCTCCCATGGCGGTAGGGATCTTAGCATTGGCCTTTCCCTCGACCCTTCATAAGACCTCTCCTCTCCCTCTGCTCCATTTTCGGAACTAAGTAGCACTTGGGTTTCAATGGAGAATAATCAAGGAAATGCAGACATAAACGATATCAAATCAACTCTGTCGGATATTAAAATCCACCTGCGCTGGATCTATGAAATGGTATGCACTGGTGTCAAGGAAAGCAGGGTTGTTGCATCAGATGTTAAGTATTTGGAAAACCAAATGGGTTACCACAAGTCTAGGATTGATGATAATGACTGTGACCTCCGTGAGCTTATGGGAACAGTGGATTTCATAAACTTGAACCAATGCAACCATTGTTAGGAAACACCAGCCCATGGCGACCACCAAATGGAAGAAACATCGATCGTTTAGCCTATTCGTGGGCTAGAAGGAAAGAAAAAGTAGTTTGCTCCACCATGACTTTAAGATTTTTTTTGCATTTTGTTAAATAGTCATTTTATCATAACCTACCCTACAATGGATCTAGGTTATTTCAGGAAACGTCCAAGAACCATCTATATTTTAGTTATCAGTATTGTTATTTCAGTTTTCTTTCTTCAGAGCAGTTTGATACTATGGCAACGCTTTTGTAAGGATGGTTGTGCTTAGCTTTTTTATATATAAATATTTCTCTGGTTTTTGTTTAAAAAAAATATGATTTATAAATCTTTATGGTGCAAATCCCTATAATTCAACCCTACTTGTACACGTCCATGTGGAAAGTAATAAGATAGCACCACTTTATGGTACTTTCCATTGTGGCATTTCTCTTAACATGGATGAGAAAAAAACACAATTTCCAATAATACTAACAAATATAACAGCATATTAACACCACAAAATATAAGTGGTGCTAATACCATCAGCTTAACACCACAAAATGTAAATGATGATAATAACAGCACCTTAACACCACAGAAAATTTAGTGGTGCTAATACCACCACTTTAACACCACAAGATATAAATGATGTTAACGTGTGGTGCTAAAAGATGGATTTTCTTAGTCTGTAGAGTTGTACTATAAGTCATGCGTTGGTTGCATATGGGTCATTGATGTTAGGGAAAGAACTTCAAATGTATTGAGTAGTTGAACTGGTGATTATGGAATTAAGCGCCATCCCTTGCATTTATAGAATGGTTGGATAATTGTTGGACACACCGAGCACACTGAGAGGAGGGGGGTGAAAAATGAGTATAGCTTTTGTTACGTTTTCAACGTTAACAATCATCAACAACTTATTCAATGTTATGCAAAGTACGTTATTATCATTATAGCTCATCATCACATAGGAATCATAGCAAAACACAGTACACAAGATTTTTATGTGGAAACCAAAGTCTTGGGGGGGAAACCATAGAAGCCTTTATAATAATAGTTTTCCAACAACAACTGGAAGGAGGAAACAACCCCCTTGTTACAGTGACTTACAATTTTCCAACTAGAATTGGAAGGAGGATACAACCCCCTAATTTACAGGCTACAACCTGAACGAAGCCTTAGCTCCTTAGATTTATGTGCCCCGTCCTACCACCCTGATATGAAGATAGAAACTGTTGAATTAGAGATGCACTGGTCTACTTTAATACCACAAGATATAAATGATATTAACTTTTGGTGCTAAAAGATGGATATTCTTAGTCTGTAGAATTGTACTTTAAGTCATGTGTTAGTTGCATATGGGTTGTTGATCTTAGGCCAAGAAATTTAAATGTACTAAGTAGCTGACAATCAAATCAAACTTTAATGTGAACTGGTGATTATGGAATTAAGTACCATCTCTTGCATTCATAGAATGGTTGGATAATTGTTGGACACATCGAGCACACTGAAAGGTGGGGGGGGTGTACAGTGTGTATAAATTTTGTTACTTTTTCAACGTTAACAATCATCAACATCTTATTCAATATTATGCAGAGTACGTTATTATCATTATATCCCCCCATCACATAGGAAGCATAGCAAAACACAGTACACAAGATTTTTACGTGGAAACCCAAGTCCTGGGGGGAAACCACGGAAGCCTTTATAATAATAGTTTTCCAGCAACAACAACCCCCTTATTACAATGACTTCAATTTTCCAACTACAACTGTAAGGAGGCTACAACCTGAAGGAAGCCCTAGCTCCCTAGATTTCCTTGCCTTGTCTTGCTACCCTGATATGAAGATAGAAACTGTTGAATCACAACCGCACTAATATTGCAGACCTCCTAACCAACACCTGTACCACACTGCACAACAACTGCCACTATTGACCACTGCTCATCAACATATACAATCAAACTGTCCAATTTGGTTGTACCAATCAAGATGCACACATGATCCAACTCACTCAATCTAAGTCTAACCAATTGTATACCAGACTTAGTCCACCTGCGTCAAACCAGCTACTCATACACATCAACCAATCTAATTCAAAGCATCTGCTCATGTAACCTGTTCAACTGTGCCACACTAATTAAGAACATGTCCCAATCTTATCATAGAAATTCTTCCAATCTGATCAACTGCTCTGAAAAACAACTTGTCGTTAGCTAGACCACAATTATTCTATAGGACAGCCTGCTTTCTTGCTTTGTTAAGACAAGGTTATGACAGTACATCCACAACACATTCAAAACTCAATCATCAATCATGCTCAACTCAATGACACCATAACCAACCTCAAGACTCGCCAAACAACTCAGTCAACCTGAAAACTCTTGGATAAAAGGTTCTTTGACTCTAGTCAAATCAAGTCAACAACTCAATCATTAAATTAAGTCTCAACCACTTGATCACTCATAATAAAGCAAGTCAACAATCAACACTTGTCAAACAAGTCAACACACCAACACTTTTAGTCAATCAACTTAAGTAAAAACAATCACTCACAATATTGGGAAGCCAATTACTTAAGGTGACCAATATTGTCTTACTCGATACTGCCAATCTTTATAGTACTATCAAAACTAGTCAATACTAGTCAAACAACAATTGCCAAACTAATCACTTCCGAAACTTATAATCAATCAAGAGAAGCATTGTCAAATCAAATCTGGTCAAGAGAGTACTGTCAGTTCTATTCAGTCAACTTAAAGTTAAATGCAATTTGTCAAAAGGGAAAAGTGGTTTACAACAACAAGATCACAATGATATAATCAACCTTAGGTCAAAAGCAATCAAATTGTTAGGGCTACCAAATCGAGTCAAGAGTAGGAAGCAATATACAGTCAAAACTTAATTCAATCAGTGGGTAAAGTAATATGTACAAGCTTGGATGATTGTCTTAAGAGATGGATCTTCTTCACAAAGAGATCTTCAATTGTGACCACGGGTGCCTTCACTATGCAATTTCAGAACTTCAACTATAACCTTGGGTTGTGCAATGTTGGATATGTCAATGTTTTAGCAAAAATAAAGATACTTGAATTTAAAACTTTTGATAAACAAATCCAATGCATATAGATCTCATAAAACAGTTCAAACACATAATTCATTCAATCCATAAGACACATGATGTACCTTGGGAAAACTGTCCAAATCTGTAGGATGGAAATCCCAACAAATAATCCTTGGGTATGATAGATAATGGCAGAGGATGATTTTACAACACTTGTAGATTGTTTGATAGGAGATATCTAAGCAGGGAAATTTTTAAGAACACCCATTTATATGTATAATAAATGGGTGAATCTCCCTAATATATAGGAAAAATTGAAGGCTATATGTATATATATTTTTTTTGGCTAATCTTTCATTCTATTATAGAATCTCGTAAAATCTTAGTGAATCTTTCACTAAATTATAAGATATTGTAAAATCTTGGTGAATATTTCACTGAATTTTAAAATATTGTAAAAACTTGACGAGTCTTTCATCAAATTATGAAATCTTGTAACGTCTTGGTGAATATTTTGCTATGAAGATTCAACATTTGATTCTACATATTGCTAATGTGGTGCAATAGAAAGGAATATACCAGAGATTGACTCTCTCTACTCCCACACCCTCAAATGAACAAATGCTTGAATGAGGAGGGGATGGATTTATTTATACATTTCACTAGTAGAATTGGGTCACTCACAAATGGATGTGTTGGTGAAACATAACTACACTAACTAGATTCAGGGAAAGTGGGGACTCCACTTTTTATTTTGTCCCTTAATGGTCCAACAAACATGTGGGGACCCAAGTCTTGACATACCGACAAACTGATAGAATTGAACACTTTACATTATGTAGTGATTATGGAACCCACGAACCATTATTACAATGTGGAGTATTATTGAAACACACAACCTTAATATAGTGTATGAATTCTCAATTAACTTATTTTTGAAATCTCTCATTTTTAAGCTACCCTCTAAGAAAAAATAACTTGTTTATCTGTTTATATATGCCAATGCCGCTTTTTCCTTTCTTTTGTTGACAATCAAAATATGAATTATGTCATTTGATTTAGAATTTTTAGAGTTAGTTAGAAACTTGCAATGGTTATTAGAAATAAGAACATACACTAATAAGAATGGAAAACACATTAATGCATCATCATGCATATCATTCGAACCACTATGTTAAGTACTACTTTTTATCAGATAAACTGAGGAGGTGTTTGTATCTATGTTCTTGAAATTTTTTAACACATGCAAAATGTGGTAAAATTGTTTTAGCACCCTCATTGAATGCAAAAGATTATATATCAAATAGTATAATGTCTACATCTCAGGTCAAACATGCCATGTACATATTATATACAATCATGATGGAAATGAAGTATCGTGTTCCAACTAAATCATATATTTATGTTACATAATTAGATCCTTTTTTGGATGATGATAACAATTGCACATCAATGCAAATCACCAAAAAACATTTTACTTCTGAATGAATCTTACAATAAAACAAAACATCGTAAAACAAGTACCGAACCCAACAAATTTAGGTCACAAATAAAATCGACAAACTTTGCAATACAAATAAAAAAATCTACTAGTCACAAAATTCTCAATACAAATAAAAGAATCTACCAGAATGCTTTGTACAACTTTACAAGAAGACAACCAAAATAATGACCATTCCACTACAGCCCCACCATTATAATGAGTGTGCATTCATTTATATTACAAGTTCATCCCAAATATAAATAATAACAGACATAAAATATGAACATATACACTCTCATTAATGCCTTATATATCCAATAATAATTGCAGAACAAGATCCTAATAAAAGCACATTTTAAACAACTGGGTCAAATTTAGTTTGAATATATAAAAACATGATGTGGCATCTCTCCAATAACTGTAGTATCCACTGACAAAATATAAATGTCATTCAATAGTTTAGACATGACAAGGCATAAAATAAATCATATATTTTGAGCTCTATAACACTTTCACCGAACCAATACTCCTAGGATAGAATAAAACCCTAATATCACCAAATGAGCCTTAATAATCAAGAGTATCCTAGAATTCAATAGGTTTAAAAAAGAATCCATGATAAAAAGCATGATAAAAGGTAAATTTACAATATAATAATCTATTGTAGTTGTGAATAAAAAGCATAAAAAGCATGATAAAAATCATACCACATTAGTTATTGGATAAAAAGCATGATGCAAGTTTGTAATCTCTAACAAATTACATGTGTGGAATTCCCCTTCAAGACATTCGATTTCAGCAATGGAGATGTTATGCGAAGAATAAAATGTCGAGAAAACTAAGAATGAAAAGTGGAATCACATTAACCAGAACCTTCACCCTGCAAGCGCAATCCGATGTGGGTGAACCATGAATCATTGTAGCATTTATATAGAACAAAATAGCCCCTGATTTTCCCTCCAATACTAGAAATCGATGGCTCAAAGAAGGTATCACATGAAATTGACTAACAATATAGTCGAATGCAACCATATGCCTGAATTACAAGGAAAATGGACGGATAAATAATGCTTGGGAGCGTCCATTATTGAAAATTGGGGGCGAAGGAATGACTTCACTAGAATTTCTCTAGAAATTAGGGGCGAAAGATAAATTGGAGAGATATTTTGCTAGAGCGAAAATATTTTTTTTTCATTTTCCTCATTAATATACGGGAGGTTATTCGTTTTGGATTTATATTTTTCTAATAAATATTAGGCAAGTATATTTTATCTATAAAAAAATTCCATATAAGAAAATAGCCCATTAAATTTTTGTAACCTACTTAATATAGCCCATGGGCTATATATAGCCCCTAAAATTATCCATGTATCTAAGCAGCACTAGAGAATATAGATCATATTGAATACTATAATAGCCTTTCCAAGTGCATAGCTCTCTAATAGAAAGCTTATTCAATCATACAATGAAGGTAATGAATGGTTGCATGCCTTTTGGGAACTGTGAACATGATTTACACTGTGTGCACTATTCACACATTACCTATTGCGCCTTTCTTTTTTTGGTGCCAAGTTGTCACCAAGTAATTATCTCCCATACTGAAGATATGCGCAATCCATTATTCACTGGTGTTAACTTCCTCTAACTAAATGTAACTAAACTAAATTGAATAGAATTGAGTTGACCTAAACAAAACTTAATGTAACTGAACAAAACTAAATGTAATTGAATGGAACTGAATGTGAATTGATTAACTAATTGTTTGACCATTAGTTAGGAGTTTAATTGAATGCCTTTAGTGCTTCACAACCAGTACCATCCACAACAACCACTTTGCATAAATCAAGGAGTAGATTCTTTAATTAATTAAAACTTGTTTTCCACAACTGGACTTAACTGATGTCTTTGCAATTTGAGTTCACTGGAGGTCTGACATAGGAAATTCAAATCTTTACTCAATCTCTATGCTCATCTCATTTATCATTAATTAATTATGCATGGTCCATGAGTGTTTAATTAATTAATCATCTTTATCAAATCATACTCAGAAGAATTGTTTCCAACCTATGATCATATGTATTACCCCGGGTCATATAGTCATATGCTAAAGTAAATCACTCTAGGGGTAGCTAATCCCTAAAGGCAACTTATAACATTTAGTGACCATGAGTAGTAATACATCACATAGTATAACCACTTTACACAGTAAAGTACACCACCTCACAACATGAGGATATTTGTAGGATTTGATATTATCACAAGTCTTCCTCCTTGATATTACTCGCAAGACTCACTTGATATTACACACAAGTTTACTGACTTGATATTGCTCATGAGACTCAGCTTGATACCACTCACAAGCTTTACAACATCACCACCACAATCATATGAGGATATTTGTAGGACTTGAAATTACTCACAAGTCTATTATCTTGATATTGCTCACAAGACTGGAGAATGACTCCTGATGCTATAATATCAACAAGATACCTTCAGGAATCTGCAATTTGGATGTCTTCACTATATTGTCCTACTTTGGATCACTTCAATATATTGTGCAACTTTGTCATTTGAAATTTTATGTTGCAATTTCCTCGATATTCATTAACCAACAAAATTCAGCGGCTATATCAAGGACTGAGCAACCCAAAATAGTCTTCTATGGTGACCCACAAGTACTGAGGCAACCTCAGTCTTCAATCACCAAAAATAGAGATGATGATGCATTATTGTGGAAGTTAAAAAGATTTTCTTTTTTCATCTACTACTCACTCAATATACAAGAAATCAGAGAAGAAACACCTCACTATGGCTACCTTAGACACCATCCATATTTTGACCACAAAGTTATATACTACTGTTGTAAATGTGCTCTTGTTCAACAATGAAATTGCCTTAGAGATCACTAAAATTCAGAGGGATAAATACTTACTTTTTCGTGTATATAAATGAGGAAAGTAAACTGTATATATATACACACTTTAACTTGGAGGGTATGTCAATATTCATTGGGCCGACCTAACAATTTTATAATAAAATTAATTTAAGCTTTTAATGGAGTCGACCTGTCATATAAAAGCATTTTAAATTTCAAATTAATCATTAATCTTCAAAAAATTAAATCTCTTCAACCGTGAGGAGTTAGTATACGCTCCACATATCAATAGAAAGGGATTAACGAGGATTACCACCTTATGAAGGGTTTATTTTCAATAACATGGTCCTATACCCTTCTTTTCTTCAATTTGTGTGGGACATCATAAATTGACTTTATGACTTTTTGAATGTTTCTTCAAACACTTATAAGGGTTTTAAGGCCATGCACAAGGGTTCAAATATCATTTGACTTCATCACCATCAAGCAAGGGGGGTTCTTTGAGGGTTATGTGGGTTCTATCATCATAAGTCACCATCAATGATATAAAAGACATACTACCATGTCTAAGGGCTCCATGACCAAATCAATATCATCATCACTAGACCATTATTATCAAGGATACAAGGACATCATCATTATAATGAACCAATACCATGTCCATCAAGTGGTCTACGTGCAATGTGTGTGGGTTCAAGAACTTTTACAACCAAGTGCAATGGGCTTCAAGCTCCACAAAGGGTGTCATCAAGTACGTAGTCATCATCAACCATGTAGTGGCTCCAAGGATTATCAAACCACATAATTTGTGAGTTCCAAGAACTTCTTCAAATGTAAGGTTACCATGTATCATCATGGCATCATCATCAAGCAAATTCTTCATCATGTATTTCTTAAAGCATGTCATCATCAACAAGGGAATCAAGCCACAATGCCAAAGTGCATCATACCATATGTAAGTGCCCGTCATTATGTTCATGTGTAACCATTGTCATCAAGTTACCAAGTAGCAAGCATTCTCCCAAGTGATAGGGGCATCTTCAACATGGTAAATGACCACAGTATGGGTCATTTACATTCTTAATTTGTGGGGGTTTCTTAAATAGTCATTTTCAAATCTATTGTACAATGATTATATTCACAACATACTTCATAAATAATGGGAGTGATTCAGCCATGTGCAAGGGTTATAGACATAAAGACATCTTCAACGTTCTTGTAGGCTAAAGACGTGCTTTGAGGGTATCATGTCAACCTTACTTAACAATCCAAGGATTCCAATCAAGGTTGTCCTATGCAAGAAGGCTTCTTCAAGGGTATTGTGACCAATTCCATCAATGTCGGTTCAGAGACCAAGATACAACTTAGGGGTACCTAACAAAGTCAATGGGTAACCAGGGATTTTGCCATTGTCACAAGGCCTCCAAGGGCTTCAATCTTGGGCTTGGACAAGGTCAAAAGGGCTCTTTGACACAGACAACCACATACCAAACACTAATCCTCAGGGGCTCCACAAAGGGCAACAAGACTCAACAGTTGGCATCAATGGCCAAGCATCGTTGCCATCAATGAAAACTTAACCAACAATAATAACTTTTACGCATATTATATTGCAATACATCCCATTCTATACTTATTATGCAAAACGAAACCATTACAATATAGTGTGATAACTTTGGTGCACGATTCCAAGGATTGAATCGAGAGTATAAAACATTAACGCCAATATGTTTATGTTTAGATGGACTTGAGTCCATAACCATGGATTAATGTTTTTACTTCGGGTTATTATTATCCATGCAATGTAGTTCTTTTTACTACTTTAAAGTGATAATTTTTACAATGTTTTCATTTTTATTACATCTTATCTAAAACATTAAATTAATATTTAGGATATCATCATAACTACTGTATTTACAAGATTTTCCCCTTGTCTCCCCTCCATCACTTGTACACAAAATGTACTAAAATATACCCTAAATATTTGTATTTCCATATAACATAATTAAGTCATCTTGGCCCCATAATATAGGGCAATATATTTTCTCATTTTTGTATCATAGTTTATTCCCCAATATGAATGGACATGATAAGATATTGCTTACCAAGTGACCTTCTAGTGACCAATGTATTAAATGGTTAAGACCTTTGGAGAGTGAAGGAGTCCATCGTTCCAAGCAATGCAACCACGTGAGGCAATATATTAATGCAAAAGGAAAATAGCTTACATATGAATTTCTCACAATTGATCATCAACAAATAACCCTTCATTCTCTTTAAATAGAGATCATGAACCAATCAAGTGTTAAGGCATGCATTAATATAGTCGTTGTTATATACATAAATAATAATAAGGAAAAAATAATTATAAATATAATAATAATAACTAAATATCAATAAAATTAATATAATGATAAATAATGATGATGAAAAGGCATCAAGCAACCCCTTAAAGTCTATTTATACCAGGCCTCAATTGTAACAATGATATTGTTTTATTTGCAACAATCTCTCTATCTTACACATACACTCACACATATAGAGTGAAACAAGGTATTTGGACCTTTCCTAAACTTTTGTGGGCTAAAAAGATCTGGCATTTTTGTAAGACTATGAGTGTCGAGGATGAAAAACACTTCCTCTTAGATTACCCTGCATACACCCACATAAGATCTCAGTTTCATAATTTTTGTTATAATACAAACATGCCCAACCTTCTATCCCACCAAATTAAAGTGATTTAATAACACTCTTTTCCAATCATTTTAATCACAAAAATAAAATTCTAGATCTCAGTTTCATAATTTTTGTTATAATACAAACATGCCCAACCTTCGATCCCACCAAATTAAAGTGATTTAATAACACACTTCTCCAATCATTTTATCCCACCAAATTAAAGTGATTTAATAACACACTTCTCCAATCATTTTAATCACAAAAATAAAGTTGTAGCAAAAATATAGTTATTTACTTTTCTTTCCAAAATTAATCTAAATAGATATTAAATATCCTCATTATATATATACACGATTTATATAAACTTCTACTACATTGTTATCAAAGCCAAATATTGCAGGTCACACGTCCAAAATATTAGCTACTTTACATCATGTATTGCACATCACAAGTCCGAGTAATGCTTAAGAAAAGTGATAAAAAGTAGCCAATGAAACTGAAATTACCACAGGAGCAACATCAAAAATAGATACAATGTTGAACGGAGCACCAACAAAAATAAATACGATGTCAAAGGAGGAGGTAGTAATAAAAAGTGAAGAACCAGAAACTTACTTTTATATAAATAATACCTCACTAATATGAAAGTGAGCCACCTCCCAGAGAGGATATAATGGTATGTAAGAGTAGCAATCCCAGAGATGCAATGCAAAGCAGTTGATCAGTAGGAATTTTGGCGATCCAATCGTGTAAGCAGATATCAAAATGCGGCCATCCAAGGTGGTGGTTGGACAAGGCGATAATCCCTTCATCTTAGTCAAAATACAAAACAGAACAAAATAAATTTGCCCCCAGAAGAGATATCATCCAGGGTGTTAAGCAAGAAGAAGGAAACCATGAAATCCTACATGGGCACAACGTTGAAGGACACAGTCGTTACTATTCCCACATACTTCAACGAATCTGAGCAGCAAGCCACGAAGGACGCAGGAGCCATTGTCGGATTAAACGTGATAAGAATCATCAATGAACCAACGACGACGGCAATAGCCTACGGGCCCGACGACAAGGTAAACTCAAGGAGCTTCAGAGAAAAAAATCTTGATATTCAATCTGTGTAGAGGGACCTCCACGTCATGTTCAAATTCATCCTAACAAAGCATAGTCCCGGAACCAATAGGAATTCTTTAACCCCTGCTCACTCCCACTTATTATTGTTATAATTCTTAATCTCTTGCAGACAGAATTCGTGGTTGGATCAATTTACATGCCTGGTCACATATTGTCATAGGTGTCGAGAACATGAGAAAGTAAGATACAACACACATGCAAAAAGGAGGAGTTTGACGTCGAGGTCGTCGAGGATGAGAAGATTTTTAAGGTCATCGCCAATGAGACCCCGCGCAGCGATTTAACTGCTAAAGTCTACAAGGTGTACATACACTACCCCCCTCTAGATTTGAACCCGTGACCTCCTAAAAGGAAACACATGCTCTTAACCATTAGGCCCACTCATGCTGTACACAACTACAAATGTATATTGGTGCATATTAAAGAATTACACTTTACCTAAAAACACATTAAGACCAAGTTTACATGAGTCTAAATATTCTAACACCCTCTTCTTAAGAACAACTTGATATAGGATTAAACAATGTCCAAAGGTGACACATATAGGATTGAAGAATCTCCAAAGGTGACATGATAAGAGAAGGAATGAGACATTAGAGCTAAATCCCCCTTAATTACAACATCTTGAACTCCTAACATATATCTAAGTTTAGAAAACTTCACTTCATGAAAATTCCTACTATTTGATCATTTAGTGAAAAAGAGCACTTCAAGAATGTGATCTTGAATACAATATGTTATGAATTTTATGTGTAGTTCAATGTGTTTATTGTGCTATTGTTGAACAGGATCTTTAGCGAGCTTTATGGCATGTTGATTGTCACACCAAAGTGTGGTCAGATGTTGCTAATGGAATCCTAACTTTGAAAGTATAAACATAATCCACAAGGATTCTTGACTTGTATTAGTTGTGGCTTGATAGGAAATTATTTCTTCTTACAAGTCCCAAGTGAGAGTTCTATAACTAAAGCTAAAACATAACCTATAGTAAACTTCCAATCGTCAAGTTCAACTTCCAATCATCAAGGTCCTCATCCCAATTGGAATCAATGAGAGCAACCAATCAAGGAATCCCCTTAAAATGTATTGTATCCCAAATTGAATTTTACCCCTAATATATCAAAGTATCATTTTTGTTTCTTTCAAATTGGGGTGTTTTCATATACCAAGCAACAAGGCCAACAACCAAGGAAATTTTACGATGGGTGCGAGTCAAATAAAAAAGGCTACCAACTTATGGTACATAATGACATCTACAAGTGTAGTACATGTGGAAACAAGTTTGACTCCACAATGGAAGGGAGATGGGGATGGTTTACAATATTCTATGTGAAAGTGGGGAAGAAGGTTGCATGCATACTTAGAATGATGAAGGAAAATTCATTTCTTAGCATGCAAGACTCGAAGGCCAAGAAAATAATGCAAATGTACTAAGTTTTTGATTTCAAATTTTTTCTTAAGGATAGATTTGCATGGGTTAAAATTTTGGGTTCACTACCAATGAGAATAAGGTCATTACATAATAACATGTATTATGAGATAGTTACATTCTTGGTATAGATATTAAGGTCATGATGGCATCTAGTAAAATCTATGTCAATAAAAAAGCTATATGTTTTAGCTTACAAAGCTTGAGGAGCTTGCTTAAGACCATATAGAGATTTCTTAAGTGGAAAACAAGGATGGAGTCATTCTAAACATACCCCGGAGGTTGTTCCATATAAATTTATTGTTGCAATCCTAATGCAAGAGGGAATATTTGACATCCATTGGATGGACCCACCATCTATATGCAGGGACAAGGCCTATAACAAGATCAATGGAACTCATTTTGGCTATGGGAGCAAAGGTTTCATTATAGTCAATTGTTTCTATGTGATAAAATCATTTGGAACCGAACCTAGACTTGTGTTTTTCAACACTTCCATGCAATGCATACTTAGTTCTATACACACATTTACATTCGAAAATTTCTCTTACTTTTGGACGAGCTACAAAACCCCAAGTGTTGTTCACCATTAAGGAATGATATTCTTCATTCATTTTTGTGTTCCAATATAAATGGCTAGAAGCTTCTACAAATGTATTTGGGTCATGATTTTCCCGAACTCGAACCAAAGAGAAGAGCTTTACTGAAAATGCGAATGTTTACAACATCGATTTGAAGTATCATTAAAATTTCACCAATTGCCTCATGAAGGAACATATATCCATGTGACTCTTGATGTTTGGGTGGTGCAAACAAATTCAAATTTCTTTAAAAATTGAACTAAGTTTAGTTTCTATGTACACCATTTGTTACTATGTTGGGGTACATTATGTATCAAGATGAAGTCTTGGTTGTCCTTGCTAAGATTTTTGTAATTGTGAAATTGTTGACCCTAACCAAAGTTAATATTTTGAAATCCACCCTAGGATGAACTGAGTATTATCAAAGGTTCATCCAGAATTATATCACAGTTACAAACCCTTGGAAAATTTGTTGAAGAAGTATTAACATATATATTTTCCCCCATAATGTGTTGTCATTTTTTCTATCTTAAAGGAGAAGTGGTTTGTGCTCCTATCTTGGTGTTCATGTAGTGGGGATTTCTCCCCTACTACGTGCAAAAGCACCAACCTTAGCTCGTCCAAAGCATAAGGAAGAGTTCGACAATACAAAAGAAATGAGTCAATAATAGAAAATAATTTTTAGGGTTTTCACTTATATAAAACTAACTAATTCATACCAAAAATAAAAATACATTTTCTAAAAATGGGCCACCGTAGCCATCCTCGGAAGTGGTTTTGTAGCTCCATGGTTTGGGTCTCCAATCTCTTCCACAAATTGTTGTCAAAGAACGGAATGGATCCAAATGGGTATGGAGTGAACTCAACGTACACTATGGGAAATGGCGTGGAAAAAGATGAGAATAATGGCAGAAAAAGTATGTGATATGACTGAGAGAAAATGGCAAAAAGTGTTTTGGAGCGGTCCTTCACAATGTATTTATAGTATGGTGCTAGGGTTTTTGATCCATGGTAATGACCCATGGTATTTTACTGTCCATGGTATTTTGACCCATTCTCATTTTTAGGGTTTTGACCCTTTTTTGGAGAGAGTGGGGATAAATCACAATAAATGCTCACCATCCCTTCATTTATGGGAAGGAATAATGATGTTTTGGACCATTTTTAGTCGAAATACAATTCTGAAGGTCAAAATGAAGGAAATAATGGTGGGAATATGATGTATGGCTATGTTTTATACCATGGAGATCTAGGTGAACACTTTTTGTGTTAACAGATTGCCCCCTGATGTGTGAGGGAAGGAGCTCATCGTATGGATGATAGACATCACAGGATCATGGAAAAATGGTGACAGCTGTGGAGAGACTGGAGAGGACCATGAAGGAGTGGAGCTTCCTTGTTCGAACTACGATGGCTTTTTGTTTTTATTGCTTCTCAAAAATGGGTGAGATACATATAATGTGTGACATGTACATAGACGAGGCAGGCATACCCATGCTTGTAACAATGTCAAAAGAATAATTAATGGGGATCAAGGCTCAAAACATGATACAGGAGCATCCTGCTCTCCATTTCGGATTCAAAGTTCAATGGTTGATCCAGGCCTAGAAGGGGTCTTTCATTTTTGAATTGGTGGTCTTCGAGCCATCACATTGTAACTAAATCTATGTTTTTATTTGATTCTAGATGATAGTGAGTCAATTGAGTGAGTCATTGGATCAATTGATGAATCATGTGACAAATCCTTAATTAGAGGTAGTGAGTCATAGAATAGATATGATGGTTGAGTTAATCTAGCATGTCGTTGAGAATATTAAGGATCTGAAGCAAAATGGTTCATGAATCCAATTATGTATATATGTAAGCCAGTGAGGCATAGATAGTAGTAGATAGGGTAAAAGAGAAGAATAGATAGAGGTAGGAAGAATAGCCAAAACAGAGTCAATTTGGATCAGCAAGGCCAAACAAAGTTGTATCAAGCCTAGGAGATTAGAATGCAGGTTCTATAAACAAGTTTGAATATACAGTTTTATTGTGTGAATGGAAAAAGCCTATTTCAGTGAAATCCCTATGTAAATTCACCTATGTTTGAATATATGGTTTTAGGAAATGAATGTTTGTTAAATCTTTATAAATGATTGAAATCCTGTGTGTGAATTAGGGTTTCTGAGAGGGAGGAAACAGAGATCGATTGATCGATCCTCTGATCAATCAAAGGGGAGAGTTAGATGAATAATCCGCTTCGGATTTCATGAAGGATTAATGCATGTGTAGAGTTGTTGCGGGTTTGGAGGCTGTAGAGATCGATCACTGTAAGGATCAATGGAGATGTAGATTCAAGTCTATGCGTGGCTTGAATGATTGTAGGAAATCATGGAAGGAAGAATCCATAGCTAAAATTTGATTCTGCGAAGATGGGACAAGTTAAACCTTGCTTAACCAAATGGGCCAAAAAACTTAGATCGGGCGGTGGGGAATCGATATGGACAAAATATCAACGGCCGAAATTCATTTCCGAAGAGAAAAGACATATTATCTTAAGTTAGACCAATATCCGCACTTGAAGAGAGATCGACGGTCGAAAGCGAAACCGAAGTAGATCAACGGCGTGGAAGAATTGTTGTCCAGAATCCAGAAGACGGGAACGTAGAAAATCCCAGTTCAAAACATTGAAAATATGATTCCGAAGTCCGGAAGTCGAAATTCAAGAAACGAAAGCACAGGGGAAGAGGAAAAGAAAAGTTAAGATTTCTGATTCTGGAGTCTGGAAGTCGGAAAAGGGAGTTAGGAAACCAAAAAAGGTTGAATTTGTGGAAATTGAAAGTTGAGGAGGTGACTTCCGAAACCCGAACCGGAAATCGGTACAGTGGAAAAAAGGGCGAAAATGAAAGTTGATAAGCCGAGTTTCGATTTTTGAACCGAAAAGACGCAGGTGAAAGGATAATTTTGGAGTTGGAAGTGCGGAATAGTTAAAGGTCGAAAATATGAAAAGTGAACTTTCCAATTTTCGAGTTTGGAAAAAGTGAGGGCGGAAACCCAAAATTTCAAGGATTTAGGTTATGGAAGAAATTTAACAAAGCAAGTTTGGCTATCAGGAAGGGTTTAAAATCCCCCATGCTCTGAAGTTCATGTTTTTTATCTCAGAGATGGAGAAATAGGCAACCTAAGGTGGGGTTGGTCATCATTTGGTATCAAAGAATAAGTCTAATATGTTTCTATGAGTACTCATGCTGATACCAAGTTTTGGTATCAGAGCAGAAGAACAAGTAATCTGCATGAAAGGTAAATCAATTTCAGATTTTCAATATTTATTTTAAAATTGAAGTCTAACAATTGTGTGAGAGGGTATTCTAGATTGATTGCAGAAAGAGGATGTGTGGTTAAAGTTGATGATTAGCCACATGAGAATGCAAAAGAATCATTTAAAGGATTTGATATTCTTGTGGATTGATGAGAGATTGTAGATTGCAGCAACTGGGGGAGTTTTGCTTAAGGACAATTTTGTTCTTGATGAAGAGGAATATCTTTTAAATATAGCAGTGGGGATATTACATCCAACTGTACAAGTGAAACAATTTGAAGTTATGGATTGATTGATGTTTATATTTTGACTCTGGTTATGTGAATTTATAGCAGTAAAGAACAGAGAAGTTCTTGAGAAAAGAAAGCAGTGGAAGAACCTAAAGAATCCAACAGAGGTTGGACAAGACAGGACTAGTACATGTTTTCAAAAGGAGGAGTGGACCTGCAGAAGCCAAGAAGAGCAAAGGATATGCTCAAAAGGTTCTAGTGAGAGAACCGAAGATACCAAAAGGACAAGCTCAAGGAGAGGTAGCTTGTTGAGGTATAGCAGACAAGTATGGAGACTTGTTGGAGATAAAGGCTTAGTTACAGTCCACAAGTGAACAAAATGAAGTTCGCAAAAGAGGAGATAGAAACAATGACTATTGAAGGTCATTGCAAAGGTTCAGAGAAAACCCACAGCAGAAGAAAGAAGAAAGAAAGACAAGAAGAATGTAACAGAGAATTGCTAGAGTTAGCAAGAGACATTTTGTGCTTTGAGAAGCATATGCAAACTGCTAAAGAGGAGAACCAGAGGTATGGTTTGGTTATAAAAAGGAAGATAAGATGGTATTCACTACAGGTGAAGCTACAACAAAAGATGGTTGCTGATTTGAAGAAAGAACTCAAAGAAGCTGAATCTGAGATGGAGGTTTCATATTGTAAACCTGAACAGGGTCCTTTGCTTGGGGAAGATGATAAAGAAGAAAAGAGACTATCTGGGAGTCTCATGAACACCTTGAAGAGTTCAGATAAGCCACTGATAGAGCTGACAAAGGGAGAAGAAAATTCCTATGTTTTTAAATTTAATGAGTTAATATGTGATTTTGCAGGAGATGCAGAAAATGAATCTCATGAGGATGATGAAGTAAATATCATGGAAACCTTTCTGAACACTCTGATAGGTTCAAAACCATGTGAAGATGGAGATAGTGAAGACATGAAGCTGCTAGAAGAAATGCTTGAAGCAGAGGGATCCTTAACTGAATATGTATTCAAGGACAACGAGGATAAACAGTCATTTGGGACTGTCATGCAATTGAAGGAGGAAAAAGAAGTGTATAAAGACATTTCTACATGGAAAAATCAGAATTATATTCTGATGAGGGAAAAAGGGAAACAGTCTCTTTGTGTTGTCAGGAGGTCTGAAGAAAAAGAAGATATGACAGCAGAACATCATTATGTTGTAACAAGAAATGAAGTGATATCATATGAAGAATGTATGCAGCCTATAACTCAAACTATAATGAATGATGGTGAATGTTTAATGTTATGTTCAGGCCAACACAAAGGAAGGATGATTGGGAGAATAACAACAGGGACTTTACAGTCTCATGTTTTTAAAACTAACTTTTGGTGTATGTTTGCAGGTATTGAAGGGAATGGAGATAGACAGAGAAAGAAATATGTTGTGATAAAAGAAGACATCTTATTGTCTCAAGAAGGAAATCAGTACCTAAAAGAATGTGTTGTTGTAGGATTTGCTAATGAAGACAAAGAGGATTGACAAAAGGTATGATAAAGAGTTAGAAATGTTAAAATATTGGTTGATCAATCCAAGGATTGACAAAGAAGACTGCTTAATGCATGCAAGTGAGGAAAAGTTCAATGATAGCATTGAAAGAAAAAGAATGGAAGGTCAAGACATTGCATTGTCTTATAATGATATGATTTTGTTACAGCAGTCAAGAGGAGTGGCAGACCAACATAATTGTGTGGAGCCTCTTGGAATAACTTCTAGTTGGGGTATTATTGTAAATGAGAAGGGAAATCTTAAAGATATGAAGATGTAGCAAGAAGTGGCCAACAGCAAAAGGACAAAGGAACAACAGTTTCAGGAAAAGAAGATGCAAGTGTACCAGCCAGAGGATAAACTAGATATGGAGATTGAAGAATTAAGGTTGTTGATGGTGAATATGTCTCAGAGAAGATATGAGGAAAGAATGAAGATCTAAATCAACAGATAAATTAGACAGAACAATGGTATAAGAGAGATGACAGAAGAAGATTACAGAAGAAAAGCTAGGGAAGCATTGCAACAAAAGATTTGGAAACCAGGAGAACTGAAGATGACAAAGACAAACCTACATGATAAGATGGATGATCTGCTACAAAACAAAGTTTGGGATCCAGGAATATTGAAGATGCAAGGTTATGACCATGACTTCATATTTCTTTCTTCTTTGGGAGTCTGATGCATGAGCATCCTGCTCTCCATTTCGGATACCAAGTTCAATGGTTGATCCAGGCCTAGAAGTGGTCTTTCATTTTTGAATTGGTGGTCTTCGAACCATCACATTGTAAATAAATATATGTTTTTATTTGATTCTAGATGATAGAGAGTCAGTTGAGTGTCATTGGGTCAATTGATGAATCATGTGACAAATCCTTAATTAGAGGTAGCGAGTCATAGGATAGATCTTATGGTTGATTTAATTTAGCATGATGTTGAGAATATTAAGGATCTGAACCAGAATGGTTCATGAATCCAATTATGTATATATGTAATCGTGGGAGGCATATGTAGTAGTAGACAGGGTAAAAGAGAAGAATAGATAGCGGTGGGAAGAATAGCCAGAAAAGAGTAAATATGGCTCAGCAAGGCCAAACAAAGTTGTATCGGTCCTAGGAGATTAGAATGCAGGTTCTAAAAACAAGTTTGAATATACAGTTTTATTGTGTGAATGTTTGTTAAATATCTGTAAATGATTGAAATCCCGTGTGTGAATTAAGGTTTTTGAGAGGGAGGAAACAAAGATCGATTGATCAAGCCTCTGATCAATCGAAGGGGAGAGTTAGAAAAATAATCCACTTCAGATTTCATGAAGGATGAATGTGTGTGCATAGTTGTTGTAGGTTTGGAGTCCACAGAGTGTTCAGGTACACAGGGTACTCCCAAAAGACCGAACACCTTCAGAAACCGCTTCACACAAATAGATCACAAATCAACACACCGATGTTTGTCACGTGGTTAAAACCCTCGAGAGGGAAACAGTCCATAGCCCCAGCCAAATAGATACTTGGAGAAATTTATTATGCAAAAGAAAGAAAGTTACATGAGCTTCTCATAATCGATCAACTAGCTAAGGACCCTCTATGCTCTTTAAATAGAGATCATAGACCAATCGGGTGTTAAGCCACGGATCAATGGTAGGTATGATCTAAGAGAAGTTGAACCATCAGATCACTCTATGTCTAGAACATATCATGACCGTCGGATTAGAATATTTACAAATGCATACTAATGCATACTAAAGAAACACACTTTTACCTAATGGGTATATTACACAAGTTGATCTTAACTAACTCCTAAGTGTCTAAATATCCTAACATCCCCCCTTAAGAACAACTTGGGATAGGATTGAAGGATTTACAAAAGTGACACTATTAGGAGAAGGAAGGAGGCATTAGAGCCTATCCCCCCTTAAGGACACATTCCTGAACTCCTAACATAGACCGAAGTTTAGAAAACTTCGCTTCTGTAAGAGACTTGGTGAAGATGTCTGCAACTTGATTATTTGTAGGGAAATAGAGCACTTCAATAACACGATCATGAACAAGATTTATGATGAATTGCATGTGTAGCTCAATGTGTTTGTTGCGCTGATGTAGAACTGGATCTTTGGCAAGCTTGATGGCACTTTGATTGTCGCACCAAAGTGGAGTAGGCTGCGGCTGCTCGAATCCAAACTCTGAAAGGATCTGTCGAAGCCATAAAGATTCCTAACTGGCATTAATTGCAGCTCGATATTCTGCTTCTGCTGAAGAAAGAGCAAGAGCTTGTTGTTTCTTACAAGCCCAAGTGACAGGTCCAGATCCCAGACTAAAAACATAACCTGCAGTAGACTTTCGATCATCAGGATCGCCAGCCCAATCTGAATTAGTGAAACCAACCAACAAATGTTTCCCTCCTGTATTGTAATGAATCCCAAACTGAATTGTTCCTCGAATATATCGAAGTATTATTTTTGCTGATTTCCAGTTTCTTTCATGAGAAGTTTGCATATAACTGGCAACACGACCAATAGCAAAGGAAAGATCAGGACAGGAATGAGTCAAGTATAAAATACTACCAACAAGCTGACGATACAAGGTGGCATCTACTTTAGGGGAAGTACAAGTGGCAGAAAGTTTGACTCCAGACTGGAAGGGAGAAGGGGCTAGTTTACAATCTTCCATGTGGAAGCGACGAAGAAGGTCACAAGCATACTTAGACTGGGAAATAAAGATTCCTTCTTTGGTTTGCAACTAATGCAAATGTCCTTAAGTCTGACATTTCAAAAATTTTCTTAAGACTGGATTTCACATGGGTTATAAGTTGAGGGTCACTACCAGTAAGGATAAGATCATCAACATAAAGAACAAGTATGATGAGATGGTTTCCTACTTTCTTGGTATAAACATTGGGGTCAGAATGGCATCTAGAAAAACCAGTGTCAAAGAGAAAGCTATCCATTTTGGCATACCAAGCTCTAAGAGCTTGCTTAAGGCCATATAAGGATTTCTTAAGGAGACAAACAAGGCTAGAGTTATTATGAACATATCCAGGAGGTTGTTCCATGTAAATTTCCTCATGTAAATCACCATGTAAGAAGGAAGACTTGACATCCATTTGATGGACTTCCCAGTTATGTAAGGCTGCAAGGGAAAGAACAAGGTGGATGGAATTCATTTTTGCTACAGGGGCAAAGGTTTCATTGTAGTCAATCCCTTCAACTTGGGAAAAACCTTTGGCAACTAACCTTGCCTTAAGTCTTTCAACACTTCCATCTAATGCATACTTAGTTCTGTAGACCCATTTACATCTGACAAGTTTTCTTCCTTTTGGAAGAGGAACAAGATCTGTTCGCCATTAAGGAACGATATTCTTCATCCATAGCTACATCCCAATCTGGATTTCCTGAAGCTTCTGCAAAAATTTCTGGATCATGATTCTCGAAAACTTGAGCCAAAAGAGAAGAGGCTCGCTGAAACTGAGAACATGTTCAACGTTGATTTCTAGGATCACCGGCAAGATCACCAGTTGCTGCACATGTTGAACGGACCCACCGAGGAAGTATTGGTGCCGGTGCAATTTGAGGAACATAAGCAGGCGGAGGTGGATTTTCATCCTCACTGTCATCATCAGAAACTGGAGTTGGAAACCTGTCAAGGAAGCTTGAAGAAGAAGAAGAAGAAGGCACAATCGTCGAATCAGGCTCATAGGCCAAAGATGGCACACCCGCCAAGTTAGGCTCGCAGGACAAGAGATTTTCATCAAATTTAACATCTCTTCTAATGATTATATCATGAGAATGTGGCTAAAGAAGTCTATAACCTTTTACATCTTCAGAATATCCAACAAATATGCACTTTTCACTTTTAGGCTGCAATGCTTTCTATTTTTCATCCGGAATGTGAGCTCATGCTTCACAATCAAACACACGAAAGTGACTTACATCTGGTTTAATTTTACTCCATGCTTCTTCTGGTGTTATACCTTGTAAAACTTTAGTGGGTGTGCGATTAACTATGTAATTTGCACAATTTATGGCCTCAGCCCAATATTGAAGACTTAGTCCCTTAGATTGGATCATACAATTAGCCATTTCTTTTAAGGTGCGGTTCTTCCGTTCAGCTACACCATTTTGTTGAGGTGTATATGGAACAGTGTGTTGTTGTTGGATTCCTTGTTCAATGCAGAAAGTAGTGAACTTGTTGTTAACATATTCTCCTCCATTGTCAGATCTTAACTTAATAATTTGATGACCAGATTGTTTTTCAACAAGGGCCTTGTAGGCAAAGAACATGTTAAATACTTCGCTCTTAAGTTTTAGGAAGTAAACCCAAGTGCGTCTTGAGTAGTCATCAATGAAAGTTAAGAAATATTTAAAACCAGAAAAGGAAGCAGATGGAAGAGGACCACACAAGTCACTATGCACAAGCTCCAAAGGAACCGAGGTGTGCCAAGAGGCACGTTTATCAAAACTATCCCGATGATGTTTTTCGAGTACACAACCGCAACAAACACCATCCTTGCAATATACCATTAGAAGACCAGTCACCATATTTTCTTTACATAGTTGTTGCAATGAGAGATAATTTAAGTGACCAAATTGCTCATGCCAAATTTTGCTCAAGTTATCACTATGAGCAACAAAAACTGAAGAAAAAGGTGATGACCCAAAGTTGTTAAATTTGTACAACCTGGTAATATCATCAACAATTCCAGTAGCAAGGACATTATGAGGATTTTTAAAATCCTTGATTACAACTTGGTGAGGTGTAAAAGTCACAGTTTTACCTTCACCTGAATGAGTGATTTGATAGACTGATAACAAATAGTAGGAAATTTTTGGAACACATAGTACATCACTGAAATGACCATTTTCTACTAGAACTGTTCCAGATCCTACAACACTTAGAGATCTATCATCACCAACAAATATTTGTTTGGTGTTACATTCATGCATAGTAGAAAAGATGGCTTGATCCTTAGCCATATGATAAGATGCTCCAGAATCGATGAGCCATTCATTTGAAGTAGAAGAAGAAGATGCAGTATAAGAGTAACCAGAAGCACAAAGTGCATGTCCATGAGAGGTAGATTCTGAAGATGAATCTAGGCTGATGTGGTGCTTCTTCATTGATGCTTCCAAGGCTGCCATCTTCTTAAAACACTTAGATTCATCATGATTATCTTTCCCACAAAAATTGCAATGACGCTCAGTCTTCTTTCTTTTTTGCTTGGATCCTTTGTCATTTTTTAAAGAAGGAGATGACTGAGAGGGTTTGGGACCCTTGTTGTTTTTCTTATTATTGCGAAAATTCTGTTTCTTGGGAGGCTTGGACTTTTCTTTCTGTTGGGACAATAAGGCTTTCCCAGATGTATCTACATTGTTAATTATTCCAAGATGAATGAGCTTATCTTGCTCTCTAATTAGGGAATCACAAAATTATTCAAGACTAGGCTCTTGATAGCTGGCTGTAGTCAAAGATTCTTTCATGGAGTAGAATGTAGATACAAAAACAGAATATGCAGGTCCAAGTTTGGAAAGAATATGATTAATTCATTGTTTGTCTTATTTCTTAATCTTGCATTCTGCACATAATAGTCTAAGAGTTTTATACTTAGATAAATAGTCTTGAATGCATGAAAAATCATTTGGATTCAAGGAAATCAATTTATTCTCAAGTTGATGACCTCGAATTTCATTTTGTTTACCAAACACAGATTCCAACTTTTCCCAAGCTTTATCAGGTTCATCAATTTCAGATATGTGGAAATGCAAATCAATAGAGATTGACATCCCAATCAATCCATGAGATTTATCACATCTATTTGACCATTTAATTTTATTATCATCATCAGTGGGTTCTGTTTCTTTCCCTGAGGTTATCCTGAAAAGTCCCCTACTTCGTAGAACATCCTCCATACGAGATTTCCATGAGAAATAGTTAGAACTTGTAAGTATAATATCACAAGGGACGGCCATACTGTAAAACAATTGCTAAAAGAATAGAAACTAACTATATATATGCAAAGATCTCAAAAAAATATGCGGTTTTAAAAAAAACGGCACTTAAAACTGATTCTGGATGATGAAGTTATGCTTGATCAAAGAAAATGTTGAAGATGTCTCCAATAGTGACGTGTCAGATATTAACTTGATCAACTAAAAAAAGAAGCCCCCTCTTTCCAAGATCAACCTTTGACAATCACTTTTACAATAAAGTTGCTTTGAAGTGAATCACTTTTGTAGAATAAGTTATATTCATTTTTACAATAATGTGACTTTTAAATAGTGCAGCAATAAATTAAAAAACTTAAGTGACTCACTTTTATTTTATTTTATTTATGTGAGATGCACTTTTTACAATAGAAATTGCATGCACAAAAAAATAGTTTGATAAGACTTGAACTCAAGACTTATCAAGGTGTAAAGTAACTTTGGACCAAGTGAGCTAAGTTTAAAAGGTACGTAAAAGTATGGAAAGAGGAAGGGTTTTTTTTGTTTTTTGTTTTGTAACTCTTCTCTCTCGTTTTCCATGCTTGCTTCCTTTTCCTGCAAATCACAAAAAAAAATAAAAAACAAAAACAAAAAACGTTTTCCACACAATGGGGTTAGATCTTGGTTAGCTTACCCGGAAAGTCTACGTTTTCAAGTTTTCTTGTTGTTTTTGATTTGTCGTGATCGCACAAGGTGCATGGCAAAGAGCATATGTAGCCGAGAAGACAAGAAAAAAAAACTTTCTCTTACTATTTTTTATTCGCCGCGATCGCGCAAGGTGCACAGCAAAGAGCATACGCAGTCAAGGAAAACAACAGTCCGAGACTAAAACATAAAAGATCTAATAATACACTGATAAAATATGAGAGATTTAAAAAAAATCCGTCACTGTAACATTATACCTTCAAATTTGCCAAAATGGGTGTTTCTGGAGCAAACGGAAACGATTTTAGGTGAAACGAAAACTATTTCCCAATGGAAACAGTGCTCTAGACGCAATGGAACAGCTCCCATAGGCCAAAAATGTACATAAAATCTAGAATCAGAAACTCTTTCAAAGTTTCGGCAACACCGATTCCATATCTTGATCAAATCCGAAAGCGGCTCTTCATAAAAGCTCTGATACCATGTTCGGGTACACAAGGTACTCCCAAAAGATCGAACACCTTCAGAAACCACTTCACACAAATAGATCACAGATCAACACATCGATGTTTGTCACGTGGTTAAAACCCTCGAGAGGGAAACAGTCCATGGCCCCAGCCAAATAGCTACTTGGAGCAATTTATTATGCAAAAGAAAGAAAGTTACATGAGCTTCTCATAATCGATCAACTAGCCAAGGACTCTCTATGCTCTTTAAATAGAGATCATAGACGAATCGGGTGTTAAGCCATGGATCAATGGTAGGTATGATCTAAGATGGTAGGTATGATCTAAGAAAATTTGAACCGTCGGATCACTCTATGTCTAGAACATATCATGACCGTCGAATTAGAATATTTACAAATACATACTAATGCATACTAAAGAAACACACTTTTACCTAACATATATATTACACAAGTTGATCTTAACTAACTCCTAAGTGTCTAAATATCCTAACACAAAGATCAATCACTATAAGGATCGATGGAGATTCAAGTCTGTGTGTGGCTTGAATGATCAAAGGAAATCATGGAAGGAAGAATCCATAGTAGAAATTCGATTCTGCGAAGATGGGACAAGTTAAACCTTGCTTAACCAAATGGGCCATAAAACTTAAATCGGACGGTGGGGAATCAATCTGGACAAAAGATCGACGGTCAAAGTTCATTTTCGAAGAGAAAAGACAGGTCCACTTAAGTTAGACCAAGATCCGCACTTGGAAACAGATCAACAGTCAAAAGCAAAGCCGAAGTAGATTGATGGTGCGGAAGAATTGTTGTTTGGAATCCGAAAGACGGGAACGTAGAAAATCCCGATTCAAAACAGTGAAAATCTGATTCTGAAGTCTAGAAGTTGAAAGTCAAGAAACAGAAGCACAAGGGAAGAGGAAAAGAAAAGTTAATATTTCCCATTCCGAAGTCCGGAAGTCGAAAAAGGAAGTTCGGAAACTGGAAAAGGTTGAATTCATGGAAATTGAAAGTTGAGGAGCCGACTTCCGAAACCCGAACTGAAAATCGAAAAAGTGGAAAAAAAGGGCGGCAACAAAATTTGATAAGCCGAGTTCTGATTTCTAAACCAGAAAGGTGCAGGTGGAAGGAGAAGTGTAGAGGCAAAAGTGCGGAATAGTTAAAGGTCGAAAATAGGAAAAGTGAACTTTCCAATTTCCGATCTCTGATTTTCGAGTTTGGAAAAAGTGAGAGAGAAAACCCAAAATTTGAAGGATTTGGGTTATGGAAGAAATTTAACACAGCAATTTTGGTTGTCGAGAAGGGTTTAAAATTCCCCATGCTCAATACATATACAAATGGTGATACATAATGGTGGCCTCGATGGGAGGCTGGATACAATGCTAATCTGAAGAACGGATACATAGGAACAATGGAATTCTCGTGGAATGCAATATTATCACAACTAGTGCTTTGTTGGATCTAGAGGTGTACATAATTGGAGGGACTCAATGAATGAGATTTAGAATCTCTATGGTACAATATGTAGCATCAAGTACTGGAGATATATGGAAGCATGACAGTAAGGATCTTCTAAACACTATCTCCAACGCAACCCAGAAATCAAAAGGGACATGAGATTGTATGGATCCCACAAATAGACTCACCAATTTTCTAGAGTCAGGTGACAACCGGTGTCTTCGACCAAATAGTGAACGAACCAATACCCTGTACAAATATCAATGGTGCAATGATGTAGCTAAAGTCGAGCACATGAGACGTAACCAACCCGAAAGGCACTAATGATTCCTTTCAAGTGGTCCAAGGAACTCATCAATGAGGTGAATGAAACCAGGATACTAGGACCTCTGGGTATATCCTCTGGAATAGATGTGTTGACGTCGACAGAGGGAGACCTGCAACTAACAAGGAAATGATGTTTCCTTGATAGAAGCACGAGGGGGATAACCAAAGTTGTGGAACAATGAGGGGACTGACACACTGAATGGGGAATGGGGGAATGGGAGTACGGGGGACTCAAACTTCCTTTTGTTCAGAGTAAGATAGCAGGGAATACTTGGAAGCAAATAAAATTGACTCAAGGGAGAGGGATCATAGCTGGAAAACCGAGAAGATAACTGCAATGGGAAATACTAGGGGACGTAACTGGATTAGTGATATCCACGGGATCCAAGGGAGACTCATCGTAGAGTACTCTGAACAAAGGTGACTGAATGGGGAAAAGCTTCCATAATGTGAGATCATATGTGGTGGTGCCTAAAGACATCGTTTGGGCCTTCTTCATAGTTTAAGGAGCACGAAGAAGGGATAGAAGTATGTTCAATATGATACAATCTTGTGGATTTTTACCAAGCTCAAGAAGGTAAATGCTCGATGGTGTTTTCATTTTTAAAGAGTCTAAAAACATGAAGAAGACACTAATGTGGTCTCTTTTTCGTATGTAGTCTCCTAATCCCGAAAATGGATAAAATTGTACAAATGAGAACTCTCCCAAAATTTGGGGTAGAGAGACTTCTTTACCGTAGGTAGTCCAACCAGGCCAAAAAAGGTTAAACCTATACTGACTGGACGGTCATTCAAATAATTTTACGAGCATGAACAAAACCAAGATTACTCGGTGATATTTTCTTGATGAGAGGGTTGGAAAAGATCTTAAAGACAACACACAATGATCTTTTTCGTAAGTTACTATCCCAATTTGCGACAAAGCATAAAATGATATAGAGGGAATGTAGCACCCCGGTTTTAACCTCGTTTGCATTAAATATACATGATACATATATTGTAAATAATCATGGTGAGGAGCTAAAGGAAAAAGCCCCACCATCGATTTGGTTATGTTGTGTTTCGGATTGGAATGGTCACCGATGGTATAATGGGACATACGGCATATATTAAATTGTGACATCATGTAAATGTGCATTTTAATTAAATAACCCAACCAGCTATGTTCATTGCAACTAAATTGAGAAGGGGCATCATTCCAAAGGATAAGGAAGGGGAATGTTGAACATTGAGTCATGGGGGAAGAGCCATGTGTCACCACTCTCTTTTGCTCACCACCACCTTAGTTATTCCATTGTTAGTTGGGGTAGTGTTTTGCTGGCAGAAAGACCACTACGCTCGCACTCTCTCCATGACGCATCTTTTGGCATGTCCACTATCCCGATCGTGGTTGTTCACTCACCTTCACACGGACTGAGTTAAAAGAATCCAAAATTCATTGTTTGAGGGTTTGGTTCTCCTCTTCCTCACCCGATTGTTGACCTGCGAACATGTTTAGTTCTCCTCTTCCTCACCCAATTGTTGACCTGCGAACATGTTTAGTTCTCCTCTGCCTCATGGATGGGATGGCTTGCGGATCGACTCTTTCCTCTATTCACGCAAAGTTTTGTGTCTTTTTCCACCATTGTCAAACTACATAATGGTTCTGTTATTTCCATCGCTGAATTGTGGATATAATGGCATCAATAGTTCTGTGGGTTGCGTCTTTGTCCATCACACATAGTTGGGAGTTGTTCTTTCCCCATTTTTTGCCTATGCAATTTCTCCAGTGGTTGCATTCAGGATCGGGTGTTGTGGGTTCATAGTCATTTGTGGGTTGATGTTTGCCCACATTTTACTTGGTTTTGTTTTCCCTTTTTGTGGTGGTATCGCTTGAAGAACTATTGAGAGTTCCTACGTTCTGGTCGATTGTGTTTTTCCCCAGTAAAAGCTTGAATAGTTGTTTGGTTGCATGCATGCAGTGGTTTTGTCCTCGGACTGCATTGGAGTGGTGAATGAGCGCCTGAGGTGCTTGATAAACCTGGTGGGTTGAGAACCACACAGATAGAGCTATTGAGATGGCTTTCTTCTCCAAAACCACTGAATAGCACTGGAAGGGAGATCAGGGTCTGAGTAACTGCGTTGCAGAGAAGGGATTGATTTCCTTGTGTTGGGTGTGTGTGGGTGTTCTAGAAGCCAGGCTGGTTCTCGTGTTGGTGTCTGTAGCTCTTCAATGATCTCACCAGCTTAGCATTTAGCCTTTCCCAGCTCCTGGATGGCCCAATAAACCCAATTTTTTTGGCTTGGCTGATCTGTTGTTCGCCTGATAAACCCAACTATGTTGGCTTGGATGAACTGTGTACCCTTGTGGTGTTGTTATCCTTGGCTATGTGTAAGCCTATTAGTTCCTTATTCCTTGGGGAATCATGCCCAACTCGGGGGTGGCAGCATTGCTGAGAGATTGAGGAGCACATGGGCCTATGGTTGGGTGGAACGTTGCAGCAACGTAGCTGGTTGTGGAACAAGTTCTTATTAAGATAAGTATTCTTGCCTAACTTGTGTTTGCAATTATGTTTATCGTTGATGAATGATGATATACATGTTAAATGTTTATATGTATATGCATGAGTATTGATTGATATGTTTTGATTCCATTGTGTATATGAATGATTATGCCTCGTAATATGTTTGATGTTTTAAGTATCATGCTTCAGCATTACATGTATGTATGTTCATGTTCATGGGACTAGATCACCAAATGATTTGATGTATAGTAGCGTCCTCTTCGTCGGTCGGAGGGTCAGGGACGTTACAGTGTGGTATCAGAGCTCTGGTTGCAGCATGGGCCTGAATGGGCCATGAAGATGCAGTGACAGAGCTTATGCTGCAGCATTTGGGCCTCAGAGGGCCATGAGAAATAGTTAACAGAGGCAAGTTGCCTACTACCCAGGAGAAACCAAAAGAATGGGTGAAGACAAGAAAATTCACAAAATTTTCTAAGTGCCAGAATGTTGGCTCATCGAAAAACTTAGTGACAAGTTCTTCCAAAGCAGCGGAGCACTTAGTGGGAAGGCCACTCGACGGATAGTTGATCCGACGGTCGATGCGGCGAGAGACAGAGGAGGAAAATTCAGAAAATTTTCTAAGAGTTTTAGCCATCGGCACATCGGAAAACTTAGACAGATCGATTGGCGATGCTTAGCTGATTGAGCACTGCCATTGCGGATAACTAGGGAACTAACCATCCGATGCAATAGTTTCTAGTCATTCCGACAGCCGACACGGCGGAAGAAAGTGAAAAGAGAAAAAATTTGAAAAAATTTCCAAGTCATAAAATCGTCAGTGAAATTTAGATGACGGAACCGCTGATGCAGCGGCGAACCCCAAGAGAAATTAGTTGATCGAGCGCCACCATTGCGGATGGCTAGACAACTATGCATCCGACGGGTAGAGCCTCGGACTGTCGATGGCGCAGAATTTCCAAAAGTTTTCTGAGGAACTGAATTATTGGTGATCGGAGGAGAATAGTCATTGACATCACCGAGGAATAGAAGATGGAAGAGTCGATACCGCGGAAGACAAGGCAAGAAGAAAATCCAAAATTTTCTCTAAGGCACAAGATCATCAGCCATCTGGAAATGTTAGAGGATCAGATCACCAATCGAAAAAGATTCAATGAAGGTGACCTGCCATTGCGGAAGCTTAGACAACTATCCCACCGATGCATCAATCTCTCCACTCGCCGATGCCAAGGTGTTTAGTGAACAGTGGTTCCGAGTTTCGATAACATAACTACAGTAGCGTGAAGTTCTTAGGAGTGCCAATGCTGCGGAAGAGTTAGGGCTTGTGGAAACCACTGTTGCAGATGCCTAGAGGACTAAGTGTCCGATGCCACTATAGGATTCCGCCCCAACCACCAACAAAGCTTTGGTCTGCGGAAATTATAACAGGATTGTTGGTCGCCATTGCAGAATGATAGACCACTACAGGCCCGACATGCCAAAAGGAAATAGATGAGCAATTCACCGATAGATGTCTGCGGAAACCGTTGTAAGATCACTTTCCACCGTTGTGGCTGCTCAAGGGACTATGCACCTGATGAACAGTCGATTTTCTCACCGATGCAGATTGGAAGTTTAGTTGGTTTTCCGCTGAAACGCCGGAGAGAAATAAATGAACAGACCATCGATGAACTAGGTGTTTTGACTACCGAAGAATTGGAAAGATAGCTGGGAAAGAGGTCCAATTGGGCCTAAGGAAATTTGGGTTTTTCGAAGGATTTTCTCAGTAATTTTTCAAGCAGTTTTTTACTGTCTTTCAGTAGGTTTTCAGTAGATTATCAGTGGTCACAGGGCTGAAAAGAAAGAGAGAAATATTTGTGTTTTAAGCAAAATTGTGTTTTATGAATTTCCAGAAGAGGAAGGTAAGTAGTTTTGGTTTTATATTAATGATATGTATCTAACAGTTTGTTTTTAACACATCGAAAAATTATAGACAACTTCCAAGAGCAGTACTCCAGAAAGACCAGTGTGGTAAAGCAAGAGGTGGTTCAGTCATGAGAACCCATGATGGGTATGATGCTCTGGATTCTACGAGCGAGCAGAAGATGCCATGGGAGAAAATGTCTGTAATGGAAACGATGACATAGAGTCTAATGGAAGGAGATTCCAGGGGACACCGTCCGAGGTTGCAGCCACCATGAGAAGCTTGGTTAAAGCCCAGGAAGAGCAGCATTAGTTGAATGCTTCCATATTGCAGAGTTTGATAGACTTGCAGAAAAAGATAGATTCTGGACGGGGTACATCAAGGCCAGAAGGAGGTAAGAGAAACACTAGGAGAAGAAGAAGGACTTCTAGTGGACCATCTGATTCTGAAGAATCCAATGGAGATACAAGTTCATCTTCTCATAAGAGGAAAAGAAGAAGACACCATAGGGATCGCTCTTGAGATGAATTTAGGAAAGCTAAACCTCCTACATTTGATGGTGAGATAAAGACGGGACAAGAAGCTGAAGCTTGGCTTCTGGGGATAAAGAAGTACTTTCAAGTGCAGGATTATTCAGGAAACATGAAGGCACAAGTTGCCATATTCAATTTGAATGGAAGAGCATCCATTTGGTGGGAACACTTCAAGCAAGTAAAGAAGATCAGTGAAAGGAGACTAAAGTGGAAATAGTTAAAGAAGTAATTCAGGAATAAATACCTCTCTGACAGGTATTATGATGACACGATCAAGGAGTTCCATGAGCTGAGATTGGGACAACAGACCATGGATGAATATGCAAATAAGTTTTTGGAATTGTTGAGGTATGTCCGGTGCATCAGATATGAAAAAGTGAAGATCCAGCGGTTTCTGAGTGGATTGCCTCAAGCCTATAAAGATAGAATTGATTTTTATGAACCTAGGACCCTTGAAGAAGCAATAAGAAAGGGTAAATATTGCTATGAGAAAAGCAAAGGTAAACCTAATTACCATAAGGCATGGAAGGACAAGAAGAACGAGAAGTTTGACCAAAGAAGGAAAGGTTTCAAACCTTCTAGATTCAGGAATCAGTAGAAGCAGCCATCCCAATCTACGAGTAATCCAGTTGGAGTGACAGGTGGAAAGCCTAAAGAGCCACATCAGAATAAAAATCCACTCAAATGTTGGAAATGTGAAGGACCTCACTTGCGCAGATATTGTCCACTTGAGAATGAAAGTGCAAGACCAGTTTATAACATTCAGGGAGTAGAAATAGTGGGTCAAGTAGCAAGAGCAGTCCCTAGAATTTATGCAGCACTGGAGGACCGCCAGGCATATCACCAGTCAGCTGTGGTTGAAGTTGCAGGTAAGATTGTTGAACAATCTGTTTCTATTTTGATTGACCCTGGTTCTACTCACATTTACATTACTCCTAGGGTAGTGGAGATTTGTGCCTTTAAGAAGGTCAAGCATCGGAAACCTTGGATTGTTCAGCTAGCCACTAGGACTAAGAGAAAAGTTAGTGAATTGATAGAGAAATGTCCATTGGTTATGAATGGATTGATCACTTGTGTAGATCTGAATGTTCTACCGCTTGGTTCCTATGATATTCTCATTGGAATGGATTGGTTAGAAGCTCACCAAGTGAATCTTGATTGTTATAACAATACTTTTGAATGCATGGATGAAGAAGGAAACCCAGTAGTGGTGAAAGGTATTCCGAAGGTAATTTCAGTAAGACAAGTTTTAGCAATGCAGTTGAAGAAGTTCTATAGGAAATGTTTCCAGTTGTATGCAGCTCATATTCTAGAACCAACAGGAGATGAGACTCCTAGGTTGGAGGACTATCAGGTGTTACAGGAATTCAAGGATGTGTTTCCTGATGAAATTCCAGGGCTTCCTCCAAAGAGGAATTTCACCATTGAACTTGTGCCAGGAGCAGCACCAGTTTCCAAGACACCTTACAGGATGAGTACACCGGAGATGCTAGAGTTGAAGATGCAACTGCAAGAGTTGTTGGAAAAGAAGTATATCCGACCGAGTGTGTCTCCTTGGGGAGCACCGGTTCTGTTTGTGAAGAAGAAAGATGGTACACTCAGGTTATGTATTGATTACAAATAGTTGAACAAGGTTACTGTGAAGAATAAATACCATTTGCCTAGGATTGATGACCTCTTTGATCAAATGAGAAGAGCAAAGGTATTTTCCAAGATTGACTTGAGGTCTGGTTACCATCAAGTGAGAATCAAGGATGAAGACATTCATAAGACATCCTTTAGGACAAGGTATGGACATTATGAGTTTGTAGTGGTACCATTTGGTCTCACAAATGCACCAGCTACATTTATGTGCCTTATGAACAGCGTCTTCAGCAAGTATTTGGACAAGTTTGTTCTTGTTTTCCTTGATGAAATTCTTGTTTATTCTAAGAATGAGGAAGAACATGAAGAGCATTTGAGACTAACATTACAAGTGCTCGGAGAACATCGGTTGTATGCAAAACTGAGCAAGTGTGACTTCTATAGGGATAGAATTCAGTATTTAGGTCACATTATCTCAGAAGAGGGTATATCAGTAGACCCTGAGAAGATTGAAGCCATTATGAATTGGCCTACTCCAATAAATGTGACGAATATAAGATCTTTTATGGGACTTGCAGGATACTACAGGAGATTCATTGAAGGATTTTCCAAGGTTTCACATGCCATCACTTCTTTGCAAAAGAAGGGAGTAAAGTTCGAATGGACTTCGAAGTGTGAAGAAAGCTTCTAGCGGTTGAAGAATCTTCTCACCAGTGCACCAGTATTGAAGGTTGCAGACCCAAAGAAACATTTTGTGGTATGTACCAATGCATGCGGACAAGGGCTTGGAGGAGTCCTTATTCAGGACAACCACATGATATGTTATGAGTCAAGAAAGCTGAAGGAGCATGAGAAGAACTATGCCACTCATGATCTAGAGCTTGCAGCCATAGTACATGCTCTCAAGATGTGGAGACACTACTTGATGGGTAGAAGATTTGAACTCAGAACAGATCACTGTGGACTGAAGTATTTGTTTGATCAGCCTACTCTGAATGCTAGGCAAGCGAGATGGCTGGAATTTTTATGTGAGTTTGATTTCGAAATCAAGCACATAAAAGGAAAAGAAAACAAGGTAGCTGATGCACTCAGCAGGAAGGTACAGGAAATGCATGTGGCATATCTTAGTATTTTCCAATCATGTTGCCGGAGATGAATTGTATGAGCAGGTAAAAGACAAATTGCAGCAGCAAAGTCTTGAGAAGAAGTATGAGGAATATAAATTGGAAGAAGATGGACTTCTCACTTATAAAGGCAGAATTTATATTCTGAATGTAGCAAATTTGAGGAGAGTTGTTATGGATGAAATCCATCAAGCTCCGTACTCTGGTCACCCGGGATATCAGAAGACAATTGCTAAAGCTAGAAAGCATTACTTTTGGCTAGGTATGAAAAAGGACATGGATGAATACATTTCAAGGTGCATAAAATGTCAACAGGTAAAGGTTGAGCATCAACATCCAGCAGGCTTGTTGCAGCCTTTGCCAACATGATTCCGTCATGGTTGTGGTAGACAAGTTGACTAAAGCAGCACATTTTATACCAGTGAAGTCTATGCACAAGACTAATGACATTGCAAGGATCTTCATGAAGGAGATTTTCAAATTGCATGGATTGCCGAAAGCAATAGTTTCTGACAAAGATGTCAAGTTCACTTCCAATTTTTGGAAAGGGTTGTTTGCAGATTTGGGCACAAAGTTAAACTTCAGCACTGCATACCATCCTCAGATAGAAAGAGTTAATCAGGTGCTTGAAGATATGCTTCGCATGTATGTCATGGACAAACCAACCAAGTGGGAAGATTACTTACATTTGGTAGAGTTTGCTTACAATAATGGACAGCAGGCATCCTTGGGGATGAGTCTGTATGAAGCTTTGTATGGAAGAAGGTGTAGGACACCAGTGACTTGGGATAACCCAGTGAACAGAGTTCTGCTTGGACCAGAACTGCTCAAGGAAATGGAGCAAGAGGTTGTAAAGATCAGACAGAATCTGGAAGCAGCACAGGACAGACAAAAAATCTATGCAGATAAGCATAGGATGAACAGAGAGTTTAGTGTTGGGGATCATGTTTACCTCAGAGTGAAAGCAAAGAAAAGTTCCTTGAAGCTTGGAAGTTGTGCCAAGTTGTCACCTAGATACCGTGGGCTGTTTGAAGTGATTGAAAGAATAGGGCCTGTTGCATATAGACTTGCATTGCATGCTAGTACTAGAGCTCATAATGTTTTTCATGTTTCTTTGCTTAAGAAATATGTACATTATCCTACCATGTGATAAATTGGGATGTGATTCAGGTGGAACCCGAGGGAGAGTTCCAAATCAAGCCAATGCGCATCCTCGACAGGAAGGTCACATTGCTCTGGAACTAAGCCATAGGGTAGGTAAAGGTGCAATGGGATCACTACGGACCTGAAGAGTCTATGTGGGAGCTGGAGGATGCCATGCGATTGGCACATCCATTTTTGTTCAACCCTGCGGAACACTGAGGCGGTACCAGTGTAGCATTTTGTTCAAATTTTGTAAAGCACTCAGGACAGTGCTATTGAAGGGGGAGGGGAATGTAACACCCCGGTTTTAACCCTGTTTGCATTAAATATACATGATACATATATTGTAAATAATCATGGTGAGGAGCTAAAGGAAAAATCCCCACCATCGATTTGGTTATGTTGTGTTTTAGATTGGAATGGTCACCGATGGTATATCGGGACATACGGAATATATTAAATTGTGACATCATGTAAATGTGCATTTTAATTAAATAACCCAACCAGCTATGTTCATTGCAATTAAATTGAGAAGGGGCATGATTCCAAAGGATAAGGAAGGGGAATGTTGAACATTGAGTCATGGGGGAATAGCCATGTGTCACCACTCTCTTTTGCTCACCACCACCTTAGTTATTCCATTGTTAGTTGGGGCAGTGTTTTGCTGGCAGAAAGACCATTATGCTCACACTCACTCCATGATGCATCTTTTGTCCTATCCACTATTCCGATCGTGGTTGTTCACTCACCTTCATGCGAACTGAGTTAAAAGAATCCAGAATTCATTGTTTGAGGGTTCAGTTCTCCTCTTCCTCACCCGATTGTTGGCCTACGAACATGTTTAGTTCTCCTCTACCTCACGGATTGGATGGCTTGCGGATCGACTCTTTCCTCTGTTCACGCAGAGTTTTGTGTCTTTTTCCACCATTGTCAGACTACATAATGGTTCTATTATTTCCATCGTTGAATCATGGTTGTAATGGCATCAATAGTTCTGTGGGTTGTGTCTTTTTCCATCACGCATAGTTGGGAGTTGTTCTTTCCCCATTTTCTGCCTGTGCAATTTCTCCAGCGGTTGCATTGAGGATCAGGTGATATGGGTTCATAGTCATTTGTGGGCTGTTGTTTTCCCACGTTTTACTTGGCTATGTTTTCCATTTTGTGGTGGTATCGCTTGAAGAATTGCTGAGAGTTCCTACGTTCTAGTCGATTGTGTTTTTCCCCTGTAAAAGCTTGAATAGTTGTTTGGCTGCTTGCATGCAGTGGTTTTGTCCTCGAACTGCATTGGAGTGGTGAATGAGGGCCTGAGGTGCTTGATAAACCTAGTGGGTTGAGAACCACACAGACAGAGCTACTGAGCTGGCTTTCTTCTCCACAACCCTTAAATAGCACTGGAAGGGAGATCAGGGTCTGAGGGACTGCGTTGCAAAGAAGGGACTAATTTCCTTGTGTTGGGTGTGTGGGGGTGTTCTAGAAGCCAGGCTGGTTCTCTTGTTGGTGTCTGTACCTCTTCAATGATCTCATCAGCTTAGCATTTATCCTTTCCCAACTCCTGGATGGCCTGATAAACCCAACTTTGTTGGCTTGGCTGATCTGTTGTTCGCCTAATAAACCCAACTGTGTTGGCTTGGCTGAATTGTGTACCCTTGTGGTGTTGTTATCCTTGGCTATGTGTAAGCCTGTTAGTTCCTTATTCCTTGGGGAATCATGCCCAGCTCGAGGATGGCAGCGTTGCTGAGAGATTGAGGAGCACACGGGCCTATGGTTGGGTGGAACGTTGAATCGACGTAGCTGGTTGCGGAACAAGTTCTTATTAAGATAAGTATTCTTGCCTAACTTGTGTCTGCAATTATGTTTGTCGTTGATGAATGATGATATACATGTTAAATGCTGATCTGTATATGCATGAGTATTGATTGATATTTTTTGATTCTGTTGTGTATATGAATGATTATGCCTCGTAATATGTTTGATGTTTTAAGTATCATGCTTCAGCATTACTTGTATGTATGTTCATGTTCATGGGGCTAGATCCCCGGATGATTTGATGTATAGTAGTGTTCTCTTCGTCAGTCAGAGGGTCGGGGACTTTACAGGGAAACATTCGTAGCTGGAATGTGCTAGGGTGGTCCTTTTCTTTTGATAGTCTACATCGTCTGAAAAAAGGATATAAATGAGGCCACATAGACACCCTTTCAAATACTTTAACGAGCGTGAAAAGATGCAAGCATGATCGACGGTATTTTCATTCTTTTAGGAGTCAGAAAAAAGAGATTAACAGAAACTCCATAATGGGAAGTTAGGAAAGGAGGAAGTGTTCGATGCAGGGAAAGAGGTTATGTTGTGAACATGGCTGATAGGAATAACAGTAGAACACTTGATGATGCCTCCTTGTGGGACAATGGATGGGAGTAAAATAAAGCCAAGTTTGCAGTATAGATGGAGCAAATGGCTCATGGACATGCCAATACATGCATGGGGTGATTCACATGGTGGCATGCAAATGGCCTGAAAATTCCATGGAATATCTCAAGAAATGGCTCTCTTGAAAATATAGAGGACGCAAACCCGAATTTGTTGGTGCGAACGGCGTCTCAAACGGACTTCGAATGACTTTGTGGTGCACGAAAGAAAAACTAGACCAAATGGAGGCCTATAAATAGGGGGGACCACATGACATGTGTCATTTTCACTGGTCAGTGTTGAGTTTGACTGGAGGACGGCAGAACACAACTGTTGATTTCCTCTGATTGGATCAATGGTTTTTCGATCTGTGACTTGTAGGTAAGAGATCTCATCAAACCCATATTTTTCTATGGATTGCTATTTTTTTTTGCTCACTATGGGGCCTTGGATGAGCCCGAAGGGTTCTCAGGGTCAGGTCACACTTTTCGAGAAAAAAGGAGCGACCCAAGTCGCTCTTATCAAGCAGACCGGTGCGACCCGGTCGTACCTATTGGGGAGACAGGCACAATCGAGTCTCCTCAACAGGTGCGACCCAAGTCGCACCTGTTTAGAGGATAAGAGTGATCCAGTTGTATCTATTCAGTCTTTTTTAGCGACTTGGGTCACATAAAAGGGTCGAACAGGGGAAAATTAACCCAGAATGAGTTCTTTGTGCATGACTGGACCTGACAGAGATTGTGTCTATGTGATATATGCCTCGGGTGGCGTGGCAGGAGCTAGACAATGGGAACCTCTGATGGGAGGTCCATGATGACCCAGCGGTGCAGGGTTTTCTTGCTCAGTGTGTTCTATGGAATTTTTTCCCATATCCCACTTATGTGTTCAGTAAACGGTATTGTTGAACAAGCTAGTGAGATTTTGGGATCAGGAGGTAGAGCATTTTATCATCCAAGGTGAGCAAATAGAGATCACACTCCTTGATGTGTACTTTATGACTAGACTTCCAGTGTTTGGATTGATCGACAACACTACGCCAAAGGTCACTCATGGGGTGTCACTAGAGGACCTTTGCGACAGGAATTGCTATGCCTCAGCATCTATGCATTCATCATACATACTGGTATGTGACATCAAGAGTCTTCATACTCAAGCAATAGCAGCGATGGTGTTGCGTATATAGAGATTGTCGAGACCGCACAAGATCTTAGGTGGTCAGCTCCAGATGGTGGAGCATGTGTTGAGGGGCACCTACTTTGGGTGGGCCCAGATGTACATGACTGTGGTTTGATGTGGGTTTTACCATGTTAGCTCGGAGGGAGGGGATTTATGGTTCCCCTCATTCTTGTGCTCATTCTTCTTTGAGCAACTTCCTACACTAAGATCGCATATGGTGATGCGTGAGGGGGGACCTCATGAGCCTTGCATGAGGAGGTGGAGTGAGATGATGATCAGGGAGGGAGGCGGATTGATGGGTCATTTTTTCACCCAGAAGATATTAATGCAGTGGTAGCAGCTGCTAGTCTTATATAGGACTATTTATATGATGGTATGGATTACCGAGGAGATCCTAAGATGCCTCGACCTCCACGGAAGGTCGGGGGACCCAATGGTACGAATACATGATTATTTTTGTGATTGCATTCATATATAGTTTACTAGCTTAGTTGTAGCTAGTTTATGTGTGTGATAGATACTAATGACATACTGTGTGCATGTGCAGACGTAGGGCCACGCCCTCCAACAGGATATCAGAGACGCAGGGCCACGCCCTCCAATAGGATATTAGAGATGCAGGGGAAGGGTGGAGGGTTTAGATCCACCCACTCACAGATAGAGGAGACATCGGAGTCTTACACTTGACTCACTATGACTCAATGTGGAGCTCTTATTGGAGGTGGTCACTGACGACGGGTGGTAATACCTTGATGAGGACTTGATCGTCGTGTCTTACAGGGCTCCTCCATAGTGGATCTCCCTTATGAGGACGATCCTAGTCGATGTTGGGTATGTCAGAGAAGTGGCACAGGGTGACGTGCCTATGGAGGAGGAGGAGGACACTGAGGAGGATACAGAGTCCGAGGAGGATGACTTCGACTAGAAGCTAGTGATGTTTCCCCCGATGTGGTGGCGCATGGGGATTTTTTTTATTATATGTATGATCAACCAAGAAATCTTGTGGAGCTTCTCATTTTGTACTGAACACTATGATATGATATATATACGCACGTGGATGCACTTTTTATGTGTTTTTATGGTTTTTTTATGAGTCTCTTTTATGGTTATGATGATGCCTAAATGATGTATATGACATATGTATACATTACTATATGATGATGCATGATGCATTTTATTTCCTATATGTGACGATTGATGTGCCACTCTAGAACGTCATTAGTTATTTGGTCTGCTAGACTATTGAGACTTCTGGGAACATTCATGAATGAAATGGATTTAAAATTTCTAACCAAGTGTCTAGTGTTTAGGAACTTTCTAAAGAGAAAAGGATCACATACCTAGTAGTAGTTATTCAACTAGGAGACAAGTAGCTAGGAGTCTAAGAATACATCAAGGTGGTGAATACCCAAGTGGAGGGCAGCAGTCAGAAGACTAGCAACACCATTGTACTCAGCCTGGTTGTTGGTAGAAATACCAACACACATTCTGTCGATATGGATTAACTCATGTGACAGGGAATAAATGACCCACATAGCCGAGGCAAGATTAAGAGACCATCTACTTGCTCCATCCATGAAACCAACGTAGCAAGGTGAGGTATGATCCATCTAGAACAACCAAGGAAACAAACTGTGAGACTCATGGAAATAATGGTGCAAAACAAAAAGGGAAAACTATGACACAAGGGTACTCATGGTGAGCGGCTTCAGGCATAGAACCTCTTGAGGTTGATCCCATTGCGGGGATTATTCAAGAGGTGGTCGTCAAAGTCAGTGAGGAGATATTCCCCCTTTCCAAGACATCGATGGATGACATATGGGCCATACCACATGGAATTAAACTTCCCTTTCCCTAAATTAGCATTGGCTTGATCGTAGATGAGCACAAGGTCCCCCTCGCTGAAGGTGTGCAGGTGGACGTGAGAGTCATAATGGGACTTCGACTGAATTTTGACTACTTTGATCATTTGGAGAGCAGCACGATAGTCCTCATTGGTCCATTCGAGCATAAGTAGGCTTTGTTCTAATGGTGATGTATCAGGTAGAATTTCAATAGCAAGGCAGAGAAATGGAATCTAGCATTCGATGGGAAGAACCGATTCCACACCATGGACTAATTGAAATGGGGTAGAACCAGTCGCAATTTTTTTGGATGTACGGTAAGCCCAAAGGGAAGAAAAGAGCAAGTGGTGCCAGTTGGATTTTTGTTTTTCCAACATTCATTGGAGCATGGTTTTGAGGATCTTGTTGGTAGCCTCAACTTGGTCATTGCCTTGAGGATAATAAGCAAAGGAATATTGGTTTTCAAACTTCAACATGGCAGAAACCTCTATCCAAACAGCGTCCTCAAAATGAGAACCGTGGTCTGAGACTAACTATTGGGGGACACCGAAACGAGTGATGGCGTGGTTAAAAAGGAATTGTGTTGAAGTATCAACCTTACAGTTGAACGTAGGCATGGCCTCGGTCCATTTGGTGAACTAATCAAAGGCCACAATAATGTATTTACGGCCTCTGGCCGAGGGAGGATTGTATTTCACGAAGTCGATCACCCATTTACAAAAGGGACTGACTGTGATGACAAGATGTAGTGGCATGGGAGGTGTCCTTGATTTTGGAGCAAAGATCTATAAATTGCAGTAGTGTTTAACTGCATGGATGTAATCAGCAAATATGGTGGGCCAGAAATAGCCAGCGCAGAGGATATTTTGGGTGGTGGAAAAACCAAAGAGGTCGCCACCACAGGATCCACTATGACAGACATTCAGTAATTTTTTGACTTCATCATGGGTGAGGCAACGACGCAATATGGTATCGATACCATGGCGGCACAAGACATCACCAATGAAGAGATATCGAGCAGCTTGGTGCCGGATTCGACAACGATCTTCACGACTTAAATGGGGCCAAAATTTCTGTGTGCACAAGTACAGGAGAATCCCCCCATAGCATGGGTCTTCCGTAGAGATGACAAATAAAAATTGGTCAGGAAGAGTGATTATGATAGGTGGTGAAATAGACGACGAAGGAAATTTTTTCATTAAGGAAGCTAGCACCAAAGCTTTGGTGCTTTTTGAGACAACGAATTCCATATCGTACTCTTGGAGAACGACAATCCACTTGGCAGTATGACCTTGAATAAGGTGGTGGCTCAAGAGATACTGCATGGGGTTGGAATAGGCCACAACTCGAGTGCGACTCAAGAGGATGTAATGGCGTAGCTTCTGAACCGAAAAGATGATGACGAGGGCCATCTTCTCTTCATGTGAGTAACTTAAAGGGGGTCCGAAAAGCTTCTGACTTACATAATAGATCACTTGATCTTGGTGAGCATCGTCTTCTTAGACCAAGACTCTAGCAATGGAATTTTCAGATGTTGACACATAGAGAATGAACTCCTTATTGAAATTTAGAGGAGACAACAACGGAGCGTAAGTCAAAGCTTTTTTCAATGCGTTAAAATTGCCTTGCCCATGCTCATCCCAGACTAAAGGAATGTTGGTATGGAACAGGCGTAAGAACCTGTTAGCACTCAGAATGTACCCAGGTTGTAAAAGGTAAACTCCAAGGTAACAGCAAAACCACTTTAGGAAGAAACTAGTATTTTCTTCCAGAGAGGGATCTCTCAATAAAGATTTAACAGGACCAGATATACAATAACATTCAAATATTTATGTATTTGGCTGAAACAATCACATAACCATTGGGCATGGAGTCATATACAATATAAAGATACCACAAAGACATACACATGATATTCATCAAAGGCAAGGTAATCACATCATCACAGTCATTCAAATTGATTCAGGTGGAACAGAAGAGATGAAGAAACAACCCATTAATACAGAGCATCAACAAGGATGAGTTCTATATCAACTTTAGCAGAAAAATTCATATAATATCTGAAATGATGACCAGAGCATAAACACATGAATTCCAATCATCTAGCACTATTTTCCAGATACGAGGAAGAAATAGAATGGAGTGTTACACAAAGGAAATACAATCACATAAAGAAAGAAGCACAGATTGTAATATCAACGACACATGAATCTCTGACAAAACCTCACGCATTCACTTTTGTTATTCCAAAAACAGATATGTTCTCCAAAATTATTCACCACCCGATGGGTTCCAACCTCCATCTCTAAAAAAAGATGCATATTTATACATAAAATGATCGGTGCTCCAACAAGAAGATCAATAACAGAATGATCGGCTTAATTTAGAGTTTGTAACTGAATTCCTAACCCCTAGGAAGTTTGTTACAACTCCAATCCTAACAGATCATAAAGTACAAATCAACTTGATAACAAACTTTCACCCATCAGCTCCACGTCTTTGCCCCATCAGCTCCACGCCTTTGCCTCATCAGCTCCACGCCTTTGCCCCATTAGCTCCACGCCTTTGCCCCATCAGCTCCATGCCTTTGCCCATCAGTGCATGACACCTGTTCCTAGGGATGGAGAATATACTTTGTCTTTCCAAACCGCTCCACTGCTTTCCACTGCTCCGAACTTGGGGTGTCACACTCCATCATTTCTTGAATTGCTACTTCGAGCTCCATATATGCTTCATAGGACTTTCTGGGTAATCTGCTCCTAATGATGGCGAACTTCTGCAGAATCTCGAAATCTTCTGTGAGCATATCCACAATGGTCTTCCCTGTTAGACTTTTCTCCAAATCATTGAATTTGGAGTGGTCCATGCGGCACTGAACAAGCAGGTTATGATAATGTTCCTGTGAGAACATCCGCCCTTCTCCATCCTAGAAATAAGGCAATCCGTCCTCGAACAGTTCTTTAAACTCCTATTTAAAATTATTATCCTGCAGCAACAATCCTTCTGATTTGTCTTGGACCGTTTTGATTAAGTGATGCTTATGGATGATTTTCTTTGCCCACATCACTATTGATACTCTGTCCTTTATGCCCAATTCCTGCAACTTCTGATATGACAGTGAATTTAGAAAATTTAGTGTGTTCTGAGCTGTAACAAGAGGTCTTTTCTCCATATGTTCGTTTACCAGTTTTAATCTCTGGTGAGCCAAATTTATCATTATATTCAAATCATCAATAAAATTCAGATAGTGCTGGAACTTGGTAATATCTATACACGAGGTATCCCAAATGATATGTTTTTCCCCCTGAAGAGGGCCTTTCCCAATGCATTTTTCCTTTAGCTCATTAAATTTCTTCTGTAATTGATTCCTATCCTGCAGTATTTTTTTTTTGCTTTCATTTACTTTGGCCAATTCAGCTTTCATCTTTTCATTCTCTGCTTTCAAATCTTTGATTGATTCTTCTTTCAAACTCACCTGGGACATTGGCACCAACAAATCATCAGTAGAGAAATCATCTAATGGATTCTGGATATTTACAATAGACAGGTCCTCGCCGGTGGGAGTCTGGCTCATCAACTCTTCCATAATATCCTTCTCTTCATTCTGATCTTTTTTCATCAAGAAGATTTGGGATAACAGCTCCTCCCTTTCGGCTTCCCACTTCTCTTTTTCTTCCTGTAGCTCTCCAGCTCTTCCTTTATACTCCATCATCTTTTGATGGAATTTATCCTTCTCTTCTTGGAGAGCTAGTAACTCAGATGACTGAACATATTCAGCACCTGGGATCTTCAGTTTCTTCTTCAGGACCTGGAGTGCATTATCCTTTTCCTCTAACAACCTCTTGACTGCCTGGGTACTGTCTGAACTAGCAATGTCTGTCTGCAGCTTCCTAATCTGAACAATATTTGCTTTATTTTCCACTTTCTCATGTTTCAACTGAATTTCCAATTTTTCTATCAAAACTTGCAATTTATTAATCCTCACCATGGCTTGTAGTAAGTCTGAGTAGATGATATCGCTGGTCTGTTTGTGGAGTTGAATTTTATCCGGAGTGCTGATTTTGTCTAACCGGATCTCCATTTCAGACATCTTCTTGTCGCTTACCATAGCCATTTTAAAAGTATTCCTTTTAGCATCTCTAACAGAGACCAGAGAGGTTTTCGAACTGTACAAACTTCTCACCTTTGGGAGCAAATTTCTCGTTTCCTCCATAGACTGTTTCCTCTTCTCCATGTATCTAGTTTTGAGCTCTTCCTTCGACTTAAACACGTGGCATAATTCCGAACTATCTACATCACTCTCCACATTTTTAAAAAAGAATTGACTTACTTGCACCGCTTTCATGGGAACTAGGGCAACTTTTTTGGAACCATCAGAAACTTCCTCATCTACAATTTCGCCACTTTCAAGTAGCTTTGCCCTTTTATGGGGCCCCTCCTCGTCTACATCCATACTCTCAGTTTCAGACAAACTCCTCTTGACCACAATACCAGCACCTTCTGTTATTTGGGTCGCTGTGACAGGTATAGTATGTGTCTCTTCATCAGAATTTGACCTGTCAGTATACTGCAGCAAATTGGCCATTTCAGCTAGCCCCTCAATAGCCTGATGCTCAAATGGTTTATTCTTGTTTGCCTGTTTTCTCAATGAGATCACATGGTAGGGGTCATAATTCACATTTACATATTTTATGAAATCCATATTCTCTAGCAACTTTTCTATAAATTCTAGGGCACCTTTACCTTTAAAAATGAAAGGGCCGACTTTAAGTGAAAATCTAATGTTCGAAGATTTTTTGAAAGCACCAAAGTGCTCTTCCTTAGACAACAATCTCTTCCTCATGAACTCTAGTGCGAAAATCCTTGGTGTCAAGAAGGAGGGTAGCCTATAAGGCTGACCAGTAAAGCCATATATTCTTAACATTGTGTAACCTCTGTACAGGAACCAGTCCCCCACCCGATCTTCGGGTGACGACTGCATTAGGCATCTCATCTCGTCCAGGACACGGGGAAAGTCCTCATCAAATAACATTTTGTACATTTCGGACATGATCGAATTAGCAAATTCAAACATGTTGATTTGCTTGGGCAAATCAGAAGAGCATAGAGTACTTAAGAATTTCAATTCAGTAACATTAGAGCATAGTAGCATGTTAAGCAAGTATGTTTGAAACCTAAAGAATTGGACCTTGGGAAATTCAGTCAACTGAAGGTGGATCGCTTCGGCAAGGTATTCATCTAAATTAAGCACAGGGACTGACTGGGACTCGGGGCTTAAAGAATTTATTCTTAATAAGAAACCAACGATGACATCACCTATATGACAATCGTCATCTAGACCTAACACTTGATAGACCAGAGACATTACTAATTGCACTTCAGTCCTAAAAATGTGCAAGGGGTAAGGCAAGAAAATACCTTCAAGGGACTGACCTTCCTTCAGGATACTTGACAAGAATTGACAGCGACTTTCACTTTCACAATTTTTGAAAAATTCGGCAAGGACAGATTCATTTACAGGGTAATTTTCGGGCAGACTAAGGTTTTCTCTAACGACTGAAGCATCAATTTTACACATTATTTTGGACGTGGACCGACTCACAATAATCCTCTGAGAGGGAGAATAGTTCACCGCACACCACTCGGCAAATTTCGGGAAGTGGAGGGTTTGTTCAAGGGCAAAGTGATATAAAAAAGACTTGCATACATTCAGAACATCATTCCCCTGTGAGTAATGAGACCACAACTTCTCTTTACTGCCAGACACGCTCCCTGTGGATAGGAAGGGGTCGCACATGCCCCTGTGTCTGTCTACTAAAAATTCCTCTCTGTCATCCACGACCTGACCAGACACTCGAATCTCTCTCCCTTGGTCCATTGCTTAATTTACAATGGTAATTGGACGAAGGAGTTACAGGGTTTAAGTCCTACCTGGCTTACTGTGGAGGCATGTGCTCAGAGCGTGCATGGAACTGACAAATGGAAGCTCCCAAATCGCCAAGTCCTTTTCACCGGGTCCCAAGCAAATAAAATAATCATTGGAGAGGTCAACCCTGCCTTTATAGGACCACACAATTCGCCACGTAGACAGCATTTATTTTCCGCAACCACCACTTATTCTTAACTTCCGTGCACTTCTATTTTCTGGATTCATTCAAGGCCCTAGATCTGATCTCTCTTTAATTTCTGGCCTTTGGATCGTGTGCCATGCACCCTGTTCTGCCAGGCGCCTTGGTGATAAACAACGTGCCAGTCTCCATCCCGGAATGATCTCCCACCATCGATGAAATCACCTTTTATCATGAGCCGTTGGATCGGGTGACACGTACCGAATTCCGCTGGGCTCCGTCACTTTAACCGTCATGCAGCTTTGATCCCCGGAATCATCCTCAGCCATTAATGTGATACGCCTTTAAATTTCCACCGTCGGATCATATGCCACGTACCAAATTCCGTTGGGCACTTCGGAATTATCCACCGCGCTAGTTCACTCTACGGAAATCATAATAGCCATCGATTTGATTCACTTTGATCTTCAACCGTCAGATCAATCACCAGATAACTCATTTCGCTGGGCGCTTTAGGTTTATCGGTCATGCAGGTTCTGGATCCAGAATCAATCTCAACCGTGGATGTGATTCGAATTCACCTCTCTGCCATTGGATTGAGTAGCATGTACCCGATTCCGTCGGATTGTGTCATTTTAACCAGGATGCAACTTCAGGAAGCGGATTGGATATAGACCGTGGATCTGCGTGAAACAACTTGATGGCCTCTGATCTATGTGCCTGATAAGCGCCCGGACCAAACCTTTATCTTCCTTGCATCTCTGAGGAGCGGAGAGAATATCAGCCATTGATTTTATTCCTTGTCCCATCGCGGCTTATGTTCTTCGGTGACTTAATTGCTTTTTTACCTATAGTCCCATTTTTACTATATATCTTTTAACCAAAGTATCCAAACAACCATTATTTTTCTTCTCCACCATGGTCTTTCACCCCCTTGATAAATAATGGTGTTAACAGAACCCATGGAATTTTTTCGCATAGTCTAGAATAAAACAGTGAAGGAAGTTGACCTTGCCTTGGAGACTCTGCAGTTGGCACAAAGTATGTGGGGGGGAAGATTCAGAATGGCTTGAACCTTCATAGGGTTGATCGCAATCCCATTGTGAGATATGATCAACCCTAGTAAACGCCCAGCTGGGACACAAAACACACACTTGAGTGGGTTTAAGCGGATGTTGTATTTGTGACATCGTAAGAATTCTTGTCATAAGTCATTTAGATGTTGGGAACGCTTTCAAGATCAAGCCATGAGATCGTCTAGGTAGACCAAGATAATGTGGATGGGGTCATGGAAGCAGAACATCATGGCCCACTGAAAAGTGGCTCTAGAATTTTTAACGCCAAATGGCATAACACGATACACAAACATGCCCCATGGGGTTTTGAAAGTTGGTTTTTACCAATCCTCTTTCCGGATTTGAATTTGGTTATAACCGAAAAAACCATCCATGAAATAAAAAACTTCATGGTCGGCACATGCATCAATGATTTGGTCAATGAATGGTTTGGGGAAGTTATATTTGGTACATGCAAAATTCAAGTCACGGAAGTCAGTACAGATGTGAATGGTACCTTTTTTTTTTTTAACAGAACAAGATTAGAAACCCAAGTGGTATACGCAATGGGGTAAATGAAACCTGCCTTACGCAGTTTCTCGATCTCGGCTTTGACGGCAGGAACCTTTGATGGGTGAATGGGTATTTTCTTTTGGCATACAGTGGAAACATGAAGCCATGTGTCGATAGAGTGTTCAATGATAAATATATCAATCCCAGGCATCTCGGTATATGACCAAGCAAAAATATCACGAAACTTCAGAAAAAGTGCTTTGTATGAAGCGACTTCTTCAGGTGAGCAAGATGCTCTGAGTGTAATATCTTCAACTGTACCAAGTGTGGTTGATATATTGACCTTGATGGTTGGTGAAATTTTAGCCATGTTTCCATCTTCAAAGGCATCAGGTGTCAGAATGGGGTTGTTAAACCAGTCTACCTTTCCATGGATGAAGTATTTTTCTTCGACTGAGTATTGGTCCGACGATGAAGGAGGCTCATTAGGGATGAAATAAGAGTGATGTCGCATATCATCCCAAGGATACTCAAGATTCAAAAGAGCTTCAATAATCTCCTTGTCATTGTGAAACAATGCGTAGATAGATAGGATCGATCCTCCACGGCTGTGGAGATGGAAGGACTACTGGAACTGGAGATTGTGTATATGGTGTTGGTTGTGTCCTAGGAAGGAACTGAGGGGTGGATCTCCTCAAGGATAGTAACGTCGGACTCACGAGATTGTTTCCAAAGTTCACAGAGGGGTGGTCGATACTCATGAAATTCTGGGAAATGGTGAGAATAATTACCATATAGGTCACAAACTGCACAAGGATGGTTGGTTCGCAACAACTTGTTCTTAACCACTGGTGGATCTAGGACATTGACCACTGGGGTGTTGTCAGTCTCAAATATAGCATTCATGTGGGTGTGAAGGAGAGGTAAATTGGGACAATTCTGTGTCGCATGGCCTTGGACATCGCACAAATCACATATAGGATCCGGACATGGTTCAGTCGTTGCTTTGGTCATCTTTCCCCCAGCCTTCTTTTGAGGAGGAGGGGCAGGAGTAGATACAAGAGTAGTATTTGGTGGACTAGGAGGTGGGTACGACATCGTCTCAATAGGTTGGATGGGAGTCAACACAACCTAGGGAGTCAAGGGTGGGGTAGGTAGATCAAGGTATCACACAAGAATACTCAAAGTGAAACCATACAAATTGAGAGTATCCATGGCAGTCTTGCTCACAATGTCGGATGGTGGAAAAAGGAAGCGAATTGTGTGGATAGGGAATGAACCCAAATAATTTCCTGAGGATTGTGTTTAGGGTTGCGAGGAGTTTGGAACGCTATCACAAGTGATAGTGCACAAATACGATATATTAGTTGACGAAGGAGGAGGTGGTAAGGACAAAAAAGTGTCTATCATAGGAGCGTTGGAAAACAATCTCAGGCCAACGACAAAGAGGGTTGGTATGGACACGTTGTCGATGGTAGTGTTGATAGTGGTGAGGACGTGTTCTGGTGTGGTTAGCCCCTTCGGATCATAGTACATAATTTGGTTGATGCTCATGATCTTCCCATAATGAGGGAACATCAAGAGTCAAAATACAGTAGAGGCAACGGCTCACATTGCATACATGTAACTACGTCCTAGGGGGAGGTTGTAATCGAGTTGGGTGTTGAAAACCTCAATGTCAATCAAAACGGTTTTGTCGGTTAACTCAATGGGGACGTTCATGAGAACACCTTGGGGTTGAGCAGACCAGTCATCGTAGGTGCGAAGGGCAGTGGTGGAAGGTTGAAGGGTGGGAGATCCAAGCTTATGCCAAACAAAGGTTGAAATAACGCAGGTGGATTCCCCCTCATCAATGATGCATTAATGAATAACCAAATTTTGAATCGTGACTGGAACTTGGAAGGCAACGGATGATGGAATCTTGGGTTCTCCTTCATCCAGGTCGAAAGTGATCAATTAGAATTAGAGGGATCGATGGTACCTAGCACAGATAAAAACGCTTTACGTTATGAATGACAATTTTTTAGCACTTCTAGAGCATACATGGCTATGGGGGACTAGACCAAGTTTTCAACTATATTGTAGTTGAGTGCATCTCTAGCAGTGGCATTTTTCGCGATGCGACACATAGGGAACCATGGGACTTTGGCATTCCCTTCCATAGGGGGTCTCAAAAAATGCAAAGACATGTCAGGAGTTGTGGAGGTAGATGTCGCATATGGGTCAACAGTTTCCGTGGTGGAACCATACTGGTTTCTTCGAGTCTGTAGGTTGATGTCAGACGATAACGTCATGAGGTGATAGACACTAGGATCAATGCATTGAGTCGCAGAAGTGGTTGCGATAGATTAAGGTACTAAGGGATGGGTTGCAACCATTCCTTGGTGTTGTAGGGGGTTTTGGAGCACCATAGGTGGAGAATTTGGTGGTGTTGGGTTTGGATGAGTCAGAGCAGACGCATTGGGATCACGTTGACTATCATTTTGGAGTAAGTGGTGGACATGAGTCAAGTGAGGACACTCATGAGTGTAATAGCCGTAAGTATTATAGATGGAACACATATGGTTAGTCTGCAACTGTGGGTTCTTCCCAAGTCGAGAGAGACACTAGGGATTCTGTGCAAGGGGTTGGACGTCATTATTGTTCGGAGGGTTGACTTGTTGGCCACCTCCTTGGTTCTAGTTGTTACCCTGAATCCTAGCTCTCTTATTCCTTCCCTGACCTTGTTGGTTAGTGGGGGTGGGTTGGTTAGGTAGATTTTGCTGTGCATAGACATGTCATGTAGGAGTAGGAGGATTCGGGGCCAAAGCTGGAGCGGGTTGCACATGTGGTGCATAATAGACCGGAGTAGTTGGTGGGGCTGAAAATCCGACCATTTTTATAGTACACGAGTGTGTCGAACAAGTTGGTCCATGAATGTGAGGGGTTGGTGCGGGAGGCGCATTGGAAGGAGTGGCTCTGGACTGAGCCGTTACACGTGAATAGCCAGGGGCGTAACCTGGTTGGACAACATTAGGAATGAGACCAGAATGGGGTGGCATCGTAAGAGATGCCGGATAAAAATGAGGATGTTGTGTAATAGAGCTGATGACTCCATCAGGAGCATGGGATTCCCCCGGCGTATCTCGATGTGAGGAGCCGACACGAGGATCATTGGGTATGATGGCATACAAGTAATCAGATTGGGCATATATAAGATCAAACTGTTGAGCCTTAAGAATGGATTCCTCTTCTATTTGCAGGCGCTCAGATGCAACACCCTTAGATATGGGGGGGAGTAAGGTTTTGAGGAACCAATCTAGGAAGATCTTATCATCTAACTGGATCTTAAACAAGCTTTGTGAGGACGCCATTCATGGATATGATCCGTGATATGGGTAGTTGTGTTATGTGGGTAGGATAATAATATTTCCACTCCCTCGTCATAACAAATGGGTAATTGGAAGTATTGAATGAACATAGAGGCTAACGAGGAAAAGTCGGGGTATGTGGTATGAGGTAGTTCGATGTACCACTTGGTCACAGCACTATTGAGTGTACATTAAAATAACCTCAACTGGATGGAATCATCCACTATGTGGTTAGATGAGCACCATAGGTGGAATGACATAATGTGATTTTGGGGGTCCTCTCCTGCCTTAGCATCAAACTTAGGGATGTATGAGGGGAGTTTGGTAGGCATAGGAGGCCATTGTGGATTATGACAAATGGGTTCATTAGTTAATTGTGCCAAATCAGGCAAGTTAAGACTAGCCATAAAAAGGTAGACTATAACTATGAATAGATCAGGAGGGGCCAGCAATGGTGTCGACGGTGGTAGAAACGTAGTTCCCATGTGTAACTAGGGGTGTGTAAGGTTGACTTTCGACAGTAGGAATAGTCACTGGAATGGTAGGAATAGTTGAAACGGAAGTGGAAGGGCCACTTCCCCCAAGTATAAATGGTGGAGTGGTCAGAAATGCGGTGGCTGGCGTGGGGACACCCATAGTAGGAAGCAGACCAGCAGGAGTGTGTGTAGTAGGAAATGGCCCGCTAGGATCGAGACCTGTTGGTCCGGTGGAAGGGATAGTCATAATGATGGGTGGAATGGATGTAATACCACTACTAACCATCCCTCCCTGAAAGGGATCAATATTTGCACCAGCCATAGGGCTAGATGGAGCAATGAATAAGGTGGGTTCAGATTGATATGAATCTAAATCAAACTTAGAGGTCATGTGTCGCTCCAAAGGTCATGAACGATGTCGAATATGGATCCGATGGTGACGGTTCAAGGAACCAAACTGGTGGGTATGCCTCGTAATCCTATGTGAATAGTGTGGAGGAGCTATGATGGTGTGGTGGAGTGTTGTGTAATGAATGAAAATTCGAGAGTATCAATCATAGGTTCAAAAACCCAACTACAACCAAGTTTGTAGAAGGAGAGCGTATGAAATGGGGCTCGCAGACCAACAATAATCTCTAAAACCAAACTGTGACAGAGGGTCATAGGAAGGCGAGTCTACAACAAAGTGGCCAGAAAACCAACAAGCAACACTACCTATAAAATAAAATGACACCCTAATCTATGGGAGAAAAGTGCAAGCAAACTCCTAACTACAAGCTGGAATCCCCTCACAAATCGTATCCTCGGCATGGTGATGAAATCCCAGTTAGACAATATGAAATGGAAGAACAATATAGCCTAAGAGAATCCCACTACCGAGAAGGACCTCTAGGTAAAATATCCCTAGAAAGAATGGAAACTAGGCTACCTTGTTCATGACACATCTGTTCGGTTTACTGGCGCTCATGCCCTTTGGCCCTCGAACCCCAGCAGGACGATACGAGGAGGACTACGAAGGGTTAGCCTTTAGTGCAAGAAGGAGTGCGATATTCCACCTTGACTTTCGGAACCCCTTCATTTGCGACTTACTCCTGTAGAGCAGGGGGGCTTCCGACAAACTAGTTGTGACTGTGTCAACAAGTACAAGAGGATTTTGGTCCCCTGATGGACAACAACTATGTCTCAAGTGTAAGTGACAGAGGAGTGTTTTTTGGATGCCTATCCCCAATTTCCTAACATAGCTACAATATTTTTTGTCCTCAACTAAGGTTACAATGTTGGTTGTATTAAGTTATTTTTAAGTCTTGCTTGGGGTCATGAACCAAGTGTTTTCACTTATATGGTATGATATGTGTGCAACTAATGTGTATACAAACCCCATCAATCCCCGATGAAGTTGTAGAAATATCACTATCATGATGAAAATATAATGCAGATAAAATGCATTAAAGAACAGTAATTATGCTGAAAATTAATTTTTTATTCCATAAATAAAATGTACTTGAAGTAAATGAGCAGTAAAAGGAACTAATCAAATTTAGGAAACATACATGGGGTCTCAACTACAAAGCTCAACTAGAACAACTCACAAACCAAGTAAGTGGGATCTCAAAACATACTAGGGGGCTGCAAAGGATAAGATCTGGACAAAAACTAGTCGAAAAGGGGTTTAACACAAACAAGGGGTCTGAAAGGGGGATTTGAAGCACCAAAACAGACTGAAAAAATGCAGGTCACACTTGTCAACGAAACAGGCATGATCGGGGTTGCATAGAATAGGGAAATAGTCGCGATCGGGACAGAAAAACAATCGACTGACTCAGGTCATGCAAAACAGAGGGTTAAGCACGACGAGTCGCTCAAAACCGAGTCATAGTAGTGACTAGGGTCGCTCCAAAAGCTGGGACAGGAGCAATATGGGTTTTTGAACTAGGTCACTCTTATCGGGGGAAAAGGTACAACTTGGGTCACTCTTATCGAGCAAAAAGGTGCGACTAGGGTCGCATATTTCGGTCGGATAGGTGTGAATCGGCCCGAATGAAGGAATTTTTGAAAGACAGACTGTCGGCTATGGTCAGGGGGCAGGAACTAAAGCAATATTGGTTTGTATTTGTTGTGAGAGGGATCAATCTGTGATGGTTGAAGGCAACAAAAGAGAACAACCCAATAGAAAAACCTACAAAAACAAAGATTTGTATTGATCGATTGAGTATGGTTGCCAAAACTGTAGTGGGGATTTCTCCCCTACTATGTGTAAAAGCACCAACCTTAGCTTGTCCAGAGCATAAGGAAGATTTCAACAATAACAAAATAAACAAGACAATAATAGAAAATATTTTTTAGGGTTTTTACATATATAAAACTAACTAATGCATAACAAAAATAAAAATACCTTCTCTAAAAATGGGCCACCGTAGTCGTCCTCGAAAGTGGTTCCGCAGCTTCATGGTTTGGGTCTCCAATCTCTTCCACAAATTGTTGTCAAAAGGGGGGGATGGATCCAAATGGGTATGGAGTGAACTCGACGTACATCGTGGGAAATGGCATGGAAAAATACGGGAATAATGATAGAAAAAGTATGTGATGTGACTGAGAGAAAATGGCAAAAAGTATTTTGGAGGAGTCCTTCACAATGTATTTATAGTATGGTCATAGGGTTTTTGACCCATCGTATTTTATTTTCCATGGTATTTATCTATGGTATTTTGACCCATTCTCATTTTTAGGGTTTTTTACCCTTTTTTGGAGAGAGTGGGGATAAATCACAATAAATTCTCACCATCCCTTCATTTATGGGAAGGAATAATGATGTTTTAGACCATTTTTAGTGGAAATACAATTGTGAAGGTAAAAATGAAGGAAATAATGGTGGGAATATGATGTATGGCTATGGTTTAGACCATGGAGAGCTAGGTGAACACTTTTTGTGTTAACAGTTCCCAATGGATTATTGAATTTTATGTGCATATTGATGACTATGGTGAAGCTATAGAAGTAGTACTAGCACATATAGGAGAAATAAATTTAAATCATCCAATATACTTGCTATAAGAAACATGTCATATGATAAACACAATTATACCACTATGGAGGGAGAGGGTTTAGTCACTATCTATGCACTATATAAGTTCCATCGCTACTTGTTGGGATGGAATTTCAATTTTTATATAGATAGTTATGCACTCTAGTAAATAGTTAATAATCCTATTATGGAAGGTTGGTTTTCGAAGTGACTGTTGTTATTTTGGGAATTCTCTTTTGAGATACTGGTGAATCCAGGTAGACATAATGTTCATCCTTATCACCTATCATGACATAAGTCAAGTGAGTCAATACATACAATTGATGATTAACTCTTGAATACCCAATCATTTTTCATTGGAGTTGTCCCTGATTATTTGACTGAGATTGCATTGTTTCTAGCCATGTCTTTAGCTCCTCCATATTATTCCACAACTCTGAAATGTCATTTGGTAGTGCAAGTTGTAGAGTATTAGTTCATTATGGGTCAATTGTATAAGATGAGAAGTGATGAGATCCTTCAGCCCTGTGTAACGGCCCATGAGAGAAAGAATATTCTCGAGGAATTTCATAGTGGAGTTGCTAGTGGTAATTATGGTGGTAAGGAAACAATAAGCAAGGTTCTACAAACTTATATTTGATGGGCCACTTTATTTATGGATGTGAAGGAATATGTCAATTGATGTGATGTTTGTCAATGTGTGGAGAAAACATTTAGGAAAGATGAGTCTCCCCTAAACCCAATCAAGGCACTCCAACCATTTGAGAAGTGCGTTGTTGACTTCATTGTTACAATAAGTGCATATTATAAGCATTCCAAGCCTTGATATATTATCACCACAACAAACTAGCTCACTTGATTGGAAAATGTTTCAAATTTTTCTTTCGATACTACAACTAGGTTTACATTCAAGACCATAATCGCATGGTTTAGTTAGCCCCAAAGAATAACCAGTGTTGCAAATATCTTTGATTTCTCTCAATATTTCAGATTTCTCGTGAGTTTTATGTGTTGCCAATTTGTTTGATATTTCAATTATTCTTCATGTCTAAGTTTATTATTAATGTTTTTTTATATAATTCTTAATATTTTCCTCGATATTTCTGATAAGTTTCTTTCCAGACCCTTGGTGATATATTCCTTGAAATGATATTTGCAATATTGAGCATAAACAATTATCAAGGTTGGAATTTTCTTAACTCCAATATTGTGACTCTGACCCATGATTTATTGATCTAGCATCATAAGGGTGCCCCATATCACCACAAGGCATTGGGATAGTAGAATATTTTAATAAAATTATAGAATAGGATTTGACCAAAGTTTCCTTATCCAACCGTGACGATTAGGATGAATGAGTAACTATGGTTCTCTAAGCTTACAGAACAAAAATCAAGAGACTGCATAAGCAAACCCCCTTATAGATGGTGTACAGGCATGAAGTTGTGGTTCTATGAGAGTTTGCATTACATAGTTTATGTTAGATTTTCTTAAGATCTGATTAGATTATCTAGGATCTTTATTTGAAAGAATAAAAAGTACACTAAAATTCATAAGATATAAAATATACACAAGTCACAAATATTTTCATCGAAGAAACCAAAAGGAGAAAACCCTGCAAACTTCTTCATAATAGTAAGATGATCAAAAGCAGTAATAAGAAATGTTCAACAGCTATCTTTCTCTCGTACTCTGACTGTATATCTCTTTGATGCACCTTAGAGAGTGTGTGTGGTGTGTATAAATGATGGAGAGTGCCTCCCTATTTATACCCTTTCAATTCACCGAAAAAATATAACATTCAAGCCTACATGCCATCTCACATGGGGCCCACTTCTCCTAGAGATACTATAAGTACATATTACATGATGTTACATTGGGGACTATTTCCATGACTTACAACGGAGGTTGTACCTCAAGGTCTAGACACAATTTAGACAGCCCGTAAAGGGGTAACACACATCCCTAATGGGGGTACAGCAAGATACAATGATAATATACATCATAATATCTTCTGAAGTTACAAATACATCAACACTCCCTCTTAACTAGGAAGGTGTTTTCTCTCTACACAGTCATCAATGCATTTGGTCAGGTCTTCATTGCATCGTCATCATCACAGAGTCATAGAGTCTTCATCATAGTTGTTTCCATCATCTTCTTATAATTTGATCATCGTACCATACTATTTGTCATCAAAAGTTTCTACAATGCCATCCCTTTTTCATGCTGGATGTAGGCCTAGCCTCCATCTAGGTCTTCCAATCATCAAGTAGGTATAGCATGGGATTTATTTCCTTGAAAAACCTGAAGGATCTCCCAAGACTAATTATATTCCTTTGAAAAACCTGAAGGAGCATCCCAGGACTGATTATATGCCTCTGCAAAACCTGCAGGATCCTACTGTAACCTCATCATATTCATATCATCTCATCATCACATGGAGCACAACCCATATACACATAACGTAGCACTTACATTCACCGGCATGGGAGGAAAAACCTACCACCATCCGAGAAAAGGCTCGACAATGACATCAACGACCATGGGAGGACTAACCTACCACCATGTCAAAAAATCTTAAACAATTACATAAAATACCATGGGAGGACCAACCTAACACCATGTCAAAAAATCTCTACAATTACATCAACGACCATGAGAGGACCAACCTACCACCATGTCAAAAAATCCTGGCAATTACATCAACGACCATGGGAGGACCAACCTACCACCATGTCGAAAAATCCCAGCAATTACATCAATGACCATGGGAGGACCAACCTACCACCATGTCGGAAAATCCCATGTGTATCTGCATCTTCCAGACTCATCACTTCCCCTTGGAAGGAATATCGATCTGAAGTACACCAAGATTCTCTCTGAGTTATTCAAACTTCACTCTAGCTAGCAGCTTGGTCAATACATCGGTTATCTGCTCGTTCGTCGCATCATACTGGAGCTTCATTGCTCCTCTCTTTTTTTTTAATAGAAGCCGAAGAAGTTATATATATATATATATAAATATATATATAAGGCTAAGGACAGCCATCCTTACACATTCTAGATTCAAAAAATTGATCTGATGTATAAGAGTTTACAGAGGCATATAAGCAAACTACAATAAAAAGAGGTATTCTGACTTTTTTCCTGAAACTAAGGCTGCTCCTAGGGGTACTGTCTAACAAACTATTTGTTCAGTAGTAAAAAAAATACATATTAAACCTAAATAGATATCAACCAGACACAAAATTACAAAAAATGCCGAGAGAGAAAGGCCTGACACTTTTGAGCTTCATGGCCGAGAGTTGGCTTGCCAACTGAGGGTTCCTCCATCTGATGATGTCCTCGGGTTTCCTAACAATGACTTCCTTCTGCCATTTTGGTTAATTTATGGAGGTCTTCCTTGAGATAGTCTACTTTTTCCATTAACTCATGCAAATCCCTAATATTATCACCAATTCTCGAAGCATGACAATCCAATCGATTCGAGATGTACCTAGCATCGTTAGCAACATTCTGGGTATTGTTAACACTGGTTCCAACCATGTTGAAGATCCATTTCATTCCGCTTTGAAGATATACAAGTTCTGACTTGATGTCCAGGATATCCTTGGAAGAAGTCATGCTATCTTTCGCATGTATATCCAATGAAGGCCACTCAGTTATCTCAAGGAGACTGAAGGAAAGAATACCTGAACCGAGCATTAACTGAGAGGGAATGGCCTGATCCTGTGTTATCCACTATGGTGCAAATACTTATTTCACTATCTGGTGGTGTGCCTCACTATCACTTTGTGAGATGAGTAAACCTGCAAAGATAGAAATAAAATCTTCTTCCGGAGGAGCGTTGAGAGGAGGGAGCTTATCCATATTTTGAGGGTGCCTGTGATCATTCATGATGAGGGTATCTACGATTCGTGCGAAGTAAAGGCTTGTATTATCAATTAGATGGGGGAAGAGATGCTTATTTATTGAAATCTAGAAGCTAGCAGTACAATTGTGATGGTCATGACGCGTCGATGGACAAATGCTCATAAGTTGAGGGTGAGCGACGAAGGGTGGGTGATGGTGAGGCCCCATTAGAGTGAGGGGATTAAGGAACATGTTTGTGAAAAGCTTGGTCTCTAATTGAGACAATACCTATCTTATTCTTCACCCCTTTATTGGCCATTTTGTCCGCTAAATTGTTGTTCTGCCGTAGGATGTGGTAATATGAAACTTGAAGGCTGGAGCTCATCTTGATGATTCTTTTATGCAAACGCATGCAATTGGTTTCCCCATCAATGTGTCCATTCCTCATTTTCTGAATTATTTATTTAGAGTCCCCAAAAACAATGATCATGTTGATGTTTTCTTTTTGGACCAAGTTAATTCCTAAAAAGAGAGCGAGCCATTCTGCTTCATTTTTGGTTTTTAGTTCAATCCCCAGGTGAATGAAACCACTTGATTTCCTCTGGGATCAAAGATAATCCAACCCGCACCTACCTCCATTGGATTTCCTTTCGATGCTCCATCAAAGAAGAGTGTGTTTCACTGCCCTTCTTGTTGATGTCCAATTTTGTCATCATTTTTTATCATTGAATACACTCTGTTGGCATTATTTTCATCACTTTTGATATGATAAGTCATATTTCTTGCCATTCAGACCACCATTTGAACTCAGGTATGAATACATTTGAATATTTCATAAATATTAATTAATTATCATGTTTTTACGGTTTATTAACCTTAATTTAGAACTTCTCGACTTGCTTGGCATGTAGACTTCATTCTGCGGGTTATGGTTTTCAAATGGACTCTCATCCATATGCACATTCATGTCTAAGACGCCCAGTCGCATTCAAACCATTGTTCAAACCTCCATTCGCACCCTTGGATTCGTTGGTTAGAATATTCCGAGGCAATAAAGGAAAAAACCACAATGTGGGTTCTATTGGAAACGTGCCCCTTATAGTTCATGAGCCCTTGTTTGAGAAGATCGGCATTCCCACTCATCCAGCCTACCAACACACCAACCGGTCATGTCAAAGGAACCACCACACATGGATTTAGGGATGATGGCTTGTATGTTTAATGGGTCGTTTCCCCAGCATTTAACGCCTGCTTTTTAGAGCAGTCGACCATTGAAAGGTTCTACTTGCTCACCCTTTGTAAACTATTATATAAACTCGCCCAGGGTCGTGAAGAAAGAGACGAGGAAAACGTTGTATAAGATTTGTTCCAGTCTTAATGAAAAGTCTTTGTTTTCAGTTTTTGATGAGTAAATTTGTGTTATGTTGGTGATTGATTTGAGTTACACACAACCCCTGATTGTTGAGAAGGGCCTCTCAACAACCAGAGGTTTTTCATTGTGTATATTTCATTATTTCTTTTCTACATATAAGTAGTTTTTTTATTTTTCAGTGTATGTATTTAACTTGGTATTCCTCTAGATGGTGTTTTTCTGTTCCCTATAATATATTTCCTATTGTTAATCAAACTTACATTTCCAGAATTTAAAATGACCGGTCATGCATAGTTTCTTTCAGGTTGCCTTTTAGTTTTTCCATTGCAATTAAATAGAATTCAATTAATTCAATATTTCAAGTTCAATTTGTAATCAGATCTAGCTCTATTAATGTTACTGTAGTTGTATATTAGATTCATTTACCTTTAAACTCTGTTTTATTATGCAATAGAAAATGGTTTCTTTCCTTATATACAAATCAGTGTAGTTGCTTCATGTTATTTCAATTTTAAACAGCTTATTTATTGTTTTGCTTGCACCATAGACTAATATGCATAAACCAACTGGCGTTAGAATCATTTATTTTATTTATTTTCATAGTTTACATCATTTTTTGTCATCCAGACTATCATTTGGAATGTCTTCTGGACTGTCATTCGGACTTTAATATTTTCTGTTTTGTTTTTATGCTTGTTTAAATTTTAATTTCTTAGGTTTTCGAATTGTATTATTTCTTGTAGTTAACCAGCATTTGTATATGTAGTTAGAACCTTGTTTTGAATGGCATAATGTTTTGCTTAAGCTTCATATTCATTTTTAGTTATTCCTTGTCTTTTAGCTTGCCTTAGTTTTCCCTTCTAGTTGTACTTTGATCTGTAGTTAATACTTTATGTCTGATTTATTAACTTGTTACTGTTCTAGAACTCGTCAATTTCATTCTTAGTTTAGTTTACTTCATCTTTGTCAAGGTTGATTTTGGATTAAATCTTGGTAATTTCATTTTCAAAAGTACATCATTTTTTCATGGTTTGATCATAAATCTTAGTTCAAGCATATTATCTGCTCCTCTCATTTACATAATTAATGAAGATGTTCATGGATAGAATTTGATTCAGAAATAGAATAACCTTCTTAAGTTTCATACTTGCTTCTAGATCGAACTTATTTCCAAGTCACTTTCATATGGATGAATAATAGTTGCAATGTTTAAAATCACTTCTAATTGGTCACTTTTCAATTTGCACCCCTTTGTATAAATTAAATTAGATTTACTTCTATTTTGTTTCTCTGTCGCATTTGAATTAATTAGCATATATTTTCATCAACATTTTGGCATCATTGCTGGGGAGGTGCTGAATGGGTTAGAGTCTAGGTAGGTAAGGGTAGACAGGTTTCCTTTACATTACACAACAAGAGGGAGGGGAAACAATAAGACGCAAATACAACTTCACTATAGAATTTCCGTAGTGTAACATCCTGACACATCCACTTTAGTGGGTTGCCCCAAAGCCTTGTTGTTCCTTTCTACAAGTGTGTTTTACTTTCTTCAATCTTATTTTCACAATTGTGTTTCGCAAAGTGTGCTTATTTTCTCATAGGTATCCTTACTTTTTGCAAGTTTTAATTTTCGCAAAAGAGTGTTTACTTTTTATTTATTTCCCTTAGGTGCAGTCTTCTTTCCATAAACGTAGATAGTTTGTTTTTCTATAATTTAATTTCATGTATGTGTGCCTTTATTCTGCGAAATTAGGTAGTTTACTTTCCTGCAAATTAATCTTATGCAAGTTTGTTATCTCTTCAGCAAGCTTAGGTGTGTTTACTTTCCTCTAAGTGTGTTTATTTTCTGCAAAGTTTGAGTGTGTTTCTTTAGAATGTTTATTTTCTGCAAAATTTCATTGTGTTTTCTTACATCAGGTGTTGCATTCAAATTTGTTACGTTCGATTCATTTTTTTGTAGGTGTGTTTACGTTTGTCATAAGGTCTTTTCTTTTCAAGTGTGTGATATGTTTCGTAATTAAATTCTAAAGAAAATAAAAAAAAAATAAAAAAATAAAATTTGGGTGCAATAGGAACCCCAACCACTAATCCTTATGTGAAGCAGGACCTACCGACCAAGACAAGGATTCGAATGTGTTTATTAGCATGAGGGAAATCTCTCAAATCCTAGCAACAGTTGATATCTCAATTTATTCTTCTCAAGAAGAACATATCTTGACAAAAGTCAATAATTTATCAACCTCTCCTAAAATGACAGATGAACCAAAGTCCCAAGGGCCACAAAAAGATATTATGTGCCAAATTGCAAAGGAAAATGACAACTTGGGGATTATATCCAAAGAAGAGTGGCCAAAAATTAAAGAGTTCTCTACATGCAAGCTGACAGGTCCATCTTGTGCTCGAGAGACTGATCATCTAGGAGAAGGGGATCTACAAGACATAGTGAAGGAAGGTGAGTACCAGGACTACATTGAAAGCTGGTTCTAAGAGGTAACCAAACCACAACACCATTCTCTCCTTCAACACCTTCTATTTCAAAAGCAAGTAAGTCGGTTGGTTCTTCATATCCAAGTAATCACTACAATAATTTTCTCATATGTAGATAAAGGTATATTTTTAATCTTGCTTCGCACTTGGTTACATTGGAAGAATTCATATACTTGAATATAATTGTTTCTTTTCTCCCTAAGTAGAATAGGATATTATGTACATATATTTATGTTTCTTGGAATAAATGAGAATCATTTCTGACAATTGGTTTACATTTACACAGGAATTTTGGTCAGCTCATATAGATTCATGAATTAAAAAATGAAGTATTTCTTGTGATTTATTCTCCCTTGATTATTTTGCAAAATGAAAATTCTGGATTTTTAACCATTTTTCTTCTATGATTATTTTTGTTAGTTTCAATTTCATACTTATGTATGTTTGTCTTTGATTCATACATGCACATTCATGTTCTATAATTAGAATAGTTTCTCAGAGACCTATCATAACCATCATAATTTTCAAAGATGTATCCAACACCTATGGACTACTAGTTCATCCTAGACTCATTATCAAAACTTGTCTCTTAATCATCTTTTTATTAAAAGGTATCCCAAGAGTAAGTGATATTTCTACTTGTGGGGAACATTACTGATCTTTTTATGAAGAAGACAGACTAAGAGGTCAAGGGACAGCTTTAGGTTATTCTCTTTTGTCATGATTGGTAATGCGGGATATTATAAATAAAGTTACTCATAAGGTTCACTCTAACAGTTTGAGTTATGTGTTTAGAAATCTTAATACACTCTAGTTCCAACTGACTTCCACATACTAAAATCATTATACAAAGCAAACCCATTGGGGTACTGAACAGGCTCGCTGGCAGCGAGTCCATGCTAAGTAAAATCTTAAACAAGGAAGCTCGGTAAATGCGAGGTACTGAACAGGCTCACTGGCAGCGGGGCCATGCTTGCATGGTACCAAGGTAAACCCATTGGGGTACTGAACAGGCCCACTGGAAACGAGGCAATATCAAGTAAAAGAAATATGGTTAATGCATTACTATGCACATGGCTCATCTAAAAAACATGAGTACACAAATAAATGTTTAATCCAATTATTCATATTGTCACTAGAGAATGGTTGTAAGTTGGGCTTAGACCCTATCATATAATTCAAACAATACCTAGGATATGGTTATCCTAGAAGTGGGACCCACAACCATAGAAATCTAATGAACTCTAGGGTAAAATTTATCTATATTCTTTGGATGACAAGATATCTTTCAAAATGAGTCAAAGATGACCAGTTTTCCTATGGAATTTTCACATCGAATGCACTATCATTATTCATATGGTCTTCATAAGCACTGTTAATTTTTTTTTGATGAATTTCCATGTATGAATCATCTCCATAATTAGTTAATATTTATTTTTCATACAATAACAACAGCTTCTTGGAGTTATTTGTTAAATGTTAATAGAAGTGTTTGAATACCAATCAGATTTTATTTGATGGCTTGAGGACACGTCATTTTTTGGTTTGGGAGAGAGGATTCAGAATTGTTTCTATTTTTCTATTTACTTATAAAACAATTAAAAGTTCACTTATCTCTTATAAACTGATCTGTTTTTTCACAGAAGAAAAGACTATTCTGATCCATGTTGAACAAAGAAAGAGCGACTGAAATAGTTCATCAATCGGGATGTTTTCAGAAAAAGAGCAAGTTTACATTGTCCTTTCAAAAGAAGCAACCACAACAACAACAATTTCATTCTTGAAGACTTTCTTCTGATCCATGTTGAATAAAGAACAACAGGAACAATGCAAGTAACAGAATAAAAGAATGTTTTGATCCATGTTGAACAAAGAAAGAGTGACTGAATTAGTTCATAAGTTAGGATGTTTTCAGAAAAAAGAGCAAGTTTACATTGTCCTTTCGAAAGAAGTAGCCACAATAGCAGCAATTTCATTCTTGAAGACTTGCTTCTGATCCATGTTGAACAAAGAAAGAGCAACTAAAATAGTTCATCATTCGGGGTGTTTTCAGAAAAATAGCAGGTTTACATTTCCCTTTCAAAAGAATAAACCACAACAGCAGTAGTTTCATTCTTGAAGACTTGCTGGTAGCTTCACAAAATTCTCTGCATAATCAGAAGTCAGTCAGATCCAGCAAGCACATCTTGTTCAAATAAACGGTATGTACCAAGGGTCAAATCAAGTATCGAATGCAATATCACATGAAGGGTTGAATGAAGTGTCAAATGAAGCGATTGAAAGAGGATGTCGAATACAACGTCGAATGAAGATCTAAATGAAACCATAGATATAACAGCACGACTAAGTATGCCAAGATATTTTATTACAAACCAGGAATTTAATTGATTAACCATGTCAGGAACTATCAAGTCTCATATGTATGCATCTAAAGACACTACAATTTCATTCTTTGACTCATTTCAACCCCACAAAACAAATTAATTAATCTTGCATAAATGTTATTCCCGGAATCTTTTTCTTGATTATATTACATATAGTTTCATCTCCTCATAGATTTGTATGCGAAGATCGTCATGTAAATATTCATCTTATCAACCAAAGATCATCATGATTTTTAATGCACCTTATGTTATAATTCCATGATAAAAATTTATTTCAACCTGTCCAAAGTTTACTTTGGACATGGTTGAAAATTTCACATTCATACAAGTTCATTAACACATACACCATTTGAAGGCCCAAGTCAGGAAGTCTAGACTCAAATTTGCTTCTTCCTCTTCAAATTTTAAGGTAGCTACTGTCGCAGCTCAGCCTTCTTCCTGGTTTCCTTTCCTCTTTGCTCAGTGGGACCTGGCATATCTCCGGTTTGGGGGAGTGTTGATGTCAATTTTTTCATCATTTTTTATCATTGAGTATGCTCTGTTGGCATTATTTTCATCACTTTTGATATGATACGTCATATTTCTTTCCATTCATACCACCATTTGAACTCAAGTATGAATACATTTGAATATTTCATAAATATTAATTAATTGTCATCTTTTTACGGTTTATTAACATTAACTTAGCACTTATCGAATTGCTTGGCGCGTAGACCTCATTATGCAGGTTATGGTTTTCAAATGGACTCTCATCCAAATGTGCATTCATGTACAAGATTCCTAGTCACATTCATACCATCATTCAGACCTCCGTTCGCACCCTCGAATTCATTGGTTAGCATATTCTGGTGCAATAAAGGAAAAAACCACGACGTGGGTTCTATTGGAAATGTGGCCCTTATGGTTTGTGATCCCTTGTTCGAGAATATCTGTGTTCCCAGTCGTCCAACCTATCAACACACCAACTGGTCACGTCAAAGGAACCACCACTCGTGGATTTAGGGATGACGGCCTGTCTATTTAATGGGTTGTTTCCCCAACATTTAACGCCTACTATTTTTAGAGCAGTCAACCACTGAAAGGGTCAACTTGCTCGCTCTTTGTAAACTATTTTATGAACTCACCTAGGGTCGTGAAGAAAGAGAGGAGGAAAACGTTGTATAAGATTCGTTCTAGTCTTAATAAAAAGTCTATGTTTTCATCTGTTGATGAGTAAATTCGTGTTTTGTTGGTGATTGATCTAAGTTAGACACCTGATTGCTGAGAAGGGCCCTTCAACAACCAAAGGTTTTTCATTGTGTATGTTTCATTATTTCTTTTCTGCATATAAGTAGTTTTTATTTTCAGTGTATGTATTTAACTTGGACTTCCTGTAGATGGTGTTTTTTTGTTTCCTGTAATATATTTCCTGTTGTTAATACAACTTATGTTTCCAGAATTTAAAATGACTAATCATGCATAGTTTCTTTCAGCTTGCCTTTTTAGTTTTTCCATTGCAATTAAGTAGAATTTAATGAGTTCACTATTTCGACTTCAGTTTGTAATCAGATCTAGCTATGTTAATGTTACTGTAGTTGTAGATTATATTTGCTTACCTTTTAGCTCTGTTTTATTATGCAATAGAAAATGGTTTCTTTCCTTAGATACAAATCAGTGTAGTTGCTTCTTGTTATTTCAATTTTAAACAGCTTATTTATTGTTTTGCTTGCACCATAAACTAATATGCATAAACCAGCTGGTGTTAGAATCATTTAGTTTGCTTATTTTCATAGTTTACATCATTTTTTGTCATCTAGACTGTCTTCTGGACTGCCATCCGTACTTTAATATTTTCTATTTTGTTTTTATGCTTGTTTAAAGTTCAATTTCTTAGGTTTTTGAATTGTATTATTTCTTGTAGTTAACCAGCATTTGTATATGTAGTTAGAACCTTGTTTTGAATGGAAAAATTGTTTTGCTTAAGCTTCATGTTCATTTTTAGTTATTCAGTATCTTTTAACTTGCCTTAGTTTTCCTTTCTAGTTGTACTTTGATTTGTAGTTAATACTTTATGTCTGATTTCTTAACTTGTTACTGTTGTAGAACTCGTCAATTTCATTCTTAGTTTAGTTTACTTCATATTTGTCAAGGTTGATTTTGGATTAAATCTTGGTAATTTCATTTTCAAAAGTACATCGGTTTTTCATGGTTTGATCATAAATCTCATTTCAAGCATAGGATCTGCTCCTCTCATTTACATAATTAATGAAGATGTTCATGGATAGAATTTGATTCAGAAATAAAATAACCTTATTAATTTTTCCACTTGCTTCTAGATCAAACTTATTTCCAAGTCACTTGCATAAGGATGAATAATAGTCGCAATGTTTAAAATCACTTGTAATTGGTCACTTTTCATTTTTCACCTCTTTATAGAAATTAAATTAGATTTACTTCCGTTTTGTTTCTCTGTCGCATTTGAAAATCATTTTGATACATTCCCTCAAATTCCTCATGGAGAGTGGAATTAGATAACTTATCTCAATTTTCTTATGAATCATTCATCGTTTCTCTTAAATTTATAGTTAACTGTTAATTTGGATTTCTTAGGTTAACTAAGTAAATCATCTTTTTCAAGATAGCATAGTTCCCTATTTTAATAGTTAGTTGTACTTTGAAATTGTCTTGTAGTTAGATTTCTAAATTTGTTTCATGGTTAGAGTTTGAATAGTCTTTTCCATTTAAGTGATTGTTAAGTAGTTTCCATTTTTCGTAAGTAGCTTGTTTTCGGTTAAGTCTTGTTTCCTAGACTAGTATTTTCTTTACATCTTGCAATTTCAATTTTTGGTCCATAGAGTAGAGTAGTATAACTTAATACTATTCTGATTTGTTTGATAATTTGGAACCCTTACTCAATTTTAGGTAGATTACCATCTTTATATTAGCTTATATTAGTTCAAGCCTTCAATCCTGCACATATAGTGTATGCATCTAATAAGCTACCTTCATGGGTTGAGAATTTAAGTTGGAATTTATTAGCATATATTTTCACCAAAACCTCTCTGCACCATATCCCTGATATAGTGATACTTGATTTCAATGTGCTTAGACTTGTCATGGAACACTAAGTTCTCCGACAAATTCACACAACTCTGGTTATCGCAATATATACAAGTAGCATCCAACTAGAGATCAATCAAATCATACAGTAGCATCCTCAGCCATATTGCCTCACAACTAACCGAACAAGCTGTGACATACTCTACTTCGGCTGTACTTATTTCCACGTAGGGATGCTTCCTGCTAAATCAATAGATCACACCTGATCCCATACTGAAGTAGCACCCCAAAGTGCTCTTCCTATCAATGGCACAGCCTACCCAATATAAATCCACATAACCCTCCAGGTTAATCTTTTGATTCACATCATACTTGAGCCCATAATCAAATGTACCCTTTAGGTACCTCAGAATATGCTTTGCGGCAATTAGGTGAACATGTCTCAGATCCATCAGGAACTGGCTCAATGTGTTCACAGCAAAGCAAATATCTGGTCTCATATTCATCAGGTACATCAAGGATCCAATCATCTGATGATACATCGTGGAATCAACCGACTCTGATGAAGCATCACTCGATAGCTTCAGGTTTGTTGCCACAGGTGTGGACATGACCTTGTAGTCCATCATCTTGAACCTCTTCAGGTTCTCTACTACATACTTCCCTTGACCAAGGAATACTCCATATGTACTCTGCCACACCTCCATTTCTAATAAGTAGTGCATCATCCCTAGGTCTTTCATATTCAACCTTGTAGCAAAGGTTAAGATCTTCATCACCCTAATTGATCTTCAAGCTCCTCATGTAACTATATGTGCTATCCCATGGGTGCCTTCTGAGCTCGTACAAGGCCTTCTTTAATTTGCACACATGAGTTTTCATGTCATGTGTCTCAACTCCCAGTGGTTTCTCTATGTATACTTACTCTTTAACTACATCATTCAATAATGTTGTCTTGATGTCAGTTGGTGTATCTCCCACCTCGTACATGCACATATGGATCTAATGGAAGTGTAACTCATCACTCGTGCAAATGTCTCTTTATAGTTTGTGCCTTCTTTCTGTGAGAATCCTCATGCTACAAATCTTGCCTCGTATCCCACGATGCTGCCATCTATTGCATGCTAGATCTTGTAGATCCATATGGAAGACACTACGGACTTCCCTTCAGGTCTCGACACTGCATCCTAGACATCATTCCTCTTGATCAGCTGGTACTCTTTGATCATAGTCTCCTTCCCTTTATTCTTGGCTACTTCTTCATAGTTGGAAGGCTCTACACCAATGATGTCGCTCAATAGTGTCACATAACTAGAGTGTGTCTGAGGCCTCTTTCTTTCTTTGGAAGTCTCGTCATATGATTCTTCATCTTGGACTATTTATCGTGCCCAAGGTGGTATTCATCTCTCGAGGTGGATCTATCGTTCTCTTTATATTCTTTTGAAGCTGTTTCTTTCACCATGGCGTCTCTGACTTGGGAAGTTTCGAGTTCCTCTTCTGAACTGTCATTACTTGTTCTTCGGAATGATCTACAAGTCAAGTTCAGTTGCATGATTAGAAACATCTCATAATTTCTAAAACATATTAATAGTTACAAATATATGTCACATATCCATGCAACTATTTTTTATCCAATGCTACAACATCCATTCATATCTCGTACACATACAGTAACTTCTAGATTCCTTCTACCCCAATGTTATTAAGAGTGTGTACTACTCCTAATATGCCAAAAAAGAGGTTTCAATCTAGATAAGTAGCAATGGAATGTTTTGCAACATCATTGAATTCTTACCCATCATGTGCAATTCAGTAGTATAAATGCAAATACTCAAACATGCATAACACATCAACTTAATATAAACAAATGCACAACCAAAGAATATCATGAAATGACAATTGAATACTTATATTTATTTTTTTGGTGGGTAGACTCCTTCTTGAGCCTTCAGCTTCATCATCTTCTTCATTCACAACTGCATCATTTCTTATCCAAATGCTAAGATGGATAAGAGATTCTTCAAGATTTGAGTCCTTCATATTCCTCATCGCTTGAGGGATCTTCTTTGAGTCATGAGAGCTTGATCTTTAGTTTCTCCCATATTCTTTTCTCTTATTATGAGTCAGGATTCTTCTTGTGTGCACTCTTCCCAAAGTCTGTTGAAGGTAGTCAACTTCCTTCTAGCACACATTCCTCTAATGAATGAATCCCATGATCTTGGGAGTCCATTCAAGGTGGTTATAACAATCTCTCATTCTTCTTTGATTGCTTCGTCATAGTATCGAACACTTCCTTTTGGTTTCTTCAAGGATAACACATGAGAGATGAGATGATCTTAGATAGAATCTGCAATGATTCTCTTGGCTCTAACCTTAGCCTCATCTCCCTCTAGCTCTTAGAACTCCCTTACTGAAATATTGATCCAAGTCATTTTCTTCAAGGATCATGGAGGTCCTATACTTCCATACTTGGAAGTTGTCAGCTTCACCAAGCTTGTCATCAATCTAGGTGTGATTAGTCATTTTGAAATGAGAACCTCAAATGTAAGTGGAAAAAAATTAGATCTTATCAATTTGAGGTGTCTAACCTGGTTCTAGAGCTGGTTGATCTATGGTTTGTCAAAGAAACCCTAATTTTCAAACTTAGAATTTCAAACTTCTGATTGGATAGAAATACTTTCCTCTTCAAGGCGAGCTGTCCTATGTACTTATTTTCTGAAAACAGTGGTGGGAAGCTCCCAGAATAGAAAGCCCTAGTTTTCCAATTTCTTCTACAGAAATGTCTGAAATTGGTTCTATTGTATTTCCGAAGTTTCGGATCCTTATATTCTCAAACTTCTCACTAAGATATCCTGATATGTATTCTTTCAAACCCCATAGGTTAGTGCAGAAATGGATTCTCCAAGTGGGACTAAAGTTGATTTTCCCAAGGTGATTGTTTTGGGGACTGTTCAACATAGAAACCTTATACAAACTTCCACATGTCACTGTTTAACATTCTGGGTCTGAAAAGTGTACCACCAAAACTACAGTCTGTGCCCTACTTGCAATATCTTGTGAAATTTAGTTTGGACCTTCCTATCCCGAGATATACCAAATCTCCCTAGGTCACATGTTTATGACTGTATTCTGGAGGAGGTTGGAACCCTTATTTGGAGGAACCATATCTCTTGAAGTATAGCGAATCTAAGGCTGAAAATTTTACACAAGGTACAAAAAGAATTTTGATTCGCCTTGTAAAAGTTTTGGCTTCTGATCCTTCTCCAATCTTGCGTTATGGTGAAATTTATAGAATGACTAAATTCAGTCTTCTAGGGTTTGCAAGCATGAAACCCTAATTTCTGCTAGCTTCCATTGTAGTTGTATTTCAACTGCACAGTCAAATTTCTCTGATTCATAAACTGCTACCACCAACAGATGAGCCCTAGTGAGGTGATTTATCCTAGCCCTCCTTGCTTTATGATCTGTGGAGAGAACACCTTCAACTAGGAAGCCCTAGTTCCCACAGCTACGTAGTACCTTCTTTCAGATAGGCTCCGATACCATGTTAGATTTTCTTAAGATATGATTATATTATCTAGGATATTTATCTAAAAGAATAACAAGTACAGAAAAATTCATAAGATTTAAAAGATACACAAGACACGAAGATTTTCATCGGGGAAACCATAAAGGATAAAACCATGTAAACTTCTTCAGAATAGTAAGATGATCAAAAGCAGTAATAAGAAATGTTCAGCAACTATCTTTCTCTCCTCCTCTGACTGTCTCGCTCTCATGCATCTTAGAGAGAGTGTGTGGTGTCTATAAATGAAGTAGAGCACCTCCCTATTTATACCATTTTAAGTCACTAATCAAATATAACATTCGAGCCTACATCTCATCTCACATGGGGCCCACTTCTCCTAGAGAGACTAGAAGTACATATTACATGATGTTACATTGGGGACTGTTTCCATAACTTACAATGGAGGTTGTACCTCAAGGTATATACACAATTTAGACATCCCGTAAAGGGGTAACACACATCCCCAATGGGGGTACAACAATATACAATGATAATATACATCAGAATATCTTTCAAAGTTAGAAATACATCAACAATTTATTCATTGCACATGCCAACCACATGACAAATGAAGACTCAATTGTTGAGAGGCTTGTTGAGTTGATGCAGTCAGAAGAATCTGAGTTCGTGGTTGGCTTTAATTGAATTGCGGAGAAGGTGCAAGAATCACTTAAGGAAACAATGTTAGGTGAATTGTGGATATTAATAGATGTAAACCAATACATCTATTAAGTAAACCAAAACGGTTTTTCATAAAAAAAAATAACCATATGGGGATATGGTCATATTGTATGATAAATAGTATTTGAAACATCTTGGAAAATTGTAGATGTATTGGTTGAGACCATATATAATTGTAGAATTTTAGAAGTTGGTGCAATCCATATATCTCAATTGGACGGTACTCTTCCACTTGTATAGGTGAATTATACTCATCTAAATCCCTATACCCCATCCCCTTGATTGAAAAATTCAACACTTCTCTTATAGAGGAGCTCAGGTAGGGTTATCTTAGGATTTGTAGTCTTGGTTTATTTTTTGGTGTTGTTTATCTTTGCATCAAGTTGTTAGTTTCATTTTTATTCAATAATGCCAAATCGAGAGATTCTACAATCTTTTTTATTTGCAGTACCTATCATAGCCTTATGGTCATGAGTGAGTACTAGTCAATCCAAACTTTGAAAATTTGCAGCTACACCTTTGGGAATAGGGAGGGAGGGATTATCTTAGTAGATTCTTCCACACATATATGACCATGGAAGTTTTAATTTTTGGTGTAAATGGAGATTGTCCATGTTATCAATCTAAGTGAATCTAGAGATTCAGGTGTATTAAGTAGTAGTTTGTGTCAATAATATAAAGTGGAAGTAGAATTGAAATGTGTGATTAGATACTATTAATGGCATCATTTTTAATTTTAATATGATCAGGAAAGTAATGTTAGTCTTGTTGTGATTGGGTAATTGCAATATGTTTGCATGTGTCTGTTATTTTTTAGCATCACATCACATAAATGCTCACCAAATTTGTTTTAAACCCTCCCCATGTGGTTCTATTCTTGACATTTTTTTTTTGTGATTTGATTCCAAGCTAGAGCACAAAGTCCTCACCAAAGCCACTGGATCATTCGGTCATTTTGACTTCCAGTGATTAAAGTATAGAAAAGATAGGTGTCACTTTATCTTGTTATCATGAGAAAAAATATTCTTGCTAAGTAAACATGGTGAAATAAATTTGTTGTTGAAGAGATTGTGGACCCATGGGTTGAAATAATTGGTGACCTATAGGGAAAGGTTGAGAAAATGAGAATTATGGACCATGATTTTTTGTATTGTGATATATTTCCTGAATTTCAACCTTAAATGTACATGACCCTAGTGTTATTGTCAACATATGACATCAAACATGTATTGAGTCTAGAATTTGAAGCCCTACATGCATTATCCTTGATGAACTCGCTTGATTTACTAACATTTGGGAGTACAAGGGAGGTTTCTTGATGCACAAATTTTTTTATAAGTCAAGTACATCATAATTTCTTACGGTTATACCATCCCTACTTAATTCATGTTTAGGATATGGGTTATCATTTGAAGGCTAATATGTGAGCATCGTATTCCAAGGGAAAAACAAGCATGAAAAATGGTCTAGTGAGATTAGTCTATATGACAAGTATGGCACTTGATATGGTGAGAAAGGTGTCATTATCAACATGATCAACAACCCATAGATGTGGTTGGATTTAAAACTAATGAGTTTCAAGATTATGAAAATGTATTTGAGAGAGGAGTGTTCCCTTGATGCCATATAATGGTGGACTTTTTTTCCCAATGCATCTAGTTGAATTTTTTCACATTTCTATCAGACGAGTTTTTGGTGCCTACACCAATGTGCATTCTTCTGGTACATATTTTATTTTTGGATATTTGGTGCTTAGTTTTTCTATTTATGAATGGATGTCACCACAATAATGATAGTTTCATTCAACTAGAGGTTGGGTTGTTGATATTGTTTTGTGTATTTGATACATTGTAGAAGGTTGTTTCCCCCTCGAAGGCTTGTTATCCATATATTTACTTCATTATTAAGGTTTGGATTATTCTCTCTTTCTTATTTTATTCTCTTTTATAAATTTGGTACATAACACTAAATATGAAAATAGGACAAGAAAACTAAGAGAATTTATAGAAACTTAAATAGAGAGGTGTTTGCTGTTATGAACATAATAAGTAATAATCAAATAATAAAACAATTAATGGTTAGGGTGATTAAGAGACACCTCATTTGGGTGAATAGTCACCATGAGGACCTATTTATACAGGTCCCTTATCATTGTAAAGATCATTTATTATCTATTCAATATTATATTAGTATTCATGACTTATTTAATATTCCAGGTATTTTGGTAATATTGTGTGTGAGTGAGCTATTGTTTTGTTCATTTGGTATTAGAGTGGTCGTTATCTGATCTGGATCGTGGCCATTAAATTCAGACCTTGTCTGAGATTTCTTGGATTTCCCTAAAATGAGGTCTTTGACCACCTCCTTCACGTTTCCCTTCCTTCCAGTGCATTCCACCTTCATGTTTCCTACTCCATGCACCCTCCACATAAACCCTACCTCCTTCACTCCACACACCATTCCTCACTCTCTCTTGCGATTTCCATTCAACGAGCTCTTGTGTCCACCATCACCTTTGTCTTGCCTTCCTTCACCCACACCTACCACTACCTACATCTCACCCCATCTACCACCATTCTCACATGCTTACTCCTCCCTTGCATCCATGCTCCTAGATCCCACATTTGTGCTCCCACGACCCCCACTCCCCTACTTACTCCTTCCTTCCCTTGGGTTGCTTCCCTCTAGATGCTCCTGCACTCCACTCCTACCACGCCCAATATCACTAAAGTCCAAGCCCTCCCTGCTCCACCTCCTTGAAGATCTCATATGTGCCTCTCTGCCATCACTCCACTTCCCCTTCGCGTCCAATTCCTTGCCACCTCTGCCTATGTCATGCATCTCATAGCTCCCCGCCACCTCCATCGGCACACCCTTCCCACGTTGTTTCCCTCCCCACCTAATACGCCCTCCTTCCATGGCATGCTATGCCACCCTCCTCCATCTAGCTCCCCCTCCCATTCACTTCGTCCCTACTTCCCATGCCCCTCCTGTGTGCTCCCTCCCACGAGCAACCTCCTCCCTTCTCCAACGCTTGAATTCCTAATTTTTTTTCAAAAATTAAATATTAAAACATTATAATATTCTTATTTTAGTTTAAATATTTTAATTTTTTTTTTAAAGTTATATATATAGTTTATAAAAAAACATTAATAATAATTATTATAATTATTATTTTGAAATAATAATTATTTATGGAAAAGGAAAAGGTTATTTAACCTAGTAAGAAGAAGACAAGAAGTAGTCAAAGGAAGACAAATTATCGCTAAAAAGGTTAAAATCAAAGGAAGACAAATTATCATTGAAAAAATTAAAATCAAAGGAAGAATCTCTAAAGAAGTCAAATCCAATTGAAGGCTCGTCAAAGAATTCAAATTCATAAGAACGACTATCTATCATCGAAAAAGTGAGAGACCGTGGAAGCTGGTTTACAACTACAAAAAGAAAAATTAGAAACAAAGTTAAGGCGTTATCTAAGACACGATGAGTATTTACGTGACATGAATGCAAAATCAAAAGTAATGATTAAACTACATAAGATACAAGAAAGGTTCAAGGAACAAAAAAAATTCGACAAGAAAAATCATATAGAAAAATTGTTTCCAAAAATCAAGGAATTCAAAGACGAAAGTGATTTCAATCAGAGATTACAAAATCAAGATATAAAGAAAGAGTTAAAATATTATGAAGCAGAAATAATACACTTGAACAAAGTCATTAACGACAAGGAAGAAGAACTAATGCATATACGAAAGAAATTAGAAGCTCAAGAATAAAAAATCGACCAGTATCGACAACAGATAGAATTTATTCAACAACAAAATGATGACTCTAAAAAGGCACACAAGTTAGAGATCACAAAAAGTAATCAAGCATTATCCAACAATTCCGAAGAAATTTTCATATTAAAGAACCATAATAAGACATTAGTCATGAAAATTAAGAAGTTGAAAAATAGTCAGAAGGAAGAAAGCTGTACAGAAGACATTGAAGGAAAACTTCTAGACAAGTAGGAAGAAAATAGTTGCATCAGAAATCATAACAAATATCTTAAGGAGCAACTTAAGAAATATGAAAATGGTAGAAAGTCGCAAGTAGAATTGATTAAGAGGTTTCAAAATGACAACATGCAGTTAGAAAACAAGTTGGAAAAGATACAGAACGAAACATTAAAACCTCAAGGGATGAAAATACAACTTCCAACTCGGATCAATGCTCAAAATATGATGCTCGTAAAAGAAAATGGCATTGTGAAAATTCTCTATCGACAACTCAATTATAAAAATTGAGATCCTAAAAAGGGGGAATTGTCGAAAGATAATGGTACTAATGTGATCAAAGATCTTGATGACATATTAGTAGGGAATCCCAACAGTTAGAAACAAATCAATTTGGGATGGATTGATTCATCAATCTATCAAATTTTATGTTATACACTTAGAAGTTCATATCAACATGTTCTTTCAGCTACGACACCACAAGTATCGATGCAACAACATTATAAGGCTTTAAGGACAAAGCATTTCTAAGAGAGAGGCAATATTATGAACATAATAAGTAATAATTAAATAATTAGTAGTTAGGGTGATTAAGAGACACCTCATTTGGGTGAATAGTCACCATGAGGACCTATTTATACGGGTCCCTTATCAATGTAAATATCATCTATTATCTATTCAATATTCAATATTATATTCTTATTCGTGGCATATTTAATATTCCAAGTATTTTGGTAATATTGTGTGTGAGCAAACTATTGTTCGACTCATTTGAAGAGACCCCCTTCTTCTTTGTTGTATGATTTGTCACACCTATCTCGAATAGCACTCTATATTTTGATAAAGAGTTAACCTTTGGGTCACTACTGATGCAAAATATGGGAGAAAAAATGTTAGGTTACTACCCTAACTCCCTTACTTTATTAGTTAGTCATGTTATGCATTAGGCCATAACCTTTGAATGAGGTTGAATAGGTAGTAGTAGACTATCAATGTAAAAAGGGTCTCTCTATTAATTACAGCCCATTAGAATGTTGGTACTCATTATTATTGGCCAAGTCAAGTATTTAGGGTTTTAGGATATTGAAAGTCTATTTAAAGAGATAAGAGGCTATAGCTTGTTTTATTAAGAATTATTTTATTGGATCTTTGCACATATGAAAGGTCGCCCATCTTTAAGATGTGCATGAACATTGCTTCCTAAAGTGATTAGCATAATACAAGAGTTATTTCTGTAACATCCCTCTTGTATATTTCCTTTGATCAGTTATTCTGAAGTGTAACCATGTGTTTCATGCATTGTTTATCTATGTATATCTTGTTGTTGCACTAATTTGTATATCTTGATCCAACATGCCTACAAGATTTTCATAGAATTTTTTAAGCCATAGACATGTTTGATGTATTTAAAGAACATAGAGATATGTCATTCAACGAATGAAACTACATTTGAGGAATCATACATGTATATAATACATTTGGTACTTAGTCACAATTGTTGGACACCATTGTAACCTTTGTTGGTACCCCTTCGAGGAGTAGTACCACATCAAACAACACTTGTACATGGAATATTACTTCCATGTACTCTCTGGTATATAGGAATTCTTCTAGGAAACCTAAAATGGGTATAGATAATATAATCAACCATATTATTGTTATAGTGGCACCGTGCACAACCCTTAGGAATATTACTCTCTTGTACCTGGGTAGTCATCTAGTATGGATTAGGGCATGATTGAGCCTCCTTAGTTAGTGTCCTGAGAATTTACGTCGAGTACAAATGTTTGAAATTGCAAGTTTATCATAAAGTTATAGAACTTGACAATACTTTGTCCTCAATACCTTAAAATCCTTCCCTTTGTCACCATCCAATGAAATTCCTACATCTTTGCATCCATAAATAATTGAGACATTATGTCTATGCTATAACTCTATTCTCTAACTCCAACCAACAAAATTTCTACATCTTTGCATCCAAAATTAATTTGGAAATTATATCAGTGCATTAATATTCCATAGGCAGTAATACACCCTCAACATATAAAAAAAATCACGGGCTCCACCAACACCCTTGTTTGAGACCTATTTCAAAAGAATCCTTGCATTGTGATTATTGTATTGGTATACATCTCTAACAAAAAAAATTGTGTGGACCTTCCCATTTCTCATTTGATGATGCCTCTCAAAAAACTCCTCTTTAACACTTGGTCATTTTGAGATAAGCTAGTGTTAATACTTTTTCAAGAACAAGTGATCTCGTGGTACACACCTACAACTAGAAAAACATGGGGGGCCTAACCAAGTATCCACCCAAAGACACCAAGGACCTTGATTTAGTTGTCATGGCCCTACAACAAACAATTGACGAAATCCACCACGACCAGGCTAACCAGAGACAAGTGTTGAACATCCTCACTAAACTATAAATTTAAAAGCCTTAGATTATTGTTGTCCTATGTTTCTCTTTAATTAAATAAATCAGATATGGACTTATTTATTAACATAAATAAATATTTATGAACATCCAGCAATCGCACATATAGTCAAAAATTAATAGTGAAAGCATAAACACAATACACAATAATTGTGTCCTTCACATCAGCTTGTATTCCTTCAAAAACTTACAAGGAAACCTAGAGGTTTATAACCTACTTAAAAGAAGCATACGCTTACAGAGAGATCTAAGAAAATATTGCACCCTTAATGAAATTGTACAGTACTATGATTTTTTACTTCCACCTTGTTGGTCGACCCTCTTCTTGCTATTTGTGTTCTCTCCTCCTTGGATTCACTTATGTGTGTGCACAACTTCCTCGGTGTGTGCCTTACATAACTTCCTTGGTGTGTTATTACACAACTTCTCCTGCCATCTTGTATTATTTATGCTTTGAGAGAAATTACTAATCTCCTCAATTATAGCATCCAAAATCCTTGATTGTAACAATCAATTCCTTGATTATAACCACCTACTTCCTTGATTCTAGCAACCAATCTTAACTAATCTCCTTAATCCTAGCAACCACATTATATCAACATTGAGGTGTACAACTAATATTAGAGAAAATACAACTCACTAATATTCTAGAATCTATAATATTTAATTTTGATTTGTAAGACTAAGACATAAAAGGAATTTTAGACTTTCACTTTTATTTATTAAGTGAAATTACAATATGGGATTATTTCCCACTTTTAATACGTGGTCACTAAGAAGTTGTCCCAAGATTCCTCTCACACATTCACACCTAACCTGTGCAAGAAGATCATGCTCGAGCTACATTTTTCAACACTTCCTTTTAGCGAGGAAAGAGTTTTGCACCAGTCCAAGTTTTCCTACAAATGCTTCAAACTTCCATATTCATAAGGGATTGGTTAGAATATCATAAATTTGTTGATCTGTGGGAATATACTAGAGATTTATAGATCCCTCCTTAATCGTGTCTTGAAGGAAGTTGTATATGATCTCAATGTCCTTGGATCTATCATGAAAAACTAGATTCTCGAAGAGTTTGATACAACTTTGACTATCATAGTAAATAATCGTGGGATCCAACTCCTCATCAAATAAACCTATAAGCAACTTGCGAAGTCATATGGACTCACAAATAGCTATACTTGTTTCCATATCTACTGACTTGAGTGCCACAAAATTCTACTTCCACCTGGAGAAGGATATCATCATTGATCCCAAACTTAGGAAACACCTTGAGGTGTCTGGTGCACTACCTTCCCAATCTAATTTTGTATACCCCTCCAAATTCACTTCATCATTTCCAATATATATCATCCCATAATGCATTGTGTCCCTTAAGTATCTAAGCACGTGTTTTACTACTACCCAATGCTCTTTCCTTAACTTTGTTGAATTTTGTTTATCTTAATTGCAAAATTACAGTAGTACTAGAAACAATGAATATTCAAAAGAATAAACATTCACATGAGACATAGTATTTACCCTAGGTAAATCCTCTAGTAGTTGAGAGAGAAAACTCTAGCAAAATATTCCCTAGTATATTGATAGATAGCAGATAATAACTTTACAATGAGCAGATTACATAAAGCACCCTTGGTGCATTATCAGAGAGAAATACCAAGCACCCCCAGTGTGATATCAGAGCAAGAGAGAATATAGAATGAGAGAAGAACCCAATAGTACAACCAATTCTCTATTTTGGTCACATGCACACTTTCCTTCAAGAGATATTTTCTCTTCACCTTGGTCTCATCAAAGCATGCATAAGGAGTGTGCAATCCTTCTCATGCCCGGCTTATATCTTTGTCTTCTGACTTTAGGATGAACTCTCCCTTGAACTAAATTCTAGACTACTTAGTTATGATACTAACTCAAGTGTCGTCATGCAAACACTTAGTTAATTAGATTTTTTTGTTAACACTTAGTTAACTCTTTTTAACCGGATTCCTTCTTGTTAACATCACTGAAGTGAACAATTCGAGTTCTCTTTGAACTAACTAAATTATTCCTTGTTAAGATCATTGAAGTGAACAATTTGAGTTCTATCTTATTTAACTAAAGCCTTTATCATCACTAAAGTGAACAATTCGAGTTCTCTCTCTCTCTCTTATCAAATCTTAACTTTATTCTCTTGTATTATCTACATGGTCCACTTGTTCCATCTTTAATTTATTTATCATATCAAATATACTAAGGATATTTTTCCAATGATGTGATCATATTGTTATACTACCCTTCCAAGTGGTCATATGCTAAAGTATTTCACTCCATAGGTGTCCAATCTCTAGAGGAGACTTAATAGCTTATCCATCTCTAATACCATGGTTAGCAGTACATCACACACCATTCATGCTTCGACTTGCGAAGCATTACCTCAACACATGAGGCACCACCCCAACACATGAGGATTTTTCATGACACACAAGACCTTAGTCTTGACAAGAAAGACTATACCTTTGACATGCAAAGCACTTCCCTCAACACATGAGACTTAACCTTTATACTTCAGGTTTAGTCATTCTTGAGTCCAAATCAAGATTTTACTCCAAGTTTAATCAGTCCAACTCATGATCTCTAAGGAACTACCACAACACATGAGGCTCAATCCTAGTGCAAAATATTGACTTGGAGAATGAATCGTGATGATGTGACTTTAACACTCCCTCTTAGCAAGGGAGGCATTATTTTCCATGCCAAGCTTGTCTTGAAAGTATCTATGCTTCATCAAGGAAAAATGGACAGATTCTTAGTCAACATATCTTGTATCTTCATCAGTAGAAATGTACTAAATTCTTACAGCACATCACTAGACCATGTCTCTGATGTTGTGGTATTTCATCTCAATTTGTTTTGATTTCTCATGAAACACATGGTTTTCTAATAGCTTAATGTAACTCTAATTTTCAGAGCAAATGATTGTAGTCTCAATTTTCTTACTGCACAACCCAGCAAGTAGCTTCCTAATCCACACAGCTTCTCGACAGGAAGTACTAGCTGCAATATAATCTACTTCTAAAGTAATATGGGCTACGAAGCCCTAGTTCTTGTTAGACCAAGGATCATAGTTAATCCCAATCTAAAACAAAATATGGATGTACTCTTTCGGTCCTCAATACTACCACCCCAGTCAGAGTCGGGACAACCAAGTAATATCACTCCACCACTGAAATCATATATGAGTCCATAATTAATAATTCCTTGATGGTATCTAAGCACATTCTTGGAAGAAACCCAATGTTTGTGTCTTGGATTAGACATGAACTTACTCAAGATACTCACAACATAACATATGTCAAGTCTAGAATGTATAAAATACATATAGGAACCAATGAGTTTTCTATACATGGTAGGATCCACTCGATATGATGCGGAATATGACTCGTGTAGTTTCTTCAGATTAGAAACTATTAGTGTAGACATAGACTTACAATCCATCATACCAATTATTCACAACGCATTAATTATGTACTTTCCCTATGAAAGAAAAATATCATATTTCTTTTTCCAAACTTTCACACCAAGAAAATAGTGCATAAGACCTAAGTCTTTCATTTCAAACTCAGAAGTGAGATACCTCTTGTACCGAGCTATCTGTTTTTCCTCTCATGTGAGGAACAAGTCATCAACATATATATTTAAGATCAATGGTTTGTTATTCACAACCTTCAAGAAGTCGTTGGGGTCATCTTTTCTTTTAGAGAATCCCAAGCTCTAAATATAGTTGTTAGTCCTCAAATATCAAGCCCTCGGGACCTCCTTAATACTATACAAAGATTTCTTAAGTTCGCATACATGGGAATCCTTCCCATGAAATACAAACCCCTCAGGTTGTTGTATTTATACTTATTTCTCAAATTCACCATTGAAAAACCCAGTGTTCACATCCATTTGGTGAAGCCTCCACCCCAAAGTCGAGGAAAATGAAATCATGGCTCGAATAGTGGTGTACCTGGACACTAGATAAAATGTCTCATTATAGTCTATTCCTTCTTTATGCGGGAAATCATTAGCCACAAATACTGCTTTATATTTTTCAATGTTGCCATCAACTACATGCTTGATTTTATAAAGCCACTTGGAAGTTAATACATACTTCTCTTCTAGTTTAGAAACCACTTCCCACACATCATTTTTCATGATGGATTTGTATTCTTCCACCATGGCATATTTCCATACCTACTGCCTAGCATATTCCTTGTAGGTGGTGGGTTCTGAACCACTTATCTAACTCATAATACTACATACAGTGAATATATTTCAAGTTTCCTTCACTCCCTATATGTTCTTGATGGTGTCCATGCTTTTCTTTGTTAGCTTTTCAACATTAATCTATCATTATTAGGATATTTAACTGAGAGAATAACAAGTACAACAATCAAACACAAGAGACAATGAACACAGTGTTTTTCCTTGGGGAAACCATAAATGGAGAAAACCCCGCAACTTCCTCAGAGATAGAATCAGCACCAAAATAGTAAAAGTCTGAAACAGTAAGTGATCTTCCTACAGCAATAACCTTGTTCTTATCTACCCCCAATGTCTTCTCCTTCCTCAACTATGCGCTACACTTGAGTGTGTATGCATTGTGTTTTAAATAGAGAGTCCAACTCTCTATTTATACTAATCCCAGCATGACTAAAACCCTACTAGGGATGACCTCTACTAGGAGAGTCTAATAACCCTAGTGCCTTGAAACTGCGGGGACTTTGACCCTTAGACAATCGAAGGGTTACCCACAATGACTTGACATGACTTGTTTACATTATTGATCCTCCCGATCGGAACATCGAGGCATGACAACATGACTCAATTACATTATAGATACATCCCATAATAAACATCGGGTTACAATACATAAGATACATAGATGAATACATTCCAAAGTTACAAATACATCAACACTCCCTCTTAACTAGGAAGGTATTCTCTTGACACAATTTTCAGCACTGGTCTTCTTCTTTGTATCAACTGAATCATCTCATCATCTGCATCTTCAAGTCTTCTTAGTCTTCAAATCATCTTTGTCTTCAAGTCATCTTCATCTTTGGATCTGGATCATCATGGGACATCATCACTCGATCTGGATCATCACGGGTGCTATCTCATGATTCTTCTCGTCACAGGAAGTTCTACAGAGCCAGCCCTTTTTCATGTTGGTTGTAGGCCTAGCCTCCATGTAGGTCTTCTTCATCATATCTGACCTACTCATCAAGATGGTCCGTCTAGCACTTACATCTGACCTACTCGTCAAAAAGGCACGCCTAGCACTCACATCTGATCATGTAGGAACCAATCCTATAATCATATCAGAAAGGCCCAGCACTCACATCCGATCATGAGGGAACACATCCCAGCAACCTATCGGAAAGGCTCAGCACTTATATCCACCCATGAGGGAACACATCCCAGCAACAATGATGGAAGGGCTCTGCACTTACATCCACCAATGAGGGAACGCATCCCAGTACTGATGGAAGGGATCTACACTTACATCCACCAATGAGGGAACACATCCCAGTACTGATGGAAGGGCTCTGCACTTACATCCACCAATGAGGGAACACATCCCAGTACTGATGGAAGGGCTCTACACTTACATCCACCAATGAGGGAACACATCCCAGTACTGATGGAAGGGCTCTGCACTTACATCCACCAATGAGGAAACACATCCTAGTACTGATGGAAGGGCTTGCAATCATATCTGATCATGAGGGAACACATCCCATCAATCATATCAAAATGGCCCCCAGTCCTCGACTGAGCTACCTGGTAACTGGATAGGTGCCTCCATTCTCCTAGAGAATGGTAGTTGCCCTTACATCCGACCTGCTCATCGGAATGCCCAACACTCACATCTGACATGGGAAGAACTTAATACTTTAGCCATGACAGAATGGTTCATCCCTTACATCTTATCAAGTGGGAACACATCCCTCTGTCACATTAGAATGGCTTCTCAGTCCTAGACTGAGTTTTCCTGGTAACTGACCAGGTGCCTCCATTCCCAGAATGGCAGTTGCCCTTACATCTATCCTACTCGATAGAATGGCCAGCACTCATATCTGACATGGAAGGAACCAATCCTCTCACCATGACAAAATGGCTCAGCCCTTACATCTAACCATGGAAGGAACCAATCCTTTCAACATGTCAAAATGGATATGGGTCTCATTACTTTCCCTTGGATGAAACCTCAATCTGTAGAACACCAAGCTTCTCCCTGAAGTACTCGAACTTCAGCCTAGCTAATGGCTTCGTTAATACATCAGCTATCTGTTCCTCCATCGCAACATACTGGAGCTCCATTGCTCCCCTCTGCACCATATCCCTGATATAGTGGTACTTGATATCGATATGCTTCGACTTGTCATGGAACATTGGATTCTCTGACAACTTCACGCAACTCTAGTTGTCACAATGTATACAAGTAGCATCCAACTGGAGATCAAATAAATCAGACAATAGCTTCCTCAGCCATACTACCTCACAACTAGCTGAACAAGCTGCGACATACTCTACTTCAGCTGTACTCAATGCCACATAGGATTGCTTCCTACTAAACCAAGAGATCACACCTGATCCCATACTGAACCAACACCCTAAAGTGCTCTTCCTATCGATGGCACTGCCTGCCCAATCTGAATCAACATAACCCTCCAGGTTAATCTTCTAATTCGCATCGTACTTGAGCCCATAATCAACTATACCCTTCAGGTACCTCAGAATATGCTTTGCAGTAATCAATGAACATGTCTTGGATCTGTCAGGAACTGGCTCAAGTTGTTCGCAGCAAAGAAAATATATGGTCTCATGTTCATCAGGTACATCAAGGACCCAATCATCTGACGATACATCATAGCATCAATCGACTCTGATGAAGCATCGTTCAATAGATTCAGGTTCGATGCCATAGGTGTGGCCATAGCCTTGCACTCCATTATCCCAAACCTCTTTAGGATCTCTACTGCATACTTCCCTTGTCCAAGGAATATTCCATCTGCAATCTGCCACACCTCCATACCTAGGAAATAATGCATCATCCCCAATTCCTTCATTTTGAACTTAGCAGCAGGCTTTCTCTTCGTATCAGTAATCAACCCATCCGTACCTATCACAAATAGATCATATACATATAGTAGAAGCATCATTGGATTGCCATATTCAACCTTGTAGTAGAGGTTGGAATCTGCTTTACTCTTGGTAAAGCCCAAGCTAGATAGAAAGCTGTCAATTCTACCGTACCAGGTCCTGGGTGCCTGTTTTAAACCGTACATGGCTTTCTTCAATCTGCACACATGAGGCTTCCTGTCATGAGTCTCAAAACCGAGTGGCTGCTCTACATACACTTCCTCTTCCACTACACCATTCAAGAAAGCAGTCTTGAAATCCATCTGGTGTATCTTCCATTTCATCACTGCAGCTAGAGCAAGTGCCGATCTGATGGAAGTATATCTAGCTACAAGAGCAAAGGTTTCTTCATAATCTATTCCTTCTTTATGAGAGAAACCCCGAGCCACAAATCTTGCCTTATATTTTTCAATGCTACTGTCTGCAGCATGTTTGATCTTGTAGATCCATTTGGAAGTTACAACTGACTTCCCTTCTGGTCTTGGGACAACATCCCAAACATCATTCTTCATGATCGATTGATACTCTTTGATCATAGCATTCTTCCATTCTTTCCGTTCTGCCGCTTCTTCATAACTGGAAGATTCTTTATCAATGAAATCACATAGTAAAGCTACATACCCGGAGCAGTATCTGGTCCTCTTTCTTTCTCTATCATTCTCTTCTGGAGCCCCATATTTCTCTACACCTTGGATAAGTTCTTGTACCCAAGCAGGTTTCCTCTTATGAGGATTCTTCTCCAGAGGTGGATCTACAAGTCTTTGTGGTTCTTCGAAATGTCGATCTTCTTCTTCATTCATGGTTGTATCATGAATTCTGGGTGCTTCTGCTTCTTCAGGTTCTTCAGCAGGTCTCTTTCTGGATTTGTTGTAAGTTGTGTCTTCATCAAATGTCACATCCCTGCTGATGTCAATCTTCTTGTATCCTGGGAAATATATTATGTAAGCCTTCGAGCTTTCAGAGTATCCCACAAATATACCCTTCTTTCCTGAAGGATCTAATTTTGTTCTCTTCTCTTTTGGACTATGTATGTACACAGGACAGCTGAATATTCTGAGATGGCTGACTTCTGGTTTCTTTCCGAAGAAGACTTCTTCAGGAGTCTTCTTTTCAAGTACTCTATGTGGAGTACGGATCTATACATACACCGTTGTTCTAGCAGCTTCCGCCCAAAGATGCATAGGAAGGTCTTGATCATGAAGCATAGATCTTGCAGCTTCCATGATAGTTTTGTTCTTCCATTCCACAATCCCATTCTGTTGTGGATTATAAGGAGTGGAAAACTCCTTCTTAATACATGATTCTTTGCATAGCTCTTTGAATTCAATCGAAGTGAATTCTCTGCCATTGTCTAATCGAAAAGTCTTGATCTTCTTTTCAGTGTGGTTCTCGATCAAGGCTTTAAATTTCTTGAATTTGCTGAATACTTCGTCTTTGTTCTTCATGAAGTAAACCTATGTCTTCCTAGAAAAATCATCAATAAAATAAACATAATATGCATACCCGCTTAGTGAGCTTGATGACATAGGACCGCATACATTGGAGTGGATGATTTCTAGGATTCCTTTGGCTTTGCTTTCGCTGCTAGGAAATGTTTTCTTTGTATTCTTTCCTTTCACACATCCTTTGCAGACCCCATCATGTTTTGCTTGGAATTCTGGAAGACCTTCAACAGCTTTTCTTGCAATAGGTAGTGCTCTGTAATGCACATGTGCAATCCTTCTATACCAAAGTTCACTTGGATCTACTGTGTCATGGACCAAGGCTTGTTCTAGATGGCCCTTCAATTTGTACAAACCTCCTTCTTATTCTCCAATCACCACCACATCATCGATAGTCTTTCCTCTTGGCCACATGATGACTTGACCATCTATGAATGCAACCCTCATTCCTTTTGCATCCAATGCTGATATGGAGAGAAGGTTATTCTTGAGTCCTGGCAAAAACAATACTTCCTTCATTGTTAGAGACTTTCCAAAGTCTATTTTATAGGAATATTCCCCACTACCTTTTATTGGATATTGGTAGTCATCTCCTAGCTTCACCTTGTGAGGTGATTCATGTTCTGACAGTCTCACAAAGGATTCCTTGAATCCAGTCATATGTTTGGAAGCCCCACTGTCTATAAGCCAATCATCACTTCCATGAGTAATGTTACCTGTGAGAGAGGAGATCGAAACATATTCATCCTCGCTTGAAGAATCTTCACTTTCATATCTGGTTCTTTTCTTGGATGATTCATCATCCTCTGCAGCATGCACATGATGTCTTCTTGTGTTCCCCTTCTTCTTATGAGAGTGAACCTTGTTCTTAGGACAGTCTTTTGCAAAGTTTCCTCTTTCATCACATGTATAACATCTCATTTTAGATAGGTCCCTTCTAATGTTATCTCTATGATGAGGATCCTTACCTTTGGAGTAATGAGGTCTTCTTCTACCTTTCTTGGAGTGAACTGTGAGAGCTTGGTCTTCACTTCCCATCTTCTCTTCTCGAGCTGCTATCCAAGCTTCTTCTTGAGAACATTCTTCCCACAGTCTACTGAATTTGACTAAATTCTTTCTGGCACAGATTCCTTGGATGAATGAATCCCATGACCTAGGAAGGCCATTCAGTGTTGTCATCACAATTTTTGCATTCTCCACTTCTTCATCTATAGCTTCTAATTGTTCCTTGATCTGAGAAACCCCTGTGAAGTAATACTAGATGGTATCTGCATTCTGAATCTTCACATTCTTCAGTTGATTCCTTATATTCATCTTCCAGTTTATGTTCTTCCCTTCAAACAATTTGGTTAGGGCATCAAACATAGCTTTAGGTGTCTTGAGAGAGGACACCTGTGGGATAAGGTGATCCTTGATAGAATCAGCAATGATCCTCTTTTCCATAGTTCTTGTGTAAGGCCTTTGCCTCATCTCCCTCTGGAACTAGAACCTCCTCATAGATGTAGGAGTCTAACTCATTTTCATCCAGGACCAAGGAGATCCTATACTTCCAGGCTCGGAAGTTATTAGCTCCCTCAAGCTTTTCATCAAGCTTGGTATGATGAGACATCTTTAAACTGAGAACCTCAAATGGAAATACAAAATATTTAGATCTTACCAGGTCAAGATGTCAGATTTGGAGTTGGAGCTGAAATCCCGCAGTACTGGATTAGGAGCAAATTAGGGTTTTACTTTTCTGGAGTTCTCTCCACCCAAATGCCTTCAAATTTATCCCTAACTTTGATTTTGGGGAGGAGATCAATCCAGGACTAGGCTCACTAAAAAATTCCTTTTCTGTGAAAAGCCCTAATTTTCGACAGTAGTGTCGGGTCCAAAACTGAAAAACCTCAGAATTGGATTCTGATTTGACAGAAAGATGCGCCCTAAGGAGGAGAGTTATTCCACCTTACTTTTGCTGAAAATCTATGGAGGAAAATCCACAAACTAGGAAGCCCTAGTTCCCACAGTTGCACGATGTCTTCTTCTCAGGTTAGCTCTGATACCCTGTTAGTTTTTCAACATTAAGCTAGCATTATTAGGATCTTTAACTGAGAGAATAACAAGTACAACAATCAAACACAAGAGACAATGAACACAGTGTTTTTCCTCAGGGAAACCATAAATGGAGAAAACCCTGCAACTTCCTCAGAGATAGAATCAACACCAAAATAGTAAAAGCCCAAAATAGTTAGTGATCTCCCGACAGCAGTAACCTTTTTCTTATCTAGCCCCAGTGTCTTCTCCTTCCTCAACTATGTGCTACACTTGAGTGTGTATGAGTTGTGTCCTAAATAGAGAGTCTAGCTCTCTATTTATACTAATCCCATCATGACTAAAACCCTACTAGGGCTGACCTCTACTAGGAGAGTCTAATAACCCTAGTGCCCCGAAACTACAGGGACTTTAACCCTTAGACAATCGGAGGGTTACCCACAATAACTTGACATGACTTGTTTACATTATTGATCCTCCCGATCGGAACATCGGGGCATGAAAACATGACTCAATTACATTATAGATACATCCTGGAATAAACATCGGGTTACAATACATAAGATACATAGATGAATACATTCCGAAGTTACAAATACATCAACATTCTTCCTATTGTAGAATGTCTCAAAACCATCCAGATCTCCTCTTAACAGGAGGTGCATCAAGGGATCTTTCTACCAGTTCTATTGTTTGTTCAAGATCGAGTCAGTTTAAGGACTCTTATGGATTCCCCCTCTCAACATCTAAATTAGGAGAACCAGAAATTGGATCCTCCATCATGGGAGTCTCATTCTCCTCCATATTTGAATCACACTAAAGCTATTTAGAGCTCTTGAAGGCATCCTCTTCATGAAATGTTACATATTCATTGAATTCAATGTGCCTTTTTCTTGGAACATAGATTCTATAAGCTTTGGAGGATTCGTTATATCCAACAAATGTGCCTTTCTTTCTGGATGGCTCCATATTTTTCCTCTTCTCTTTTGGCACATGAATGTAGAAGGGACAACCAAAAATATTCAAGTGTCTAGCATCTATTTTTCACCAACAAAAACTTCTTCAGGATCATGTTCTGTCATGATAGCATGAGGGATTATGTTATGAATATACACAGTAGTGTTGGAGGCTTCTTCCCATAAGGATGTTGGAAGATCTTGACTACACAACATAGCTTTTGAAGCCTTTCATATTGTTTAATTCTTTCTTTCAGCGACTCCATTCTGTTGGGTGTTGTGAGGTATAGTCAACTATATTTTTATCCCTTCCTCTTTGGAGAAATCATTAAATTCATGAGACTTGAACTCTCCTACATTATCAAATCTCAAAGCACGAATGTGCTTTCCAGAGTTCTCAAATAGTGCTTTAAAATCTTAAAACTTGTTGAAAGGTTCACTTGTTTCATTCAAAAAATATATCCATGACTTGTGAGAGAAGTAATCTATGAAAAGAACATAATTTAGATAACCACTCAAGGATGGTGCTAACATAGGACCACATAGATATGAATGGATCAAGTCCCTAATCCCTTTGGATATATTGGTATTGCATGTAAAACTCTTCTTGATATTCTTACCATGAGAACAACCTCTACAAATACCATCATTCTCATATTGAAACACATGCATACCTTTTTTACCATATTCTACAATCCAAATAGCGCTTTGAAATTAAGATGACCAAGCCTCCTATGCCACAATTCACAAGGGCTAACAGTGTCATGGATCATGGTTTTATTGAACTTTCCAGGAACTTTGTAGAGATATCCCTCTCTAACTCCAATCACAAATGTAAAATTCAAGTTTGTATTCTTATGCCACAAGAGTGCCTTGTTGTCCATAAATATTACTCTAAAACATGTATCTTCTAGAACTGAAATAGATAGTATGTTTTTCTTCAAACCGAGAAAAAAAATAATTTCATCAACATGGAGTACATATCCTAAATTCAACTGAAATTACAAATCCTTGGATCGAATAGGTGATATTATCTCCGAGCTCCACCTAACAAGAGAACTTATTTTCCTTCAGGTCTGTGATAGCAATCCCATATCCAATCATGTGTTTTGATGCGCCACTATCCACCAACCAAGTCTCAGCACTATCAGTAATGGATCCATATAGATTTGAGACAAGATAGTACCCCTTCCTTGTATCCTAGTCATTAGAAGAATTGTTTCTTGTAGGTTCTTTATTTGTAGCAATAGAAATATGAAACCTACCTTTGAAATTTCCTATTTTATTTGCACGATAGTCTCTTGCAAAGTTGACCTTCTAATTGCAGTTGAATAATTTTAATTTAGACTTATCAAAGTTCTTGTTGTATTATTTTTCCTTTTGATGAGGAAAAATCTTCTGAGAAAATGATTTATTTCCTCTCTTCATTCTTGTCATAAGAGCAAGGTTCTCTTATTTGGAGAAAGCATTTTTGCTTTTAATTGGACCTTCTTCTTTTAGGTAATCATGCCACAGTCTTTCAAAGTTTGGTTGCACTTCTTAACCAATTACAGTGGCCAAGAATGTCTCCCATGAATATGGAAGACCATCGACAACAGTCTAAATGGGATCATCATCATTGATAGTTTCTCAAATTCTCATGATTTCGTCTCTTAAGTGAAGAAGGATTAAGAAATTGTCTCATCCTTCTACATATTCATGTTATGAAGATTTCTCTTTAAGGATCTCTTCTGACTGGGAGCCTTCTTCTCATAAATATTAGTCAAAGTGTCGAAGCACTCTTTTGTAGTCTTCAACAGAGTAACAAGCGGCATCAAATTGTCTTTCAGTGAATCATAAATGATTCTCTTTGCTTTGTATTGATTCTTCTTGAAAGAAATGCGTCAAGAATTAGTAGAAGTCTCTTCAAAAACATTAGATACATATATATCCAGATCGTACTCTTCTAGGATATTTAGAATTTTGTCCTTCCAAATATTGAAGTTCGAAGTTTCTTCAATTTTGTCTTTTGTTCTTACAGATATTGATTCCATTATTCTTCAAGTACTGTGTTCAACTTATACCACTCAAGATCAATGTAGGCTAAATATTGACTACAAAACTTAGCTCTTTCACTCCCTAATCTCTGATACCATGTTGAATTTTTTTATCTTAATTGTGGAATTATAATAGTACTTAAAACAATGAATAATCAAAAGCATAAACATTAACATGAGACACAATATTTACCCTGGGGAAACCCTTTAGTGCTTGAGGGAGAAACCCCTAGTAAGATTTTCCTTAGTATATTCATAGATAGCAGAGAATGCCTTTACAATGAACAGATTACATCAAGCACCCCTAGTGCATTATCAGAGAGAAATACAAAGCACCCTGGTGCAATATCAGAGCAAGAGAGAATATAGAATGAGAAAAGAAACCAACAGTACAATCAATTCGCTATTTTGGTCACATGCACACTTTCCTTTAAGAGAGATTCAATATTCACTTTGATCTCATCAAAGCCTGCATAATAAGTGCACAATCCTTCTCATGCTCGGCTTATATATTTGTCTTATGTATTCAGGATGAACTCACCCTTCAACTGAATGCTAGACCACTTAGTTAGGATACTAACACAAGTGTCATCTTTTAGTTTAATTCAAGTGTCGTCAGGAAAACACTTAGTTAATTAGATATTTTTTGTTAACACCCAATTAACTCTTTTTAACTGAAGTCCTTGTTAACATCACTGAACTGAACAATTCGACTCCTCTTTTAATTAACTAAAGTCTTCCTTGTTAATATCACTCAAGTGAACAATTCGATTTCTCCCTTATTTAACTAAATTCCTTATCATCACTGAAGTGAACAATTTGAGTTCTATATGTCTTATAACATATTAAATTTATTCTCTTTTCTTATCTGTATGGTCCACTTGTTCCAACTTTAATTTATTTATCATATCAAATATACTAAGGATATTTTTCCAATAATGTGATCATCCTGTTCTATTATCGTTCCAAGTGGTCATATTCTAAAGTAATCCACTCTAGAGGTGGTAAGTCTCTACAAAACACTTAATAGCTTATCCATCTCTAATACCATGTCTAGTAGTAAATCACACACCATTCATGCTTCGAATTGCAAAGCATTACCTCAACACATGAGGATATGTCTTGACACACAAACCCTTAGTCTTAATAAGCAAGACTGTACAACACCATAATTTTGACATGCAAATCACTTTCCTCAACACATGAGGCTTAACCTTTATACTTAATGCTAAGTCATTCTTGATTCCAACTCAATATTCTACTCTAAGTTTCTTTACTCCAACTCAGGCTACCTAAGGCACTACCTCAACACATGAGACTCAATCCTGGAGCACAAGATTGACTTGGAGAATTAATCATGATGTTGTAACTTTAACAAACTCCCCAGTAAACTAAATCAAGGTGTTCACTCCAAATAATATATTTGTTCTAGTGTTGACCAAATACATCAATGAACATATGAGGTGCATGTACAGCATGGGATCCATCAATTGTGAGTCTGAAGTTGTCACCTTATTCATATTGGTGATCATGGGTGTGGCCATAGGTTTGCAATCCTCTATCCAAAATATTTTTATGATCTCAACTTCACACTTACCTACCCAAGGAATATATCCCCTATCTTTTAAAAAACCTCCAAACCCAATATGTAATGCATCATGTCGATGTCCTTCATCTCAAACTCAACTTCCATGTCTAGTTTGCACCCTACAATAAGCTTCTCTGCAACTGTAAGAAATAGACCATCTACATATAACACCATGATAAGTAAATTAGTCCCAACAAATATGAAATATATATTAGGATCTACTTCACTTTTTTTGAATCCCATAGTCAGCAAATATCCATAAATCTTGGAATACATGGTTCTTGATGCTTGCTTGAGTCCATACATGGTTTTCTTAATCCTACAAACATGGAAATATTTCCCATTTACCTCAAAATCCCTAAGGATTCTCTATGTACACTTCTTCCTCAATTGTCCCATTGATAAAGTTCGTATTCACATCCATATTATCTATACTCCATCCCATACTGGAGACTAAAAACATCACTACTCTAGTGGAAGTGTACCTTGTGACTGGAGTAAAAGCCTACTCATAATCTACTCCATCTTTCTAGGAGAACCCTCTCTCCAAAAACCTTGATATTTACTTATATATATTCTTCCATATATGCATTATTGATCTTGTAGATCCATTTGGAAGTCACTACTGACTTCCCCTTTGATCTAGGAACAATGCGCCAAACATCATTCTTCATGATAGAGGTGTACTCCTCCACCATGGAACCTTGCCATACTTATTGGTCTATTTCCTATTGAAAATTGGAAGGCTATGAACCTATGATTCTTCTCATTAATTCCAAGTAGTTAATAAACTTCTTTGGAGCCCTACTCTCTAGAAAATTGCTCCTAGGAGCCTCAACTTGATCCTAAGCATCCCTCATTGTTTGAGTGAACCATCGAGGTCTCCTGACATAAATTGTAGGATTTGGTGGCTCCTCCTCTACATCCAAAGGTTTTTTTCTTGAACTAGAAGAAACTAGTGACCTTATCTGAACCTTCGAAACTTCTTGTGCCTCATCCTTTATCACCGGTATTGGCTCATGAGACTTCCTGGATGCAATGTCTTCCTCAAAAATTTACATCCTTTCTTCCAAATGTCTTTCTCAAATATGGAACATAGATCATTTCTCAAATATATAACATAGATCATGTAGACATTTGAAGTCTTATTGTAGACCAAAAACCATTCCTACTGGAATGTTCTAACTTGGTCCTCTTAGGCACTAGAATATAGTTGTAAACTAGACATCCAAAGATGTGGAAATGACTCACCTCCAACTTCACACCAGTGAATGCATCCTCTGGTGTCTTATCCCACAAAATCCTATGAGCACGCCTATTTTAAATGTAGACTATTGTGTTTCATGTTTCTTCCCATAGAAACATCGAAAAATACTAGTCATGTATTATGGCCTTGGCATCCCCTATGATGGATTGTTTCTTCCACTCTACAATTATGTTTTGTTGTGATTTGTGTGAAAAAATAAACTCCCCCTTGATTCATGCATCCTTATATTAATCATTGGAATCATTGAGGTATACTCACCTTGATTGTTCGATCTCAAAACCCTAATCTTCTTCCTTGTCTGGCTCTACATGAGAACTTTTAACTCCTGAAAACTGGAAAAGAATTCATCCTTAGTATTTAGGAAGTAGATCCATGTTTTGAAAGAGAATTCATAAATGAATGAAACATGGTACATGCATCCAATGATTGATGCTACTAACATTTGTCCACATATATATGAATGCACCAAATCTAGGATCCCCTTATATTTCTACTCAATGCTTGGGAAAGAGGTCTTGGAATGATTTCGAAGTGCACACCTTCTACATACACATTGTTGCTCAATGTTCAATTCTAGAATGATTGTGACAATATCCCTCAAATTAAGCATTGGTTGGTGATGTAGGGGCCCCATCCTATTGTCCTACAAACCACACAAGTTTTTTGTGTTATATACTAGGGATTGAACATATGATAGTGTAACCTATACAAGTTTCCTTCTCTAACCTCGATCACTTGATATGATCCTTGGATAAACTCTTTCAATATTATAAAGACTTGTTTGTTCTTGAACTCTACTGCATAGCCCTTATCTTCCAACACTAAAACTAAAATCAATTTCTTCCTAAGACCTGGAACAAATAACACATCATCAAATTCTAAACAATTACTAGACTAGAGTTGGAAAGGAATGGTACCAAATCTTTCTACCGAATACTTGGAATCATCACCAAGCTCGAATTGAACTCTAAGGACATTCTATTTTGGACTTGAAATTGATTCTAAGGATGATTATAATATTCCTTGATGCTCCACTATCCACATACCATGCGTTCTTTGGAACTATGTTGGAAGGTAGGAAGGATACCATCGAGAAGTCCTTCTCAAATTTAGAGGCAAACTCCTTCATTTGACTTTCAACTAAGGTTGTGACTTGATGTTGTTGTATCTTCCACGTACCCTTATTCTTCTATCGACACATGCATAATGGTCATTCTTATGACATATGAAGCACTTTATTTTACTCAAGTCCTTCCTCTTTGTCTATGAGGTTGAGTCCTCACTCTTTACCTTACCCTTTTTGGGTCTTTTAGTACCTCTTCCCTTCTTTGCTTAACCAATCAGGGCATAGTCATTTTCACCTCCCTGTTTGTTGGCCTTGGATTCCATTCAAGTTTCCTCCTAGATACACTCCTCCCATAGTATTTTCCATCATAAAAGGTTCTCTCTAGCACAAACATTATGGAAAAAAAAATTTGGTTGAGATGGAAGCCAATTCAATGTTGATGTTTTGAGCAATAATGGAGATTCTTGAACTTTAAAAATTTTATTAATGATGTGTTGCGGACCAATAACAATTAACAATTCAATCACACACAATAATTCATCCACGACACAATATGTACTTTGGGGAAAATCCTCATAATAGAGTGGATGAAAAAACCCAACAATTCTTCAGATTATAATATATAGATTGCAGAGAATTACTTCCAAAACATAAGGAAATTTCCCGATAAGAGAGAATATGGAGGAATAGAGAAGAGAGATCCACTTTTACAACTATTGTGAACTTTCCATATGCCTATCATATTAATAACGAATCATAATGATTGCCATGCAAACCCTAGTGATGGTTGCATGATAATTAGCCACACATGCATTACAATTTCGAATTTCCTTTTTCAAATAACCAATTCATTCGTTGAATGCTCCATACCTTCAATAATGGATATTAACTGATAGCTAATTGACATTGGAGTGAACTCAATCTCTAACTTAATTCTGATCACTTATTTAACAGGCTAACATAAGTTTCATAGTCCAATAACTCAAGTGTCGCATGCAACACACTTTCTTTAACTGAAGTGTCGTCCTTTGATTAACTTAAGTGTCTTATGTTAATATAACTAAAGTGTAGGTACTTTAGTTAACTATTCCATCTTTATTTAATCATGTAGTTAATCATTGTTAACTGAATCATGGTGATTGATGAACATTGAGCTCTTCTTTACTTAACTGAAGGTTGGTCATTAATAGTTCAACTGATGCTTTAACTAAAGCACTAATTGAGGCATCCATATTTAACTGAATCTGTATAAATTGAGTTCACTTCAAATTTTATTTCTCATAATCTTTTTATTGCTTATCTCTTTATCTTATTGCATGGTCTATGTTTAATCATCTATCATATCATATTATACTTAGAATAATTGTTCCTTACATATGATCATATGTAATACCCTGGGTCATATAGTCATATGCTAAAGTAAATCACTCTAGGGGTAGTTAATCCCTAAAGGAGACTTGTAGAACCTAGTGACCATGACTAGCCATACATAACATAGTATATCCTCATGACTTGATAAAACACAAGTCATATGGTCTTGATACAACACAATACTTGTGAACTTAATACAACATAAGTTATGGACTTGATACAACAAAAGTATCTAACCTTCATACAACACAAGGTCTTGATATTAATACAACATAAGATCCTGATCTTAATACAACATAATATCATAGTGCATTCATCTCTCATGACCTCAACATCCTAGCTTGATACAACACAAGCTCTTAACTTAATACAACATAAGTTTCGGACTTGATACAACACAAATCTCATGGAGAGGTTTCTTAACATAATACAACTTAAGTTCTAGACTTCATACAACACAAGTCTCATAGAGAATGACTCCTGATATTGTACATTTAACACTCCCTCTCAGTGAGGGAGGCATTCTTTGCTTTACCAGTAATTTTCTGGCATTCCAAGCTTATCTCGGAAGTAACTCAACTTCGTCACTAACAACAGCTTGTCCACAAATTTTCAATATGCTCATCAGTAGCTATGTACTGAGATTTAATTTTACATGATCATGACTCTGATGAAGTAAAACTTCATCTCAATATCTTTTATCATAACACACATAGGGTTGTTCAGAAAGCTTGACTATTAATACCTAATCATTGTAGGCTCAAGTCTTTCACCGTAGTAGGTATATTCCCAAGCTACACTACTCATCAACATGTAGTAATATCAGAAAAACACATTTTCTTATGCGGTACTCTCTGGCGTGCATATTTCTTAAGTAGCTCTAGCCGTAATACACTTAGCTTTGTAGTACTAGTCGCAATTTACATCGCTTATCTCGGACTAAAACAATAGTTGGATAACACAATAATATAATAGGTCTATCATGTATCAAATATAATAAAGAGTCTATTCTAATGTACCTTAAAGGTACTCACGCATATGCTTAGTAGTAAGCATAAAATAAAACAGGTATGCTCATATACAAACCCACTACTTACACATAGTAGCATCATCTGGATCCAATCCAGAATATAGTTTCTCAAAAAATGGAAACCATGGATTTTAAATCCATCATATACAACATTATACAACAAATGTGTAATATCATGTAGAAAGAAAGTCTCATATTTTCTTTCACTCTTAAATATATGTTGACTTCTTGAATATTCTACTATTTGGAGAAGTTTTCTATGAGATTTCCATTCTCTGTGATGGTCTTCAAGGCCTAATCACTTTCTCAGTGATTCTTCTATTTATATTGCAGCACCCCAACTACCTCTCCGATAGGTTTAAATGTTCTCTAACAATCCTAACTATAAATATTCTTAAGTATCAATAGTCTCTGAGACTTTGACCATGTCTTTACTCATGTGGATTCTCTCCATAAGGTATCACGATCCGTGGTTGCATGAGTAATGTACCATGAAAAAATGGTGGGGACTTTATTTGTCAATGTCTGTGAAGATACATCAATACTCCCTTTTCAACTAGAGGATTTTTTATGTACTATACCAATCTTGACCCAAACAAAGGCTTAGTAAGAATGCTGGAAATGTTTCTCATATGTGGATATGTACCATGTCTCAGATATAACTGACTAGAAACCTAATAAATATTTATTTCTTTTCAACATGCTCTATCTAGAGAAACACGTGTGATATTTCCTCGATCACTATACTAGTCAGATTTCATATAACTTCAAAACTCTATTTCACTGACCAAGACATATCGGAGTCCACATACACTTGTACCAAGTAGGTACTACAACACATGCTTTGTACATGTCTATGTGTAGACTGCAAAGCATATAACAGATCATGGGACTTGTGACTAACCAAATACATCTCAACTAACTTGAGATCCTTCAAATATGAAATAAGAATTATAAACTTTCATATTTATCTTCATATGTGTGGACATGGATTTATAGTCCATCATCCTGAAACTCTTCAAGTTCTTTTATTGCACATTTTCCTTAACTAAGTAAAATATTTGTCTAGTGGTTTCCACACAACTAATCATAAGAATCATAACAATATTCTTGAATACAGTTCTCATCTTCCTTCTGAATATGAACATCATGGAGATCTCATCTTAATAGAAGATACATCAACCACTTTTATTGGTTATTCGAGAGCTAGCAAATCTAGCTACTTCCTCTCACCATTGGGATGTGAGAATCATAATATGGGTTCTCCATCACAGAGACTTCATGCTCATCTATGTCTGAATATCTTCTTGACACATGAATGTAAATAAGATAATTTGATTATCATAAATATTCTTAACATCTCTCAGAATAGGATTAGAGCTTATATTCTGACTTCTTCCTAATACATAGGAACCTCTCGATCTGCTACCAAAAGCTTCTTGCTTCACAACATCCCTCTCTCTTTTAGGATCAACAATAAGAATTACTCTTCATTCAATACATGTCTATTGTGACTTATAAGTCAGGGCATATATATTTTCCCTACAAGAAAAATTCAATCAAGTTATTAGAAATCTTGCATAATCCAGTCATTTCAGTAAAATGACAAACAACACATACTAACATGCAAAACATTCTAACCACTGTTTCAGTATAACCATATCTCATCAATTTTAATCGCATGAATACTTCAATGTATTTGCAGTGGTTCATATAGCTATGTACACATTAAATCAATGTTTCGACATAACCTCATTCATATTTCATGTAATGTTTTGCAGTTCTATATCGGTCTTATATTTAGATGAATATTTATGCAACCCTTTATTCTTCTTAACATGATTTTTATATTTACCAATAAATAGAAAGATTGTAACATATGCTTTCAATCATGTTCTTACCATAACATCATTCATAATCCTAGGAATACAGATTTTAATACAACAAAGTATGATTTTATAAAAGCATATGATAATCAAATAATCATGCAGCCCAACATTCATGAATAATCATGCAACTCTATATTCATATCTTTATGAACAATCATGCAACCCAACATTCATATCTCATGGATCAATCATGCAGCTCTATATTCATATATTATGAAACAATCATGCATGATTTATATTCATATCTTATGAAACAATCTTGCATCACTATATCCATATCTTATGAAACAATCATGCAACTCTAAATTCATATCTTATGAAGAAATCATACATGCTTTATGTCCATATCTTATGAAACAATATGGCATCTCTATATTCATATCTTATGAAAAAATCTGGTATCTCTATATTCATATCTTATGAAACAATCAGACATGCTTTATATTCATATCTTATGAAACAATATTGGAGCACTATATTCATATCTTATGAATTTTTTTATTTGCCAATAAAGAAAAGGAAATCAACATATATGCTCACAATTCCTAATACCGGGAATATGGATCTCTATATGATTGTAATGAAAACATTCAAAATCATATAGATCTAAATAACATATAATAAAAAAATGCAAGTACTTGTCTTTTATTGTTTTGTGTGCTCCATCTTGATATCTTTTTCCTTGCGGAGATTACTAGAGTACCTCAATCTTGATTTCTTTTCAAGTTTGACTGCATGCAGCAGGTAGCGAATCTATGCATGGAGAAACTGGGTCCCATGCAACCTAAACTGAATTCTCTTCTTCCAAAAAAAACTTATTTTGACGATGATCATCCTCTTCTCTGGATGAGTTCTCAACTCTATGATCCTCTCATTATACACAATATCCATTGACTAATGATAATATACAAAACACAAATATAGGGGTTGTTCAATCAATTCATCCACTTTAGGAAAATATAACACAAATTATAATAATTTGGGAAGTGGGTTTTCAATGGTTTTGTCTAATTCCTCATGGATTGATCAGAAATGCTCTACAAAATTTGTATCCCAAAAAGTGACAATAATGTTGCATATTGACATGCTCTTTAATTCTCCCTTCATTAGATAAATTTTCCTCACTCATTGAGGTCACATAGGCATCTAGTTCATGCTCCTAAAGAATTCTTAACACCCTTGCCTTCCATGTGTTGAAGTTGGAAGTACCTTCAAGTCAGTCTTTTGGTTAGACAGAGATCTATGCCATGGCTCCTAGCTTTTGCTCAACACTTCAATATCTAAGTAAGCTTTAGTTTTTTGCACAAACTAAAATCCTTCATGCTTTATGCTCTAATACCATGTTGATGTTTTGAGCAATAATGGATATTCTTGAACTTTAAAACTTTTATCAAGAATATGTTGAGGGTCTGTAACAATTAACGATTCAATCACACACAATAATCCATCCACAACACAATATGTACCTTGGGGAAAATCCTCATAATATAGAGGATGAAAAACCCCAACAATTCTTCAGAAAATAATAGATAGATTGTAGATAATGACTATTACAACATAAGCAAATTTCCCGATAAGAGAGAATACAGAGCAATAGAGAAGAGAGATCCATTGTTACAACTATTATGAACTTGCCATATGCCTAGCATATTAATAACAGGTCATAATGAATACCATGAAAACCCTAGTGATGGTTGCATGATAATTAGCCAAACATGAATTACAATTTCAAATTCCCTTTTTTGAATAATTAATTCATTCATTGAATGTGTTATACCTTCAATCATGGATATTATTTGAGAGTTAACTGACATTGAAGTGAACTCGATCTCTAACTAAATACTGATCACTTAGTTAACAGGCTAACATAAGTGTCATAGTGCAATAACTCAGGTGTCACATGCAACACACTTTCTTTAATTGAAGTGTCGTCCTTTGATTAACTTAAGTGTCTTTTGTTAGTCTAAATAAGGTGTAAACACTTTAGTTAATTATTCCATATTTATTTAATCATGTAGTTAACCATTATTAAATGAATCTTGTTGATTGATGAACACTGAGATCTTCTTTACTTAACTAAATGTTGATCATTAATAGTTCAACTGATGATTTAACTAAAGCATTGATTGAAACATTCATATTTAATTGAATCTTTATAACTTGAGCTCACTTCAAATTATCTTTCTCTCATAATATCTTTATTGATTATCTCTTTATCTTATTGCATGGTTTGTGTTTAATCATCTATCATATCATATTATACTCATATAATTGTTCCTTACCTATGATCATATGTATTACCCATGGTCATATAGTCATATGCTAAAGTAAATCACTATAGGGGTATATAATCCCTAAAGGATACTGGTAGCACCTAGTGACCATTACTATTCATACATCACATAGTATATCCTCATGACTTGATACAACACAAGTCATATGGTATTGATACAACACAAGACTCGTGAACTTAATACAACATAAGTTCTAAACTTGATACAACACAAGTCTCTAACCTTTATACAACACAAGGTCCCGATATTAATACAACATAACATCATAGTACAAGCATATATCATGACCTCAAAATCCTAGCTTGATACAACACAAGATCTTAACTTAATACAACATAAGTTGGTGAACTTAATACAACATAAGTTTCGGACTTGATACAACACAAGTCGCATTGAGAATGACTCATGATGTTGTACATTTAACATTCAACATAATGTTTACTAACTCCTTCTCTTCAACCTTCTCTCCAACCACTACAAGTTCAGCATAGATCTGTGTGACCTTCATCAAGTAACTAGTGATGGTGTATGTTCTAGTAACCTCACTATATATAAGCGTGTTGTGCAATATAATCTTCTTGTTAGTTTTCTAATTCTAATAAAGACTAACAAGGGCATCGAATATATCCTTCATCATATTCTTCTTGGATATATGAGGGATGAGATGATTCTTTATAGAAGCCATGAACATTTGCTTATTTCTCACTTCATTCTTCTTATGAGTTGCCAAAAGTTGCAAATCTGTCAGGGAAGCCACCACATCCCTTACAATATCCAAAAGGTCATTCTCTTATAATATAAGAGTTACCCTCACTTTCCATGATAGGAAATTTGAAGCACCATCCTTTCTATCCTCGAACCTGAGGCTAGTTGACACCATCTCTAGTCTAATGCACAAACTCTGAGATATGAAAACTAGTCCTTAAAAGAAATAATGAAACCCTATAACTCTTGGTCCTTCTTTTTGATAGTTGATTTACTACTTTAAATCCTTGAAATCCCCAATCAGAGAACCAAGCTCTGATACCATGTAAATTTTCAGGCCCTAGATAACTATTGTTCTATGTTTCTCTTTTATTAAATCATATATGTGAACTTATTAAAAAACATAAATAAATATTTTTGAACATGGAACAATCGCACATATATATGAAAATGAATAATGGAAGCATAAACACAATACACAAGAATTTTGTCCTTAAAATCATTTGTTATTCCTTCAAAAAATTACAAGGACACATTGACCTAAGGCTTACAACCTATTGAAAAGAATTAATATACCTACACATAAATACAATAAATTGTTGTATCATGTAGGATAATGTACAGTATTATCCTTACCATATTCCACCTTGTTGGTCGAGCATATTCCTTCTAAGTATGTTCTTTCCTCGTTGGAATCACTTGTGTATGCACACAACCTCCTTGGTGTATTCTTTGCACAACTTTTTGTTGTTTTATTACACAATTTCTCCTCTCATATTGTCCTATTTATGCTTTGAGATAGATAACTAGCATCCAAAATTCTAGTAATCAACTTCTCGGATTCTAGCAATCGGTCTCAAATAATCTCCTTAATGCTAGCAATCACCTTATATCAACAATAAGGTGTATGACTAAGGTCATATCAAATCTAACTCACTAATATTCTAGAATCTCTAGAATATTTCATTTAGATGTATAAGACTAAGAGATTAAAGGAATTTAGACTTTCACTTTTATTTATTAAATGAAATTACAAGATGGTATTATTTCCCACTTTCACTAAGTGGACACTAGGAAGTCTCAAACTTATTCTCACGCATTCACACCTAACCTATGCAAGAAGATATTTCTTGAGATGCATTTTTCAACATAAACATGTGGGTCTAGATATCGCACCTAAATATAAGTCCAAAGATGTTGTTTTCAATGAAGAACAAGGCTCATACACTCTCTTCCTGGAAACATAGTCTCCACCATTTCAAGGTAACAATTCATAGCATCACTTCCCAAAGGTAGAAATGCATAAATTAGATGGTTCAGATCCTCGGGGTTGGGTTACCCAAATGGAGCACTAATTTTATCTCCACGGTATTGAGGATGATCTCCAAAATCTCAAATTCGGATTCTTATATTTTGATTCTGAAATTTGGCAATGGTACCATAAATATTATCATTGTTATGTTCATAGGACCTGATTTGTTAATATACTTCATGATTTTTTTTAAAGAGACACTCACTACCTAGGAAGGCTAAAAACATTACACTAGAATGCTACAATTTTGGACTATATTACTAGCATTTGATCAATTGTCCATTCGCACAAATAACCTATCTAATTAATTTTCCCAGGAATGCTTCAAAAATGTCCTCAAGGAGGTAATCAAATCCCATGTTATTATGCAATTCCCCACAACATGGTTAGTAGATTGTGATAGCTGAGAAGATAAAAGGGTGATCAATTCCCAACCCAGAAGATCTTCAATTTAGCCTTGTACTATGTTCCCCATGGCTTGACCTTCCAACAATTCAGACACACTACGAAGAAGAATCCAAAGGTTATCCTTGGATGAAATGGTCAAATGTGAATATATTGGAATTTGTTATAACTACAATGAAAACATTTTAGAGAGAATAAAAATCATTCCCAACAGATGTATCACTGTGTGATCACCTAGAAGACATAACCATGGAAGATACTCAAGAACCAAAAGTGTAGGATATTGCTTCTCCGTTGGAAGAAAACCCCAATGTGAAATTTCTTGGAGAGGAACCCCAAATATTTCTCCATGTCTTATCATGTTACTCCACACCCTAGGCATTGATTCTAGTAAGAACATCAAGCACCGTAAATTCATTGTATTAATTGAATATGGAAGCACCCACAATTTCATTCATAGGAGAGTCGATGAAAAAACTTGTTTTTGTGTTAGGCCCTATCCAATTTTCAAATTATGATAGAAAATGGGTAGGGTACGATGAAATGTGGTGGTTTTTGTAAAAACTTGAAATTCCAAAAGGGTTACTACCATCTTAAAATACACACGTTCACTATAGACATGGGTTGTTGTGATGTAATTCTGTGGAAAGAATGGTTAAGTGATTTGGAACCAATAACCATGTATTTCAAGGAACTATATATCAACTTTGCTAATGAAGGACATATGCATCGTCTCAAAGGATTTACTTCAAGTTCTTTGAAAGTAATCTCCTCCCACCATATAGAGAAGTTATTGAATAAAGTCCACTATGGTATCATTGCATAAGTTAATTCCATCCAAGTCATGTAAATAACCATACATGACATTCACCCTTATTTGTATTTGGTTCTCTCCAAACACTAACAAGTCTTTGAAACACCCGAGGGTTTAATTACCATTGGCCCCTTGGGATCATGGGTCCATGGTGTTCCAATATTTTAGGTATCTAACCTCCCAATGTATGCCCTTATCAACACCCTTTTTCCCAAAATAATGAAATGGAAAAGATCATTTAGGAGTTGTTGGAGGTTGGCATCATTCATCCCGGTACTAACCCTTATTCATCACCATTTGTCATCGTATTAAAAAGAAATAAACTTGGAACATGTGTCCATATTTTTGGGTTATCAATCAGTTAACAATCAAATATAAATTTTCCATTCCAATCATTGATGATCTCTTGCATGAGCTTCATGGAGAAAAAATCTTCACTAAATTAGACCTTTGTTTCAACTACCACCAAATCCTAATGAAAGAAGAAAGCATTCCTAAGATAATTTTTGCACCCATGAAGGTCATTATGAGTCATTAATCATGACTTGTTTCCTTTGCAATGCTCTATCCACTCTTCATAGCCTCATGAACACAATTTTTTAACCTATCCTCCACAATTTTGTGCTAGTTTTCTTTGACAATATCTTGATCTACAATACCACATGGGAAGGCCAATTGGAGAAAATTAATTGTGCCTTGAAATTACTCCAATATCATCAGCTATTTGTGAATCATTCCAAATGTGATTTTAGGGTCATTAAGGTTGAATATTTGGGTCACATTGTCAGTCTGGAAGGAGTGATGGTAGACCCAATGAAAGTAGCAGCTATGCAAGATTGGCCACACACCAAAAATATTAAGAACTTGTAAGGGTTCCTCATGTTAATATATTTATACACTTAGGAGTTTTTTCATATCAATTTGGTATATTGTGTTTATTTAGTATGCATTTGTACTTATGTAATTCAATGGCCATGATATATTCTAGACATACAGTGATCTGACAGTTCATCTTCACTTTGATCTTAACGGTTGTTGGTCCATGGCTTAGAACCCAATTGGTCCATAATCTCTATTTAAAGATCATGGGGGGTCATTTGGTTAATGATCGATTGTGAGAAAATCAAGTGTAAAATATTTTTTCCTTTATTAAATATATTTCCTCGAGTAGCTATTCAAATGGGAACGTGGTTTGTTTCCTTCTTTGAGGGTTTCAACCACGTAAAAAATCAGTGTGTTCATCTATGATCTATTTGTGTGAGATATTGTTTAAGGTGTTCAATTTTTTGGAAATACCATTTGGTAATTGAACATGGTATCATAGCGCTTATGAAGTCTCGTTGTCATTGTTGATCAAGATCTTGAACTAGCGTATATTAGTGCATCAAATAATGTCTAGATTCTGGCATTTCTATGTATTTTCGGGCTAAGAGAGGTGTTCCATTACGTTGGAAACATTGCTTTCAGTTGGAATTTTTTTCATTTCACTGAAAAAGGTTTCTATTTACACGATATAGGACCATTACAATAGATCTAGAGGTATACATTATACATTTAAGGATTTTTGAAAATATTTCTCATATTATTTCATATTTTAGCCTAGTCTTTTGTTTTATTCCTGGATCATTTCCTCTTCAATATGTGTGTGCTATTTTTCATGTGCTCTGTGCAAAATTGGCAAATTAGAAATGGAGCAAAAATAGTTTTATTGATTGTGTATTCTCTTTTTAGTGTTGTTGTAGAGAAAAGTGTTCTTATGAATAGGGTTTAAGATCAAGTCATCAACATACTGGGGTTGAAAGATAGATGTACATTGTTCAACAAGCATATATAAGCATATTTAGATATTATATAGGTTCATGCCTTGAAAAACAAAGGTTGATCCAAGAAGGCATTCAATCCTCTTCTTGCTTCTCTTGCTCCAAGAGACCTGCAAAACAAATTATACCTTCCTCAAACCAATATGACCACATGTAAAGCAATGATAATAAAAGCAATATGAAAACCTAATATGATAGACAACATCATATGATCATAATTAGAGATTCAATATACACATTGATTGGAAGAGGAAGTACATCACATCTTTATTAATCATGAGAGAAGTACAAAGATTACCTTCTCTTCAAGTCAAGCACCTCTTGAAACCTTGATCTGGTTCTGTTGCTTCTCTTCTCCAAGGAAATCAACCTCCAAGATCTGGAACAAGGAGATAGCTTCTAGGGAAAATGTTGGGGGAATGAGAGTCCTAATTCCTCCAGCATAACAATGAAAAAGTTCAAGTCCCCTCTCATGGACCTCTCTCCCTCTATTTATACATCTATGAAGAGAGAGGGTCGAATAGGGGTCAGTTACAACTTCCCCATCAGTTTCATAACCTCCCAAACCACCCCTAATTTGATATTTTTCATATTTTTATTATTTTTGACCACTACAGGATGTACTCATGGGTATCATCAAGGAAAATTTGTGAGTATAGAGGTGAAACTCGCGGGTTTGCTTCACAAAAGTCGCAAATAGGTAAAAGATGCTCATTTTTAGGGTGCTTTTGTGAATTTCCAAGATTTGGAGTCTTCTGTAAAGTTGTTTTTGACTTGAATCCCTTTCCAACGATTGAAAGAAGAGGTAAAACAGAGTTACAAAACGCCAGATATAGCTCCTCCAATATAGGTGTTTTTTCAGTGACTTTCATGAAGTGTCATCATGGAAGTGTCGACGTGCAACGAAAACATGGGAAAGTGGTCACAGATAGATAGTGTGTCATTTTGGGCTATAACAAATGCCCCATAATGTATGAGGTTAGAGGGGAAGATGATAAACAAAATACATTATAAGAAGGGAACAGCCGAGTATGGAGAGAGAAAAGAATCTGGGAGCGAAAGGCTCGAACAAAAGTACCTGAAAGAGAGATAAATGTCAGACAAAACTGATCTCTGGGACATGCAAGTCCATATACAAATGATCACCATAAATATACAGGAGGATCCAACATGTACATAACTAATGTAACTATCATGATCGCACAATATGCAAAAAGGCCATATAAATTCTAAAAGAGTCATGGCCACAAATGAACAAGGTGGATCCATACTCAACAATCGAGCATAACCATAAGAATACAAGGTGGATCTATGTCTCATCAAATGTCATATGAAGTGTGACAAGGTCTTGCGTAACTCGGGAAATAGCAAAAGATGACGATGCTACTGTCGGCCCAAGGTCTTCAGTCAAAACCCCCCAAAGGTACGAATCCTAACCATGCGAATAAAGGAGATGAAGTCAAACATGGATGAAGCCATTTGATTACCAGTTAGTGATGAGAACCGTTAACAAACGCGATGGAAACCACAATTAATGAAAATGGTCCCCAAGGCACCTAGTACATTCTAACAAGTGTGAATACAAGGTCTGAATTTGAACACCTGAATAATCCATCGAGTAGGAGACATTAAGGTATTCCCACTACCCAATGATGAGGGAAATTTCCACTGATGACTGCAATCCCCAAGGTACTTCCATAAACTCTAAATCTCATTCCCAGAGAAAGATGTGTTTATGTTAATAGGAAGAGATCCCTTAGAAGGAAGGAATTAAGGCATCCTCCGTCATCCAACAAGAGGTAAGTCAAAGACTAATTGGATCTGGAACTGGTACAAAATTTTACGACAAGGACCATCAAAGACATGATGTAATGAACTGATACCAAGGAATGGTCGACACAAAATATCAAGGCAACTGCAGAATGGCCGACAAAGTTTAATCCTTTAACATTGAGCATGACACAAAAGTGACTTAGGCAGCTTTTGAAACAAAGGGACCAATGACACAAATATGCAATGTAGGAGAGATTAATAGATTCCCCATATAATTGGAAAAGAATCACAATGGAGGAGTAAGAAACTCTAAATCGGGATAAGGTCAAAATACTAGAACCCAACTGTTGATAGAATCAAAACTGGTGTTTTGTTCCAGGAAATAAGACTTGTTGTTGTTACACCCAAATCTCGTCATCAACATGTGATAAGATCCTAAAAATCCATGTTTTACCTCATTCCCAAATCTTGAAGTGAAAATCTTGATCCAGATGTCAAACTTGCACATAAAAACCTAGCACCGCGTCTACCCTTAAGCCTAGGAGCGATACCTTCTTCAGCATCACCTGAGTTGTGTTGAAAACAAGCAGTGGCACCTCCTTTTTTTGTTGTTTAAAGAGCAGTTATGCCCTAGCACCGCTCTGTCATCAAGGAGAAGGAGCGGTGCCCTTGGTAAAAAGTGAAAAAGAGAGACTTCGCGAAGCTTCTAGATCAAAATATTTGTGGAAAACCTTATCCCTATTCACCTGGATAAGCTGAGCTCGAGATCCATGCTTTGGGGATCCCATGTCCACCTCACCCACCAAAATCTCAACCATATATATCCATTTGAGGCCTATAAAAACAGGCTCATACCCCATAGTTGGGAGACAACAAAGTCATGCTCCCATTTTGACATTTTGTCCTGATCCATTAAGAGTGAGCATAGAGGAGCAAGTTGGAGCTATTGGGGATAAGACATCGATTTTGTAGAGGAGTGCATCAAAACTAAGGCACAGGTTGTAAACTCTTTCATTATTTATCAATGCAAAGTTAGTTCCTTTTCCATATACTTGTTATGTCTAATATTGCATGTTTATTATCGGATTCCTTAGTCACCGATATAGATCTATAGATGATGTTCTGGTACTTTTGATCTTTTGTGGTTGATGTGTTTATACAGGTATTTTCTTGGAGATATTTCTCCATAGGTGAAGAGCCACATCATTCCATCGAATATGCAGCATTCCAGATGTCGGTAGTTTCTAAGAGAAGTTTCCGAACCTTGTTGTAAACTATTTGTTCTAGATCTGAAAAATTCAAACCAGAGGAACACCTTCTATCCACAGAAGGTGTAACGAAATTCCTGACAACAAATCCGGCAACCATACTGGGGAAGAGATTTAGCAGATCTGATCTTCCTTAGCCTTCAAACACTTGTTTGAATCCAAGGTCCATCTTTTTATCATTTTAGTCAGATGTACCATCTAGCCTAGTTAGGTTTTGAGTTGATATCATCAGATCTCTTCAGATCTGAGCCATCCTCACTTTCTATGCTCTTTATTACTGTTGATTCATCTTTTTTTATGCTAGTTTGCCAAGCTTTGAATTTTTTTTTGCTCTTATTGTGTTCTGGACATTTGCAGGGAACCGCGTCTATGCAAGGGGAAATAAACGGTGCCACCGCTTGCACGTAGATAGCAAGAAGTGGTGCCACGGCTTGTGAGAAATTAGCAGGAAGCGGTGCCTTCTCAGAACCGCTCTGTCAACTACCTTCTCCAAGCGATGCCAAGTAGGTTTTTTTTTTCAGGACTCTATTTTTTCAAAAAATTTAACGAAACTTGTGGTTTTTAGATTTCTTGTCTTCAGTTGGCATTGCCCAGACTTGTTTGCAAATACCTAAGTATTTGAAATCTGAAATTTTCAATGTGGTAAATGCGTGTTTGTTAGAATCAAAAGGCTAGGTTAGGTTCATCATTGTTAATGCTTGTAAGTTTGGTTATTTTGAAAGGAGTGCTTTGAAGCCTTAGCTCGGTTAGATCTCTTCCTACTGTTGGATAATATTGAAAAGAAAAACTTGTTTGATTGGTTTGTTTGCTTCCATTTTTTTCGTTAAGTTAGTGAAGGACTTCTTTTTACTCTAAAAAAAGAAAAAAATTTGGTTGAGATTCATTTGTATTGTTGTTTAAGGATGAATTCTTGGACCTCTGATTAGCCTCATAAGCTTTCAGATCTCCATTTTTCTTCCCTTTATTTCATATTGTCATCTCATCAAAAGAAAAATAGTAACCTTCTCTTCCTACTCTGGATTATCTCTCCCAGACTTTTTCGTCAGACAAGTCCATCATAGAGATTATGAGTACGAATGAATCAGTATGGGAGGATCATCATCATAGATCCTCGTTCCTCCCTAACACCAGTTCGGCAAATAATGATTTTGTATCTCCCTTGGGTACGGATATTGTGGACACTCCACAAACACCTGTATTGTTGCAAGATTCAGAGTCTGAAGGCAATCTATGTAACATTAATAAAACGACTCTGATTGAGATATCGGCCAAGCCTGGAACTATTGAACATGTTCACGTAGGGAAGAATTGTTCAATGGAAGAAACCGAAGAATCTAGAACACTTTTCAAGGAATTTCGTGATATTTTTTCCTGTACTTATGAAGAAATGCCTAGGATAGACCCATCTATTATGGTCCACGAAATCAAAACCTATCCCACATCCAAAACGGTCAAGAAAAAATTGAGACAAGTCCATCCTCGGAAGGCTGTGGCTATCAAATTCGAAGTCAAAAAATTTTTGAAGGCAGGATTCATCTATCCTATACCCCTGACGAAATGGGTATCTAACATCGTTCATGTGAACAAAAAGCAGGGAACCATTAGAGTCTATATTGATTTCTGAGACCTGAACATAGCTTGTCCTAAGGACAATTTTGTGACTCCGTACATCGATCAGATTATCGATAATTGTGCTAGAAGTGTCATCTTCTCATTTATGGATGGATTTTCTGGCTATAATCACAGTGAGATATTTCCCGCTAATCAGCACAAGATGGAATTTATATGCCCATGGGGAACCTTTTCCTATAGGAAGTTTCCCTTTGGCCTCAAGAACGTCGAAGCCACATTCCAATGTGCCATGTCCTATGCATTTCACGACATAAAGAACATCGTGGAGCCATACCTCAATGACCTCCCTGCGCATTCACAACAACGGGAATACCATCCTCAACATCTTAGAGACATATTCCTGAGATATCACCATTATAAAATACGGTAGAATCCAAAAAAATGTGTTTTTTGCGTTGAGACGAGACGTCTCTTAGGCTTCGTGGTTTCTAAGGATGGCATCCGGATTGATCCAGTGAAGATTGCTGCTATACTCGCCCTGCCTGCCCCAACCAACATCCTTGAAATCCAAAGTTTGCAAGGGAAGGAAAACTTTCTTCGTCGTTTTGTTTGTAACTTCGGTGAGAAAACACACGGTTATATGTATCTCCTCAAGAAGGAAACTCCATCTTATGGGATGACCAGGCCCAGTGAGCCTCTGATAATATTAAGCATGCTCTGACCGATTCACCCGTGATATACCCCCCGGATTATTCAAAGGATTTTCTCTTATATGTTGTTGCCTCTACTACTACCATCGGAATGGTTCTATCCCAGGAGGATCATAACGGCCAAGAACACGTCATATACTACGCCAGTAAGAATATTCTCTGTTCTAAAACTTGATACTCATGTGTGGAGAAGTTAGCATTGGCTATAGTCATTGTTGTCCAAAAATTTCATCATTACATCTTACTTAGCACCACCATCGTACTTGCAGAATAAAACCCTATGTACTACATCCTGACTCGTCAGGTGCTAGGGGGAAATATTCCCATTGGATTGTCATCCTGCAGTAGTTTGACCTTGAGTTTTCCAAAGCCACTTCAAAGAAATAATTGGTCTTTACAAAGATGATGTGTGACCTTCCCTATGTTTTGATGGATTCTGAGCCCAGCGATTCATTCCCAAATGATTTTTTGTTCCTAATAAGCACGACCGACCCATGGTATGGATATTTAATCATTTATATCCAGACACACAGATTTCAGCCCAATATATCTCGTGATGATCATCACCGCATTCGTCACCAAGTGAAATACTATCTTATCCTGAATGATACATTGTACAAGCGTGGTATAGATTCCATTCTCCAATGATGCCTCACCCATGAAGAGGTTGAACAAGTTCTCAATGACTACCACTATGGAGCATGTGGTAATCATCTTTCTGGGATGGCTACAACCTAGAAAATCCTTCGCGCTGGCTATTTTTGGCCCTCAATCTTCAAAGATTGTCACGAGGCTGTTAAGAAATGCCCACCCTGCCAACATTTCTATCCAAAAAAGCGCACCCACCCTGCTCCGTTACAGCCCTTCATTGTCGTTGGCCCTTTTTCCAAATGGGGGATAGATTTTATGCATTGTAAGCCTACCTCAGTCGGGGGGGCATGGTTACATCATAGTAGCCATGGATTATTTCACTAAATGGGATGAGGCTATTCCTACATATGCAGAGGATGGTAAGACTACCGCCCTCTTCCTTTTCAATCATGTAATAGCTAGGTTTGGAGTTCCACAGTCTATAGTCACTGATCACATTTCCGGAATCAGATGATGGCAGAGTTAAGTGCTAAGTTGGGTTTTCGCCATGAAAAATCAACTCCCTATTATATGCAGGCTAATGGTTAAGTCAATGCCATTAACAAAGTCTTGAAAACTATGTTGCGTCGGATGGTTGGAGATCATAAATCCAACTAGCACCAGACTCTCTTTTCTGCTCTTTGGGCTTATAGAACTTTAGTAAAAACAGCGAATGGTTTTACACCCTTCTAGTTAGTTTACAGACTAGAAGCTGTCCTACCTATTCAGTGTCAGATTTCGTCTTTGAAACTTGTCGTTGAAATTCTCCCCAATACTTCCATCGAGCAAGAAATATTTCTATACCTAAACAATCTTGACGAAACTAGACGAGATGTTGCCTTAGTCAATGATGCGCATAAGAAATGCGTCAAGCCGCAGTATGACAAATCTGTCCAACCTCATGTTTTTAATGAAGGTGACCTAGTTCTGAACTATGATCAGAAACATGATAAACTAGGAAAAGGGAAGTTTGAATCAATGTGGTATGGTCCTTTTATCGTTTCCAAGGTTTTAGAGAAAGGGGCCTATGAGCTCATGGATTATGACGGAATCCCCTTTGAGCAACCTCGCAATGGGTTAAACCTGAAGGATTACTATGCTTAGATCACTCGTGTATGGTACCTTGTATATATGTACATTGTTGACTTTCAATGTGTTTTAGTATTTTCAATATGGTTTTGAGTTTAGTGTCCCAGACTGTTTATACCATGTTTTGGTTATGCAGATCGGATGAACTTTTATGGTTTCACTGATGGTGTTTTTCGTCATACCCTAAACCTTACTTTAGTTGCTTGGGTTCTATAATCCCCTGCACACGATCTAGTCAGCTCAAGAGCGGTTTGTATTAGTCCAACTACCAACAACATCGCCGAGTATCAGGCAGTAATAGGTCTACTGACTGAAGCTGCATCTCAAGACATTCGTGATTTGGTATTATTCATGGACTCACAGTTAGTGGTTTGTCATTTGAACCAGGTCTACACCATTAGAAATCTCGTACTGCTCTGTCTCTTCCGAAGAGTATGTCTATTGGAAAGGTCTTTTGAATTTATTACTTATAGGCATATACCTAGGGCAGACAATGCAGTTGCCGATTCATTAGCAAACTATATCCTAGACTGGTATATTGCCCATTCATAACTTGAAAATCAAACATGGTTCATCATATTGTAAATAAATAGTAAATAACACATAAAACTCATGTAAATACATTTTCCATTTGAGACGTATAAACACTAGTAACAAATTATGTATATATATATATATATATAATGTTTTTACAAAAATGGTCACGAGACCTCATCTGAAGTTGTCTCAACTTTCAGTATTACATCATACAAAATACCGAAGTTGTCTCAGCTTTCAGTAATATATCATGCAAGACACCATCTAGTGATGATCATTGTAACACATGACAGCTCGTACTACTCTATGTAGCAGTCGGCTAAAACGGCCTGGCACTCCCACAGTGTGCCTTTGGTACCTTATAGAGAGGTCATCAATATCTGCATCTGGTATATCTAGGGTTAACCTCTCCAGGTTCTCCTCTAACTCTCCCACCTGGTCATCACCTCAGAGAACAAGCCGAGCTCCCGCTCGCCTGTCCATTGGGGATGATCCCCCAGTTCGTGCCACACCAACATCTGCATGAGAAAATTAAGGTCTTGTTACTACTCATAAAAAACATGAAAATACAAAAAAACAATCAACATTTTAGAGTCTTGTTTCTTACCGATGTCTCCCCACTGTGCACCAGGTGGAAGTGGTAAATCAGGGTCACCCGTGAAGTCAGTACCCGCATATGCATAATCCTCAATCATGAGGATCTAGTCCTCCAACCAGCAGAAAAATCTAGCATCATACTTCACTTTGACTATGTCGCCTCTCGTACTAGCCATAAGCTCTACCCACCTCAACATATGGGGGTCTCTAGGCCTTGGTTTTGTAAAGATCACTTGGGGCCTCATGTGGGGCACCCGCTCAAAAAATAAACAAGCTAATATGGATCCATAGCCGAACTATTTCAAATCCCCTTACTAACATTTAGTCATTTGATCCTTGAAGAATGAAAGTAATGCCTCTTCCTAGTTGAAGACAGTGGGTGCCATAGTTTCTATGGAATACAGTAAATGCACTCTGGACTCCCAATGAGGCCCTTTGATTCCTGCCAGCCTCTGCATAGTAAAAAGAACAGTGCAGAGTGCATCATCCACCACTGCCTTTATGGGGATCTTCTTAACCGAAATCCTAGTACCAAGCACACAGTGGCGGTTTATTAGCTCTTGGGTGGTCACATCCCCTCCTCGGGAACCAGTCAATGAAACTTGAGCACCCCTTCTAGACAATCCTATCATAAAGTAGATGTCCTCTACCTCTATGGTCAGTACATGGGCTCCCACCTCAAAGTACTATTGTTCAGGGTTCCACATGTGCAAGATATTGTTATCAACCCTAATGGCACTTCTCCGTCCGAGTGCTGACATTTCCTATGTTGGCACACAAAAGGAAATTTATGGATTGAAGGTTGCCTAAAACACTATAGATGGGCATGTTATGAAATACATTCATTATCCATCCAGATTGCCATTTTTACCTTTGAATATGTCAATTGTTGTACGCGCCTTTGCCTATATGCAACACGCGTACATACGTGAATTTTCCTACAGCATGTTGCGTACTATACGTGAGTATTTGTAATTTCAACCTGCGTACAGATCTGTACGTGGGTTTCCCTTAGAGAAACTCACGTGTCATACATGGGTTGCCAGTATCAATACCTGCGTACGCTTTCCTTTGACATTAAAAATAATAAATCACAATTATTTGAGATTTGTTAAGCCCTTAACTGTAACCATCTTAACTGTCTCAACCTCCTCAACCCTCAAAACTGCCTTAATTCACTAAGTATAAATAAATGCCTTGGGGAGGGTATTAATGAAGGATACTTGGAGAGAAAATTTATGCTGGTGGTGTCTATTCAGAAGTCTTTGGAGCAGTAGAAATCAGAATCCTTTGGTTGCAGAGGAGTCATTGTCTCAGGCGTTGGGTTGTAATCTTAACTCATTCACTATTGTTAATAAAGAGAATCCTTATTCCAAATGTGTTTTGAATGTCTTTTATGTATCATGGTTTGATGAATATTTATGATTAAGCACTCTATATACTGTTTTTCTAACCTATCCTATATACATGTATAAGCTTGCACTTGGAGGATTTTCTCTTTACAGGTGAAGGAGAAACATCCCTGAAAGCTTTGGAGGAGAAGCAGAGCTGAAGAAGATAAAGCTAGGATCAACCTTCGTGAATCGGGTGAGTCTATCCTATCTTCTTATTTCCTTTCTGTACTTTAAACTTGATTGCCTGCAAGTCTTAAGAGTACTCCGTTGGGGAGCCCAGACTGTTGTATGTTATTTCTGTCACCCTTGACCAATCTTTGCCTTGAGTTTGTGTGTGTTATTTTATCCTGGTTCATGATTACCATAGCGTTTGAAGGCCTTGTGGATTTTCCTTCTTTTTGAGAAAATTTTGTACCTATACACGGGTTTCTCTCATACACAGTCATGTATAGAGGCCTGCATACGCGGGTTGCTATCTAGGACAGTCGCGTACAGTACAAGAGTTGTCCTGATACACAGTCGTGCACAAGCCTGGAAATAGGGATTTTTGGGCTAGGGTTTGCTGGTCCCTGTCCTTTTGTGATTCCTATTTGTTAGTTGGCCCTCTTTATAAACACGCAATCAATCTGATGACCTTGGTGGCCTCACCTTGTGCTTTCTTGTAAAGCCCCTTGGGTTTCTTTTGTTTGGATTGTCTTCTGTTTGCATTTTCAAGTAGGTTGGCCTATTTGGGTTATAGGTTGAAGTGTTTTTTCTAAATCAGTGATCAGGGTTTTGGACAATGTTTTTCCATTCTATCTTTAGATAGTGATTGGTTTGTCACTTACCTTCATGAGTTTGTAGTGATTTCTTGTCATTGTACCCACCCAAGCTAGGGTTCCCAGTCTTCCCTTGTTGGTTGATTCTTGGTTTTATTAACCTGTTTACTTCAGTTTGCTTATTTTATACAGTTGATTTGATCCAAGTATACTCAAGTTTTAGTGCATTTTAGGTGCATAGTAGTGTTTGAACATTTTAAAAAGTGAAAAGAAAAACATTTTCAATCTTTTGCATTTGCTTTTGCATAAGTAGTATTCATTTCAGTTTTAAAATATAATCTCAAAACTACAGAAACATAGTCTTAGTTTATCTTTATCATTGCATTTGTTCATCAATTTATATTTACAAAAAGAAAAAGAAGTTTGCTTTAGTAGTGATAATTTGCTTTGAAAATAAATACACCTTTACTTTTTTATTTCTTATCAAGTCAAAAACACCATAGTTCATCACTCCATTTCCTTCTGAGTAAGAAATAGCCCTTTAAAATGAACGCAATAATTAAATTTACTAGTAATTTTTATTTTTAGGGGCATTTCACCTACTAGCTTAGGCTAGACTTGTGGGATAGGAAGTGTAAACTTCCCATAAGTTTTAAAATTCAGATGTAGTGGACCATTCGATAGGTAAATCCTTGTCTTTATCAATTGTATCTGGGAAGCTCCTCTCAAAAGGGAGTCAAGCACGAGGCCGCGTGGAGGCATTGGACTGGGGAGATAACCCTCTAATTCCTTGTCAAAACGTAAATCAGGACTTTTATGCATCTGGGGATTCTTTCCTAGACAGAGTTTCGGTCTCAGCTACCCTGCCCATGCGTACGAGTCAGGCTTGCGACTGTCCCCCCAAACTGTTGGTATAGCTAAGGTAGCCTTTAGTCTCTTGACATTTAGGGTTCATACCTAGGTAAACCGGAAGGCTATTTCTGGTTCACCTTGGACGGGCTTGGAAGGTAACCCTTGTTGTAAGTGTAGAAGGGCGGTGGGTGATTCCTCCTCTTGTGCCTAAGAACCACTTCAAGGATGCCAAGTAATCATTCTTCAAATTTCTTCGGGAAAGCATATCTTTCACCCTTGTTGACTGTTTGAGGCTTTAGGAATTTTTATAGTGTGTGCTCTGTGGTTTTGTCTGTTTTAGTTGGCTTTAGGGTTTGATCTGTTAAATTTTCAATCATGGAGGACCAACCTATAAGAAGGTCAAGAAGGTTGCAAAAACTTCCTCCTCTCGCCACATTGGAACCTCCACCTCCACCCCAAAGGCGGAGATTGGACACTGAAGGTTCATTTGAACCGGTAGGAGTAAGTGAAGTTCCAAGTGAACCATCACTTATAGCTAACCGTATTAATCTTGATACAGTTGAGATAGAAGACTTGTAGACTGACAAGTTTGCAAGGAATTTTAACACACCCTTGAATGATTTAAACGATCATGTGGTCGTCCAGGTTAGACCTTTTGATTCACCTGTTTCAGGTGTCCCTGTGGGTAGGATCATGTCTACTGTGGGAGAATTTTCTCTTGTTTTCACCTCAGTCATTCCGGCTGAAGGGGTACTACCTCCCTCGGTAAGTGCCCCTAGATCTAGCATACCTTCTATGCCTTTGACTCCAGCGAGCCGGGTGGTCCAACCGCTAGTTCACTCAAACTTAGTAGGTACTTCTGGTGATATGGTTACTGGTATTCTTAGTATACCTACTGTTCCTTCCTCCTTCACATACACTACCCAGAGTGGTCCAGTAGGATCCTCGGCTTTCGTCCAAGGATTTCCTTGGAATGGGGGGCACATACCCCCATCCACTCCGTACGTAGGCCCATCACCTTCTTATGTAGGAGTGCAGTTTGGAAACAATACCTCTTATGGGCAAAGTTTTCAAACTCCGATTTCGGCCCCATTTACGAGCTCTCCCTTTTTGCTATTTAGCGGAGGGATACCTGCTCCTGTTTTTCAAACCCCAGTTTCGATTGGGACTACCCGAACTTCTTATACTGCACCTCCCACTCACAACCCTGTGGCTTACATATGGAATCTATTTCAGAGTAATCCACCCACTTCGCAACCAGTGGCAGGGGGCAACCCCACCTTTACTTATGGGCATTCGGGGGCAGGTCCCTCTAATCCCCAGATTGGCACTTTTAGTGCCCTGGTTCGACCTAAGCTTCCATTCCTGGAAACGTTAAAATTGTTGGATTTGTATAAGTTGATGAATGACCTAGTGAGGCATGACCCCTCGTGGCCACCTATACCCACTAAATTGCCATCAGACATCCCTAAATTTGAGGGCAAAGTTGGTGAAGATCTTGGGGCTCATGCCACCACATTTCATTTATGGTGTTCTTCGAATTCACTGAATGAAGATTCAGTCAGGTTGAGGCTGTTCCAGAGAACCTTAACAAGTACCACAGAAAAATGGTACATTGAGTTACCTTCTACTGCTTTCAGTAGTTTCTGGGAGTTGGCTAGTGCATTCCTTAGTCACTTTCAGCTTCCGGTCCGAGATGATTTCGGAACGGACTTGTTACCTACCTTTAGGTAGAAAAAGGCTACCCACATCTCAGATCATATCCAAGAGTGGAGGAGGTGAAAGAGCCTTATAAAATCCACCATCCCTCCTGAGTTCTTACTAGAGTGGTTCCTTAAATCCCTGTTGCCCTACATATCTAATGACGTATCCACCTCAGGAGTGACGAATGAAGAAGAAGCCATTCTCAGGGCCCAGCAATTGGATTTGATTTATTCACAATCTGGTATATTGTATGAGATTATCCCTAAGGCACCCAGGCCTACCCATAATGCGGAGAAGCCTAAGCCTGGACCCCATGCCGATGGTGTGGTTGGGTTCATAAACTCTCCCATCGTAGAGTCTTTGGCTAAGCAACTTCATCAGTTGTCTGTCAAGTAGTCTACGACGGAGGTAGCAAAGGCTGCCCCCTCCCCCTAGAGTGCAAATATTTTTGCACAGACCTCTCAAAAGGGAAATCAGCAACCCAGTGGGAAGAAAAAGAGAGGAAAGAAAGGAGAGGGAAACCAAAACAAGCAAAAACCCGCGAATAGTGCTGATGGGGGCAAGAAAGAAAAGAAGAAGGTTAAATTCTCGTGTAAGTTGTACCACGAGGATCACCTTACTCACTTTTGTCCCCTTATGGAACAAGCCCAGAAGCTGCTTAAAGCTCAACAACCGGTTGTCCTGAAGGATCCTTTTCCCCAAGGGCAGAACTCTACTTCAGCTTCTAATGTAGTAGGGGGCACTCAAAATTCCCCTGACCCAAACTACATCAACATGGTTCGATCTTTGACTTTGTTACAGACGAGGAATAAAAATTATGAGAAAGAGACTTCTGAGAAGGGTAAAGCTATAGGTGAAACTTCTAACCCTCTCACGATAGAGAAGCCTTCTGAAACTATGCCGAAGATACCAAAAGGTGTCTTCAAGAAGACCTTGCATAACCCTAACTCTAGGGCTGCTTCAAACTACTCCGTGGTTGAAGATCTAGCCCAAACCCCGTGTGCAATTTTGGCTTTAGAAGTGTTACAGAGTTGTCCTGCCCAACAGGATGCCCTCTTAACAGCTTTAGGCAGCATGGACTCATCCAGTCTCATGGCGAAATTTCATTTGTCTGATGTTAAAATTCGCCTACCTTACCATGTATCCTTATCAATAGATGTCATCCATGGTGGAAAGACCATTGGAAGGGCAGTTGTTGATGAGGGTGTTTCTACATGTGTTATGTCCTTGTCCTGTTGGAAATCTCTTGGATCCCCAGAGCTAATCCCGTCAAACACTCTACTTACTGCTTTCAATGGAAGGTCCTTCCGTCCGCATGGTATCCTACCGGATTTTGAAATTAAGCTGGCAGGGAAAGCAGTGTCTGTTGAGGTGGAAGTGATTGATGCACCTTTGGACTATAATTTGCTTCTGGGAAGAAACTGGACTTATGCTATGTCCTCTATTGCATCCGTCGTCTTTCGTGTAGTGGTTTTTCCACATGAGGGAAAGTTTGTTACTATTGACCAACTTGATTTTACTCAAAAAGGCCGTTTAGAGTCTAATGAGTCCGCTGTGACATTGGTTGATCAGGTCAAACCTGCTGCACAGAGCTTGGGGGATGGAATGTACACATCACTGATGGGCACATTTGATCTTCCAGCCTCGATTAACTATATTGGTTCTACTAGTGTGGGGAATTCCATAGCCAGGGTTATTGATAGGACTGATCCTTGGGTTCTCCCTTCCCCCCATGAACCAGAGGTTCCCTTATCGGCAGTGGAAGTAGCTTACCAAGCTATCACTCAAACCACTGTTGACCCCATTCCGGATCCTCTCACAGTCTCGAAGGACCTGGAAGAAGTCTATTTGCCCGCATGGGCGGAAAACTCTTCGCACTCTATAGATTGTCTAGATATGGTTTTACCTTCTGATGAAGCCATTTTGGAAGCCATGAGTGGATGTGGTAATATCTGTGAGGATCTTCACCATCGATCCTATTTTCTTCCAGAACTAAGAAGAATAGAAAATCAAGAGTTTCATATGAGACTGTCAGAAGATGTTGATACACCCATCAATCCCTTACCCAGGGAAGGAATGTTTGTCGAGGGGAATATGGCAAATATTTCTGCCACTATACCTATTAACATCTCTATAAATACCGATGTCATGGAAAACATATATATAGGTGCAAACTGCTCTCTTGAAGAGATTGCTATCTATACTGCCTTGTTTAAGGAATTATGCGATGTCTTTGCCTGGTCATATGAGGAGATGCCAGGCATTGATCCATCGATTGTTGAACACGAAATTCGAACATATCATGATGCCAAACCTGTTCGACAAAAGTTAAGACTTGTTAACCCGTGCAAAGCGGTGGCTGTGAAGGTCGAAGTTGAAAAAATGTTGAAGGCTGGTTTTATTTATCCCATAGATTTGACAGAATGGGTATCCAACCCTGTTCCTGTTGATAAGAAGTAAGGGACCATACGCGTCTGTACTAACTTCAGAGATTTGAATAAAGCCTGTCCTAAGGACAACTATCCCATGCCATTTATAGACCATATTATAGATGCTTGTGCAGGAAGTGAAGTGTTCTCGTTTATGGATGGTTTCTTTGAATAAAATCAAATTCAAATAAAACCGAAAGACCAACATAAAACTGCTTCCATTTGTCCTTGGGGTACCTTCGCATACAAAAAATGCCCTTTGGATTGAAAAATGATGGGGCAACCTGTCAACGGGCTATGAACTTTGCCTTCCATGATATCAAAGCCATTGTCAAACCTTACCTTGATGATCTGCCAGCTCATTCTCGTAAGAGGATTCAACATCCAGATCATTTACGGTTGATATTTGAGAGATGCAGATATTATAAAATCCGCTTGAATCCCCACAAGTGTGTATTCTGTGTCGAGTCAGGAATATTGCTTGGGTTCATTGTCTCCAATAGAGGCATCTAGGTGGATCCATTAAAAGTAGAGGCCATTGTAAATCTGCCTCCTCCTCATTCTATCAGGCAACTTCAAAGCCTGCAAGGGAAGTCTAACTTTCTTCAACGTTTTATTGTTAACTATGCCAAGATTACCAAGGGTTTCATGCACCTGCTTAAGCAGGACACCCCATTTGTATGGGATGAAACTCCACAACTCGCTTTTGAGGAATTGAAAAAAGCTTTGTTGTCGGCACCCTTACTGCGTCCGCCAGATTATTCTAGGGATTTTATATTGTATCTGGCCGCGGCTTAGTCGACCATTGGGGTAGTGCTAGTCCAAGAGGACGATAAGGTCATAGAGCATGTCGTTTATTATCTTAGCCATGCTTTGGTTGGACCTGAACTCAGGTACTCCCACATTGAGAAATTAGCCTTAGCAGTTGTCTATGCTGTTCAAAGGTTACGTCACTACATTTTACTAAGGACCACAACAGTAGTGGCGGATGTCAATCTGTTTCAATATTTTTTGTCCCGACATATTGTTGGGGGAAAATTCAACAAATGGATAGTCATTCTCCAAGATTTTGACTTGGATTTTCAATCCGATAAGTCTAAAAATTCCTTAGTTTTTGCTGAGCTTATAGCAGAATTTCCTACTGAAGAAGATGTAGCCGTTGAACATGACTCATTCCCAGATGAGCATATCTTCTTGATATCCACCTCTGATCCTTGGTACGGGGATATTCTTATATATATCCAGACTTTGAAGTATCCTGCAGCTTCCTCACGGGAGGAACGACGTAAATTATGCCTTCATGCTAAGAACTACCTCATCATAGGAGATACATTATATCAAAGGGGGGTAGATTCCATTTTGCGTCGATGCCTTACCCATGAGGAAGTGGAGATTGTCCTGAATGATTCCCATAGTGGAGCGTGTGAGGGTCATTTATTTGGGTTAGCAATGGCCCATAAGATATTACGTGCTGGTTATTTCTGGCCCACGATCTTCAAAGATTGTGTGGAAGCAGTGAAGCGTTGTCATTCTTGCCAGCTTTACACCAAGAAAATGCGGTCACATCCTGCTCTGTTGTTTCCCGTTGTCTCGGTAGACCCCTTCATGAAATGGGGGATTGATTACGTGACATGTAACCCAGCCTCGGCTGGGGGGCATAAATATATTATTGTCACTGTTGACTATTTTACGAAATGGGAAAAGGCAATGCCTACTTTTAAAGCCGATGGGGAAACAACAGCTTTCTTCATATTCAATCAGTTTATAGCACGGTTTGGTATACCCAAAGTGATTGTCACTGACCATGGCAGTCATTTTCAAAATAGCATGATGACGAAACTGACCACTATGCTTGGATTCAGACAAGAACATTCATCTTCGTGCTATCCGCAAGCAAATGGTCAGGTTGAGGCTGTAAACAAGACTTTAAAGACTATCCTTAAACATACAATTAATGCAGCCCGTTCTAACTAGCACATCATGCTATATCCTGCTCTTTGGGCCTACCAAACTAATGTAAAAACTGCTACGTTTTTCTCCCCCTTCCAACTCGTCCATGGAGTGGAAGCAGTTACCCCGATTAAGTGTGAAATCCCGTCTCTAAAAATAGCTATTCATGTGTTACCCAATACAACAGAGCTTGAGGAACGTCTGGTGCATTTAGAACACCTTGATGAACAACGTAGAGATGCGCTAACTACTAATCAAGCTCACAAGAATAGGGCCAAAAATCAATATGATAAGTCGGTCAAACCTCGGGTTTTCTCTGAGAGGGAACTTGTTTTGCTTTGGGACCAAGACAAAGAACCCCTGGGGGCAAGAAAATTTAAGGCCATGTGGTTAGGGCCTTGTGTCGTGTCGAAGGTCTTAAAGAAGGGCGCATATGAGTTAATTGATTTTGATGGGAACAAGCTGCCTGAGCCTAGAAATGGGCTATACCTGAAAAAGTACTATGCTTAGGCTTAGCGCTTTTTCTTGTATTTTTATTGTATGTATTTTTATGTACATTAGTTTTTTGGTTTTGTTTTTTATACCATCTACTGGTTGTTGTAAATGTCTTCTGAGAGGTATATAGGTTTCATCGATGGCGCCAGCCACCACACTTGTAATCTAGCTTCAGCAGCATGGGTCATTTACTCTCCCTCAGGACAGCTAGTTGCTGCAGGAGGCACTTGCTTAGGTCCTACTTCTAATAATGTTGTTGAATATAGGGCTGTAATTGAGCTTCTATGGGATGCTTTGTCATGTGGTATCACCCAACTCGAAGTACGTCTGGACTCTCAACTGGTGGTTTCCCAGCTCAATCGAGCTTATCAGGTGCGAAACCCTCTTCTATTACGTCAATTCATGCAAATTAGGTTATTGGAAATAAATTTTTAATTTATTATATTCAATCACATTCCAAGAAATCATAATTCATTGACTGATGCATATGCTAATTACATTTTAGATTGGCATCTAACACACATTTCATAAAAATATAAAGCATGCACATAAAAAACACTTGTAAATAAAGCGACAACAATATATATATATATATATATATATATATATGTAAGTATCTGTCCATAGATAGGTTGAGTCTGATCCTCAGATCCAGTCATAACTCTATAATATACAAAAATATACAAAATGTGGATCGCAGTCCATCAAAATGTCCTAGATCTAAACAGGACCACCCTGGTCACTTGGACCACCTTGGTCCCCATGGTCTCTCTATACTCTGGCTTCCTTGGCCTCTTCAACTTTGGCAACCTCCACAGCATCTATGTATACAAGAACTGCTCTGGCCACTCGCCTCAAAAGGCATAACCAGACAGGTGGAACTCCAACCACAAACTCCTGCATGACGGTCGGGATATGCTCTATCCGCAAAGTGGGAACTCTTTGGGTAAGCCTGGCCAGCTTCCCCTCCAAAACCCTAATAAGCCTCAGGTGTTCGCCTACGATAGGACAAACAAGCATACGTCGATGCCCCTCAGGGCGGACCGGTCCAATATTTGCATTTTGACATGTTTATAGGATTAAGACTTGTATACATATGTGTATATCTATCATTTTAAAATTCATACAAAAATTTAAAATGTTAAAAATTAAAAAAATTTACCTAGCTCTCCCCATGCTCCTCGTGGAGGGAGTATAAGGTCTAGATCACCTCGAAAATCCATGCCGGCATACGGAAACTGCTCTAGTGTCGGTAGTTGCCTCTCCCACCAGATGTAGAAGTCATCATCGTACACACTCTGCACTGAGTCTCCTCCTCCTTGACGAAGGAAGATGTCTCCCCATCTGCTCATCCTCGGCTGACGTGGAGATCGGACTGGTAGGGGTATGGCGGGGCTCAACCCTGGTACTCTCGAAGAAGAAGAAGGCCACCAATATGCTAGAATACCCAAAGTTCTTCCACCTTCCTCTCTCGCAATCAGAGAGTTGTTTTCTCATAATGGGGACAACTCCTGAACACCAATCATACAAGGCACCCTGCGTACAATCCACCGCTAATCTCATTTGGTTCCATGTAGATATATGTAATGAAGAGGATCCTGCAATCCTCACGATGGTGCTCACCAGTACCTGTAGTGTGAAATCATGGATATGTGCAATAGGGACATAGCTCCCTCTCTTCTGGGTACCTGGTGTGCAGAACACATCAATGTAGTTCTGAACACTTAAAGGATCACCGCCCCTACCAGTGCCCTCTAAGTTCACCGGTGCTCCTCGTCATGATAGGCCGAAAATAAAATATATTTCCTCGAAAGTGATTTCCAAAGTCTCACCCTGTAAGTCAAACATCCCTAAATAATGATCCCAGTAGTTTATCATGAACTCCAATAGACAGACATTGGCCCGCATGGGTGATGTGCAAAAGAACTTTAATAACTCACTCGTTCGTAAAGCATGTACGGTGGGCGCACTTTGGAGCGCTTCTTGGTCCATATTCTCATGTTCCCGTTCCCTCCATTCCAACACCATCTTCACACCTACCAAAACAAGTATTATGAATCATCAATTTCATATAAAATTTCAAAATTGTTGCCTTAAATTAGCTTTTTATCCTTCATGCAGTACACGTGACTGTCAAGTTAGACATGTTGCGTACTGAACGCGACTGTCTCTAAAGGAAACCCGCGTACAGAATGCGTGTACGTGAGTGTTCACACTGTGAACCCGCATACGCGCCGTGACATGCTTTAGTATGCTTCAAACAATGAAATTGGGACTCAAAATTGAAAATTGCTAGGATCAAATTGAAGAGCTTAGGGTGTAGGCTTACCTGCAACTTGCGGAATTGGATTTCGTCCACTAGATTGTCCACACAGATCAAATGAAGGTAGAGGTAAAAACTTGCTTCTTATGGCTAAAATTCAAAATGGTGAGATTTGTTTTAATTTTTGAACTGTTTATAGAAATTTTATATCTAAAAGTGGGTTTTTCCTATAGTTTGAAATGTATTCAACTAATACCATATCTCTTTTTGCCTTGAAACAGGTTTTTCATCATTATAAAGTGTTTTTTGCTCCCATAGGGTGGTTTTTCCATTTCCAATGCATTTCTTGAATCTATACTTAAGCCACGTTAACCTTAGCAATCAACATTTTTCCACGGACTATGGTATTTTAAACCATTAGTTCCCTGTTTTTACCATTGTTCTTCCATGGAAAGGACCTTCTTTTCATGAGTATCCTCCTTTAAAACCTATGTTGTCTTTTGATACTCATGCCACAGTTGTTTCAGGTATAGGGGTATCCTTTTAGCTATTTTTCACACCAAATAGAGTTTCTTTTTTAATCTCTTTTTACAAGCTATCGCTTTAGAGGACTCCCTGCCCTTATGGAGTTTCTTTAGGCCCAGGTCTGAGTCCTTCAAAACAGACTTGACTGCCAAGTTAACTTGTCTGTTCAAGCTCGTTAAGAATATGTGAACGGGAATCTACATCGATAGTAGGTTATCTCTTTCTCAAACCATGCAGAATAATACGAGAAAGGATCCCTCTCTTTTCTATTTTGAATTGAGAAGAGTATTCTCAGGCATAGGTTTATCACTTTTCCGGACATGCGGGACTAAATTTACGAAAAAGGAACTCCCGGTATGAGCTTAGTTTTCTCTTTTTCATGCTATGTACCTAAACATGAAAAATATTCCGAGTGTACTTTGTGTCTTTGTCATGCTCGTTAAAAACTTAAGAACAAAGCAACGATTTTATTATTGTAAGCCCCATTTCTCGTAATCAAATGGATCTTTCCGAGTGATCTTGCTTTCCTTCACACTCGTAAAACTCAAGCTATTCGTGCTGTTCTGGAAGGAGGGTTGGGTAGGTGGTAATTTAACCCTGACTAAGTACGAAAAAGGTTCACCTTTTCTTCTACGGAAGTTAAGAGATTTCTTTTGTGGTATGTTTTATACTTTTCTGGCCTCAAGAGACTAAATTGGACGAAAAAGGACCCCCCTGGAGTCTTCTTTGGAGTTTTCAGACTCTCGAAATGTGAAAACATCAACTGAGCATGTACTAGTTCAGGCTCATTAAATCCACAAATCAGTAACACTATCAAGCATTATTTTCTCTTCTCTTCAAGCTTGTTAAAAATGAAGAGAGATCCGAGTTGACTTTCCTGGAGTCGTTAAAATTTAACAAGGAAGGTAAGGAAGAAGTTTTCTCTTGTTTTCAGTTAGTGGCAGAATGTCATCCTTGAACATAGCACTCTCTATTTTTTTCGATACCCATGTCTCAGTGTTCACTTTTAGTTCAGCCATTACTTTGAGTTTACTACTCCTCCTCTTGTCCGTTATACCTAGGGAATCTGATCATGTCTCCTACATGACAGCTAAGTCTAGTTGTTTTATATAAAAGTTAAAAGCTGCCTTGGGTCATCTCTGTGTCGTGCTCATTTTTCAAGGACTCAACCCAATGTTTGATCTTTATCCTGATCCCATCATTGTTATATCTGTTATCTATTGTGTCTACCTTCTTTTTCCCAGTTCCTAGTCACTCTTGTGATCCGTTGGAGGATCTATTGCCTTCCTTACCATAGCATGGTTTTTTTTTAGTATTTCCTAATGACGAAGACCTAGAGTTTTGAAGATAGTACCTCAGGATTCACTTTTATCATTGGTGAATTCCTTTGCTTCAGTTGTTGATTATCACCTATTGATTGACAAACTATTGAATCCTTTCCATGTTCGACTTCAGCTTACATTTATTCACATTGCTTGGATTGTACTGGTTCTTTGGGATTGTTTATGAAGACCTTAGTTCCTCACCTATGGACTAAGTTGCGCAAGATTATGTTCCATTTATGTACACAGCTTCTAGATCTTTGAAGACTCATCATTATTGTATATTGTGGCTTCGATCCACCTTTTTAATATACGTGGTCTTGTACCCGTATCATATGATGTACTCAAATATTGTAAAGGAGCTAGTGTTCCAGTATATTGAACATAGCATCCTCATTTATGACTTTGTATATGACATTATTATGTATTTGTTTCAGGTACTACCTCTGCTCCATTGGATTTCTAAGTTCTCCAAAGATAAATATTATAATGTATTTTGGCCATTGCTTTCCTCTGACCTCACACATTAGGGGGCATCTGTTATCAACCCCAATGGCACTTCTTCGTCCGAGTGCCGACATTTCCTATGTTGGCGCACAAAAGGACATTTATGGATTGAAGGTTGCCTAAAACACTATATATGGGCATGTTATGAAATACATTCATTATCCATATAGCTTGCCATTTTTACCTTTGAATATGTCAATTGTTGTACGCACCTTTGCCTATATGCAACCCACGTACATACGCGACTTTTCCTACAACATGTCGCGTACTGTATGCAAGTATTTGTAATTGCAACCCGTGTACAGATCTGTAAGCGGGTTTCCCTTAGAGCAACTCACGTGTCATATGTGGGTTTCCAGTATCAATACCCACATACGCTTTCCTTTGACATTAAAAATAATAAATCGCGATTATTTGAGATTTGTTAAGCCCTTAACTATAACCATCTTACCTGTCTCAACCTCCTCAACCCTCGAAACTGCCTTATTTCACTAAGTATAAATAAATGCCTTGGGGAGGGTATTAATGAAGGATACTTGGAGAGCAAAGTTATGTTGGTGGTGTCTATTCAGAAGTCTTTGGAGCAGTAGAACTTAGAATCCTTTGGTTGCAGAGGATTCCTTGTCTCAGTCGTTGGGTTGTAATCTTAACTCATTCACTATTGTTAATAAAGAGAATCCTTATTCCAAATGTGTTTTGAATGTCTTTCATGTATCATGGTTTGATGAATATTTATGATTAAGCACTCTATATACTGTTTACCTAACCTATCCTATATACATGTATAAGCTTGCACTTGGAGGATTTGCTCTTTACAGGTGAAGGAGAAACATCCCTGAAAGCTTTGGAGGAGAAGCAGAGCGGAAGAAGATAAAGCTAGGATCAACCTTCGTGAATCGGGTGAGTCTATCCTATCTTCTTGTTTCCTTTCTGTACTTTAAATTTGATTGCCTGCAAGTCTTAAGAGTATGTTGGTAACCCCAGACCTTCGGTTATAAGGTGTTTATTCCTGTACAACAGATATGCTCTAGCAAGCACTCATGGGATATCATACTCGGAGTGCAGAAAAACTTCAAAAGGCCACAACCTCTCAAAGCAGCAATCCACCCCGCATTTCCCTCAGCTAGGGCATCATCATTATCATGTTGTCATTCTTTCCATATCACCATTTTTTACCGGATAAAACATGCCAAAACCAATAAATGGGCTTGCTAGAACCACATTTAATCAGCAAAATAATCAATAAACTTTTCTTTTGGCTTGCCCATTTAATTTTCCATCCTCACGATCGGCACTACCTATCCTCCGTTTACACAGAGCAGTGGCACCGCCTAAGTGAAGTTGTTGAGAGGCGGCTTTCATCGGGCACCACATGTCCCATAAGGGGTAGGAGCGGTGCCCGCATTTTGGATTTAGAGCTTGCTCAAAGACCCCTGAAACCCTAGGCAAATCAAAATGGAAATGATAAAGTGAAAGAGTAGGGTTCTAGCATTTACCTAGCTCTGATGATACTCGAAATGGATGGTGGATGCTCTTGTGATCTCTAGCTGAAGATCTGGCTCCAAAGGTCTCCCAAATGCTCTCACAAATTGGTAAATAGTAAAATGACTTGTTTTTACTATTCAATTGGATTTTTAACATATTCCTAGGATTTTTTCAAAGTATTATTAATATTTTAAATCATTTTGATATGAAAAACGCCCTTTAATATAGTTTATAAAGTCATTTATTCGAGTGTTTAGGAGACTAATGAACTTTTTAAAGTCTTGTAGGGATGAAAATATAAACAGTAGTGTCTATGGAGGAGTTTGTTTTTTACTTTTTCGTACTTCCAGAAAATGGAAAAAGTCCCCGAGCGTTTGTTTTGACACTTTGGTCACGCTCTTAGAACTCAGCATCAAAGTTTTGAGTATTTTTCTGATTCTTTTTGGGCTCGTAAAAACTTTTCCTCATGAAAAGAAACCTAATGGAGTCTCCTTTAAACTCTTTTCGGACTCCCTAAATATGAAAAGATTGTTGAGTAGTTTTCTGCTTCATACTTATAAAAGTATTTGAAGAGTCGTCTCTCCGAAGGTAGGTTATCTCTTTTTCGGTTTGGACAGACTATTTAAGAAAAAGGAACACTCTAGCCAATCATGACTGGAAGAGTTCTCTTGGGTATTATTTTATACTGTTTCAAGCCCTAGAGACTAAATCATACGAAAAATGACCCTTTGTAGTCTTCTTCCGTCTTCGTTCAGACTCTCTAAACATGAACGATACCGAGTTTTCTTTCATTGGACTCATTAAACTAAACACTGAGAGACCCATTCAGGGAACGAACCCCTCCTTTCTCAGGTTCGTGAAATATATGAGAATGGACTTTTCTTCGGACAAGCTAAAATGAGTGTTTGTTACCCTCTTTGGACTCGTAAAAATGAAAAGGGGCACTCATAAATAATGATGGGGGAATTAAGGGAAGGGAATCATTTCATTTTGAGAATAAATGGCAGTTGTTTGTCACCTTTGAACATGGCACTTGTCTGCATATCATTTAGTCAATTGGGTATTCAGCTGACTTGCAAGTCAATCCACTTTCATGAGTCATGTCACTCCTTTGATTCTTTGAAAAGAATGCATTGTCCATTGTCGTACTGTGTGTCTGTCTGGTCCAGTCATGCTGCCAAGTCTTTTGTCATGTCCCCCAATGTTCAAAGGGAGTAAGAGGTTTAACTCTGCAGTTAAAACAACCTTTGTGTCAGTAATTTTGAGTCAGTCCTATGGTTACATTGTCTACCACATTCCAAAAATTTGTTCCGAGTTTCATGTCGTCGATGTGGGATTCATCATGGCCCTCCTTCGACGATACTATTCCTATCGACATCAGCTCATCATCCGGGAAATAGTCTTAGAAACAAGTTTAGTACCTTGATATTTGTATGCCTCAATGACCGATTCTCTCTCTCTCAACAAAGGTTCACATTATTGACCTTTTATCGATATATTCCACTGGGTTTTCGACATCAAGACATCTATGCACACTCAGTAGATTATACTAGGGTACCTTGGGAATCATTGACATCAATGGTGATCTCCCTCGCACTTGTTAACGGTTCACATCATTGACCGGTAATCAAGTGGTTTCTACCATGTTCAACTTCAAATCATTGTAATCACATGGATAGAATCGTACTTTGTGGAAGATGAGACGAAGACCCTAGGTGTCTATTTGAAAGCACTCATAGCTTTCTCCCCAGGTTGTGATGGAGTATATTGTATGAAGTACCAGCATGGATCCACATTTGTATGGTCATGGCTATGCTCAAATTTGCATCTATATCAAATAGATCTACGTTGTATGTCTGGTAGATATGTCTGAGTTTGAGTCCTCTATCACATGGATCTACGTTGTATTCTAGTAGCCATGTTTGTTAATCTCTCTCATGGATCTGCCTTGTATTGGTCTGCAGCCATGGTGAAAACACATTTGCTCATGAGTCAAAAGTATTGATGTATTGCAGATGCCTGGTTGATGTTGATCTCCGATCAAGCCGATTCTTGCCTCGAAAGTGATAACTTTCTCTATCAAGCTCTTGCTTATCGTATCCCTCTAGCCTCATGCTTTGGGGGGCATTCTGTTACACCCAAATATTGTCATCAACATGTGATAAGATCCTAAACATCCATGTTTTACCTCATTCCCAAATCTTGAAGTGAAAACCTTGATCCAGATGTCAAACTTGCACATAAAAACCTAGCACTGCTTCTACCCTTAATCTTACTAGCGGTACCTTCTTCAACACCGCCTGAGTTTTGTTAAAGACAGGAGGTGGCACCTCCTCTCCTTTTTTATTTTTTGGAAGAGCGGTTCTTCCCTAGCACCGCTCTGTCATCAAGGAGCAGGAGCGGTGCCCTTGGTAAAAAGTGAAAAAGAAAGACTTCACGAAGCTTCTAGATCAAAAGCTTCGTGGCAGACCTTATCACTATTCACATGGGTCAGTTGAGCTCAAGATCCATGCTTTGGGGATATCATGTCCACCTCACCCACCAAAATCTCAAATATCTCTATCCATTTGAGGCCTATAAAAACAGGCTCATACCCCATGGTTGGGAGAGAGCAAAGTCATGTTGCCATTTTGACATCCTGGCCTAATCCATTAAGAGTGAGCATAGAGGAGCAAGTTGGAGCTATTGGGGATAAGACATCGCTTTTGTGGAGGAGTGCATCAACACTAAGGCACAGGTTTTAAACTCTTTCATTATTTATCAATGCAAAGTTGGTTCCTTTTCCATATACTTGCTATGTGTAATCTTGCATGTTTATTATCGGATTCCTTAGTCACTGATATAGATCTATAGATGATGTTCTGGTAATTTTGATATTTTTTGTTTGATGTGTTTATACAAGTATTTTCTTGGAGATATTTCACCATATGTGAAGAGCCACATCATTCCATCGAATATTGCATTCCATATGTCTGTAGTTTCTAGGAGAAGTTTCCCAACCTTGTTGTAAACTATTTGTTCTGGATCTGAACCATTCAGACCATAGGAACAGCTTATGTCCACATAAGGTGTCACGAAATTCCTGACAATAGCTACCATGATGTAAAATACATGTGAATGAACTTCCCCTTCCTTCTTTCTTGTAAAGGTTTAACAAGTTCAAGAAATCAAACTCAAGACCTTCTTCATTTTTGACACGCTCGAAGAAGAAACAAAAGAATGCTTGATAAAGCACTAATTCGTGGATTTTACGAGCCCAAATTCGTGAATCCTCAACGGTGTTTTCATAATTTTGAGAGTTTGAAAACTCCAAAGAAGACTCTAGGGGGGTGATTTTTAATAAATTTAGTCTCCTAAGTTTGAAAAAGTGTAAAACAATCCAAAGGAGAACTCTCTTGGTCCAGGCGAACTAAGGTATTCCTTTTTTGTAGTTAGTCAGCAAGGTCCAAAAAAGGGGTAAACTATCACCAGACCGATGCTTTTTCAGAAGCAAGCATAAGCGCTTTAGTTTTAACGAGTGTGAAGGAAAGCAAGATAACAAGGCAAGTTCCATTTATTTACGAGAATGGTACAGACAATAGTAAACTCGGTGCTTTTGTACTAGGAGTTTAACAAGCATGAAAAATGACATAAATAATGCTCAGAATATTTTAATGTTTAGGTCCATAGCATGAAAAAGAGAAAAGTAAGATCAATAGGGTTCCTTTTTCGTAAGTTTACTCCTCTAGGTCCAAAAAAGAGATAAACCTATTCCTGAATATACTCTTCTAGATTCTGAAGAAAATAGAGTATTCCTTTTTCCTAAGTAATCCACAAGGACGTAAAAAGGGTTAAACTTATACCTATGTGGATGATTGTTCAATTTACATTAACGAGTCTGAACAAACAAGTTAACCTGAAAATCTAGTCAATTTTAAGGACTCAGACCAGGGCTTAAAGATAACTCCATATATTTACCGTGAAGTTTTAACGAGTCCAGAAAAGTCAACTCGTGACCTCCTTACCATTTTTAATGAGCTCGAAGGAGAGCATAAATAAATCTCTAAATGTGAGGAGAAGAGTATTAGAGGTAGAAAAAACTAGTTCCAAGCACGAGGAACAAAACTAAGCATAATGCAAGGAACATGGGCAAGATAAAGACACTCAAGGAACGTCTCCTAAAGGAAAAAGGTGTCAAGTTGCAAAGGAAAAATGGTACAAGGCTGAGCGATGATGAGAGCAGTGATGAGGGATTATATAACGAACTAAAAGTGGGGAATCTGACATTCGGCTCTTAAGCACGAGCAGAGTACATGCAAATCAAGTTACAGCTTGAACAACAAGGTGAGCTCGGTAAACAGTTGTGTATCCAACTACAAATACTGTCTCCAAGAAACAACAAGATCAAAATGATATTTAGTAGAAAAGATATGATGCAGGTCACTTTGGCAGAAACACATGTGACTTTTCTATATTCTACAAAAGGCATAATCAAGACAGAATCAATTGAAGAGGACTCTATAATGTCAAGGCCCGAGGGTTTATAATCAGTGAGATCAACCTCAGAAAGAAAGAAAAAATCAACAGGGGAGATAGTGTCTGCAAGAACAAACTCAGTATCATAGGAGTTGACGAATCTATTAGAAAAATCAAACTCAACAAGATCATTGACTTGTTGTTCGAAGGGCAAGTCTAAAGACTCAATAAGATAAACATAAGGAGATCAATCAATGGAAATATCAGGTTTATTAACCAAATAAAGGCTATACTTAGTCACAACTGAACCAACATCCAAAAGAAGGTCAGATTTCATCAAAGACTCTAGGAAAACTTCATCTAATGGAAGGAGATCATCCCAGACAGGACACATGTCTAGACATTCAAATGGATCAACATAGTGGAGAGCGGGCTCCACGGTATGTATAGAATGAATCACCTGGTCAACTGTTGGGACCGAGTCCTGAGAAGGTAAAAATGAACAAAGAGGTTTCTTCTCAGTAGCAATTGAACACGAGGGATAAGGTGCCACATAGCTTACCCGTGGTGGGGTAGTGTCTATCAAGACATTGGGAATCAATGAAGGAAAGACCGAGTCTCTAGTTGGGTCAAGAGATAGATCAAGAAATTCCATATGATCGATAGTGATGATGTCTCCATTATGAATAAAATACATCACACGAAAGAACATTGACACCACAGCTTGCATGGCATATACATAATCACATCCGAGGAGCATATTGAAGTCCAAGGGTTCTTCTATCACCATGAGGTCAACTAAGACGATCTTCCCACCCAAAGCAACAGGTGTTTGAGCAATAATTCCTAAGGTTGTACTAGTTCTTCTGTCAAAAGCCAGTAACTGACTCGCAGTCGACACAAGGTTGGGAGATCCCATACCTCGCCACGCACGAGCAGACAAGATACATGACTGAGGCTCCTTCATAAACTATACAATGAGAAATCATGTAGTCGATAACTTTTACCTTTATCTGAAAAGGTGCATCAGAAGGAAGACACAGCTCAAATAGGTTATCCCAATCAAAGGAATAAATCCAAGAGATTGGTGGGGTTTCATCCGAAACAAGTTCAGTGCCCCCTTGTTCAGTAAGTTCTGAACTAGAAGTGAAGAAGATATGACTAGCAGACACTTCACTCTCTGAAAGAAGAGTGGGATTGATCGACGATGGAATCGATTCAACCACTTCATGAAAGTCACTCTCTGAAGGGAGAGTGGGATTGAACAAATATGTCATTGGTTCAATCATATAAGGATCACTCTCTGAAAGAAGAGTGGGGTGAACCAAATACTGGGAAGGTTGAACCACTAGATCAACCAAAGGTTGAGTAGGTTGTTGAGAAACTGCAGGTTGTTCAGGAGCAAGATATCCTTGAGTCTTAGACCACACTCTTCACACCTCTACGATAGTAGCGCACTGGTGAGTAAGATTATCTCCCTCGCATAGCTTACAAGGGAACTTAAGTTTTCCTTTCGAATGACCTGTTTTCTCAATGATGTCAACATGAATAGTAGTGGCTGACTGTTTACCCCCCAGCATGACCATCAGAGGCTGGGTGACTGTGTCCAACCTGACTAAGAGAGGTTGGCTATTGACAGATTTCAAGATGTTAAAAAATGGGATGACCTTGGAAGCAAACTCTTTGTACCTCTACGATGGAAGGGCAATGATAAGTAAGATGGTCTGCCTCACAAAGCTTCCAAGGAAACTTGGGCTTGTGTTTTGGATAGTTACTCTTTTCAACAGTGTCAACATGACTCATAGTGGTTGACTGTTTTCCCTCAGCATGACCTACAGAGGCTGAGAGCTTGCCCCCAGCATGATCTGCAGAGGCTGAGAGACTGGGTCTAACATGACCTGCAGAGGTTGGACGGGTAGGACCAACATTCCCTGTGAGAGGAATAATACAAGGAGGCCTTAGCAAGGGGGTCTCCTGGTTATTGTTCATAGGGGTGTTAGAAATTGTTTCAAATAAGTAAATAAATTCTAAGGTCAACAGGAAACCAACAGTATAAAGAACACACCACTAGCAGAAAATACCTAAGTATCAAACCAAGCAAACAAATATGCATTCCAAAGGAAATTCTGGGATGATGAGGGCCCAGAACTAACTATTGAAGGAAGGAGAGTAGTTACTTGGCATCTTGTGAAGATTTCTCTCGGTGAAAGCACTGGAATCACCCAACTTCCCTCCCAAATTAGCAACCGAGGTTACCTTCCAAGTCTACCCTAGGAGAAATGGAAATAGCCTTCCACTGCCACATCTGTAAGATCTTAACAGAAAATATACTAAGGCTACCAAAATCACGGAGAAAGTTCGATAGAACAATTGTCAATTCAGTCGATGCACATGGGCAAGGTAGCTAAGACCAAAACCTAAACAGTACAAGGCACCACACAAGACCAGAAGGAGGTACTGAATAATTCCCCAAACGTGCAATAACTCGAGTGTATGTTTTACTGAGAAGAGGAGGGTTATCTCCAACAGCTCAGTATCGCACAACCTCGTGCTTGACTCTTGTGTGAGAGGATATTTTCATTGTCTTTCTCAATGAAGTTGTATTTCCTAAAATATAGGCCTCTATGTTTAAGTTTGAAGTTTTGGGCAGTTCAGATAACACTAACCCAAAACACTAGCCTAGACTAGTGTGTAACGTCCCTATAAACAAACAGTTACTAATAAATTTTAGATATTAACCGTTCATTTTAAAGGATTGTTGATTACTCAAAGAGGGTGGCGAAGGTAAAACCAATGCTGTTTTGACTCAAAGTTGAAACAATATGACTAAACAAAAGAGAACTTGAAATGCAAAAAGCAAAAACTTTTCTCTTTCTTTTTCAAATAGAAACTTGAAATCCACTAAAGAAAAACTTCTTTTTATTTTTTCAAAAATAATGATATACAGTGCATTAAAGACAAAAACCCTAACCTACATGCATAATAAAACAACTAGATGTTCTTTTTCCTTTTCTTTTATAAATGCAAAAGAAAAACTACCTACAAACTAATGTATGCAGATAACAAGAACAAAACAAAAGGACTCCCGCTATACAACCATCAAACAGACTCTATACTTTCCTAAAGTTAGTATAAATCCTAATTAGAAGAGAGGCTTGCATAAGAGACAAGTCAAATATTTTTCCATGGTGAAGTTGACCAACAAAAGAAGAAGGAAACAAAGACCAATAAGCTTCNGGGGGGGGGGGGGGGGGGGGGGGGGAGAGCAAAGAGAAAACCCTAATTCTACAAAATGACTTACCACATAGATAAAAATCACCTAACAAAGATGACACTGACTCCCTAGAGTCATGCAGATGCAGAGGACTCTAAACACCCTCCCAAACAGCCCTTAAACAACAACAACAACAAAACCATAAAAAAGAGGAAAAAACATTGTTTTAAAGGCACTCACGAGTTGCTACACTATTGGGTCATGATTCACTCGTACGTTGACAATAGTGAAGGTCGTGAGTACATCCAAGACTCGCTATTGTTGAGTATGCAGCTCAAGAATGGGTGGGAAAAGGGCCAAAAAGGCCTAAAAATTGCCTTAGAAAGGAAGGGGAGGTGTATTATCAGGTTGAGAAGGTGTTCCTAAGTGGCAAGAAGGACCTGAAACCTTACAAAAGACTGGAATAAAGACAGATAAACCCCAAACAAATAAGGCTATCCTCGATGGAGTTGTCAATTCTATTGTAGAGGCAAGTGTTCCTATGGCTAGGGTTTAAGAGGCCATCAACATACTGGGGTTGAAAGATATGCAATGTTCAACAAGTGTATATAAGCAAGATTTAGAGATTAGATAGGTTCACACCTTGACAAATGAAGGTTGATCCAAGCATCCCTTCAATCCTCCTCTTGCTCCAAGTGACCTGCAAAACAAATTATACCTTCCTCAAACCAATGTGACCACATGTAAAGCAATGAAAATAAAAGCAATATGAAAACCTAATATGATAAACAACATCATATGATCACAATCAAAGATTCAATATACAAGACACATTTATTGGAAGAGGAAGTGCATCACATCTTTATTAATCATGAGAGAAGTACAAATATTTCCTTCTCTTCAAGTCAAGCACCTCACGAAACCTTGATTTGGTTCGGTTGCTTCTCTTCTCCAAGGAACTCAGCCTCCAAGCTTTGCAACACAAGGAGATAGATTCTAGGGAAAAGGTGGGGGGAATGAGAGTCCCAATTCCTCCAGAATAAAAATGCAAAATTTCAAGTCCCCTCTCATGGACCTCTCTCCCTCTATTTATACATTTATGAAGAGATAAGGTCGAGTAGGGGTCAGTTACAACTTCCCAATCAATTCCATAACCTCCCAAACCACCCCATTTCGATATTTTTCATATTTTTATTATTTTTTACCACTACATGATTTATTCGTGGGTAGCATGAAGGCAAAGTCGCAAGTATAGAGGTCAAACTCGTAGGTTTTCTTCACAAAAGTCACAAATAGGTCAAATATTCTCATTTTTACGGAGCTTTTGGGAATTTCCAAGATTTGAAGTCTTCTGCAAAGTTGTTCATGACTTGAATATCTTTATATTAATCCAAAGAAGTAGTCAAACTAAGTTACAAAAATTCAGATATGTCTCCTCCAATTTAGGTGTTTTTTCAGTGACTTTCATGAAGTGTCGTCATGGAAGTGCCGGCATGCGACGAAAACATGGGAAAGTGGTCACAGACAGATAGTGTGTCATTTTGGGCTATAACACGTGCACCTTGTGTGAACTCAGTAAACCAAAAATGGTGAGAAAACTTACATTTTCCAAGTAAGCTAACAAATGACTCGCCCCAAATTTGAGAAATTTTGGTTTCATGATTTTTTTTTTTTTATGGTTGTGTGAAGTGTCTTGCAAGTCAAAAATAAAGGTTTTTTGGGTAGGCTCTCACAACACAAACAACATCGGTATTATCCTCCATAATTATGAAATATTTTTCTTAACTCACTTGGTTGAAAGTTACTTTAATAAGTAAGAGGTCTTGGATTCAAGTCCTTTTGATACTTCTTTCAAAAGTTCATGTAACTTTAATTTATAAAGTAACTCTTTGTAAAAGTCTTTCCCATTTTTTATATAAAAGTGGGTTACTTATTAGTAAAAGTGAGCTTGTAAGGAAGGGTAGAAAAGTGGGGGGGATTCTTTACTACATTTTTAGCTCACATCACCACATGGATAAACATTTTTCTACCACGTGGCTCCCTAGTTCCTTTTTATGTTTTTTTTCAAAAAAGCATAAATTTGACATCTAGAGTTTGTTTTTAGTGTTGGTTTTTTAAACTATCTATTTTTTCAAGATATTTGTATATAGTCCACCACTTTCAACATTTGAATCCTTATTACTTGAATATTATAATATGGCCACTCCAAGTTATATTATGCTTACCAGTACCAACTACTTCTCATGGAAATCTCGTATGGTGGATGTACTACAAAGTAGGGGACTTTACTAGATTACCTTGGGAAAAGAAACTACCCCCATAGATGTTGACAAGAAAATAAAATGGGACAATAAAATTGATGAATATCGTGGATTAATCGATATGTCCATGTTTCACGAGTAACAATTCCACCTTCAAGGAATTGGTGAATAAAATAAGGCTTGGGAAAAGTTAGAAACCATATTTGGTAAACATAATGATATTTGAGGTCACCGGCTTGAAACCCATTGGTTACTTTAAATCCAAGTGATTTATCTTGCATCCAAGACTATCTATCTTATTACAAAATGTTAGACTTTTAGTTAAACAATGCAACATAAAAAGCTAGAAAAACAATATATTTATCATATTCTTTCTAAGATTGGTCCTATTTAATTTTTTTGTCTCTACTTTTTAGTCCATCAAATAAGTTATGGAGTCTACTTATAAACATGCCATACTTGAATACTTTTGTGATTCGTTTATTCAAGATCAAGATGATCTTGTATATCTTGGATGGATTAGCACTGTTGTTACATCTAGAAAAGTCTTAGTGGCACAACAAAAGGATAAGTCCAAGCAATCAAAGAAGCAACATTCTTGCAATAATAAGAAAAATAAGAATCCCAAACACTCTCAACCAGATCATCTTTCCAATGGTGGAAAAGGAATCAAATCAAAAGGATCTAGAACAGTTCATCTAGATGATAGTCAATTCGATGATATATTATGTGTTCTGGGAATTTCCTGTAATTTGTTTTCAAATCACTCATTCTAGTAAAGGTAAGACTATAGATTTTACAACTCACCAAGTTGTAATCAAGGATTTCAAATATACTAAACATGTCCTAGCTACTGGAATTATTGATGATATTACCAAGATGTACATATTCAACAACTTTGGTTCATCACCTTTTCCCTTAGTTTTTATTGCTCATAGTGATGACTTGAACAAACTTTGGCACAAGCGATTTGGTCATTTAAACTATTTCTCATTGCAACAACTATGTAATTAAAAAATGGTGATTGGTCTTCCTCTTATTTATTACAAAGATGATGTTTTCCCTGAGTGTGTTTTTGGCAAACATGATCGAGACAATTTTGAAAAACATGTCTCGTTGCATGCGTCAACTTCCTTGCAGCTTTTCCACAGTTATTTGTGTTGTTCACTTTTTTTCTATTTCATTTTTTGGGTTCAAGTATTTCTTAACTTTTTTTGGTGACTTCTCCATATGCAATTGGTTTTACTTCTTAAAGATTTAGAGTGAAATTTTTGACAGGTTCTTCGCCTATAAGGCCCTTGTAGAAAAACAATTTGGACATCAAATACAAAGGTCAAGAATACATAATGGAGACAAATATGTAAACAACAAATTTACAAGTTACTCCACTACACTAGGAATTTAAATGCAACTTATTGTTCCATACACACCACAACAAAATGGTGTTGATGAGAGAAAGAAACGCACATTAAAAGAAATGGCTAATTGTATGATCCAAGCTAAGGGATGAAGTCCTTAATTTTGCGTCAAAGCCATTAATTGTGCCAATTACGTAGTCAATCACACTCCCACCAAGCCTCTAAAATATATAAACTGAAAGAAGCAAGGAGTAACATTAAAACAGACGTCAACCACTTTCATGTTTTTGGTAGTGAATCATGGACTCACATCCCCGATAAAAAATGGAAAGAATTATTGCATAAGAAAGAAAACTGGATATTTGTTGGATATTTTGAATATGTAAAAGGTTAGTGGAATTATTATTATAAGAGATGTTAAATTTGATGAAAATATCTTGACCTGTGAACCTAATATGGTGCATGTGCCATCTTTGGCCTGCGAGCCATCTTCAGTAATTGTGTCACCTTCTATTCCAACCTTCTTTGATAGTGTTCCTACTCCAACTTCTTGTTTTATGATGACAGTGAGGATGAAAAACGACCTCCTCCTTCTCATTTTCCTATAGTTTCACCAGCACAACTACTTCCTATATGGGTATGTACAACATATGAAGCAGAAAGTGATCTTGTCGTTGATCTCAAATATTAGCGTCGAACACATTCATAGTTCTAGCAAGCCTCTTCTCTTTTTTCCCATTTTTTAGAGACTCGTGACTCAAAGACATTTGCAAAAGATATTTTCCATCCATATTGGTACACAAAATGAACGAATAATATTGACAAATGATACTTGGGAAATTGTACCTATTTTAAAAGGAAAAAAACTTGTCAAATGTAAATGGTTCTATAGAAATAAGAATTTATCCAATCAATGTGATGAAAGACTTAAGTTAAAGTTAATTCCCAAAGGATTTTCCCAAGTTGAAGGAATTGACTACAATGAAACCTTTTCCCCTATCGCCAAAATGAATCCATCTTTCTTGTTATTTCCCTTTACACATCACATAAATGGTATGTCCATCAAATGGATGTCAAGTCCGCCTTTTTGCATGGGGGCTTACAAGAATAATTTACATGGAACATCCTACTAGATATGTTCAGAATGACTCCAACCTTGTTTGTCTCCTTAAGAAATATCTATATGACCTTAAGTAAGCTCATTGAGATTGGTATGCCAAAATGGATAGCTTTCTCTCTAACACTATTTTTTCTAGATTCCATGTTGACCCCAATGTCTATACCAAGAAAATAGGAAATCATCTCATCATCCTTTTTCTTTATCTTGATCACCTTATTCTTACTGGTGGTGACCGTAACCGTTTAACCCATATGAAACCCATCCTTAAGAAGAAATTTGAAATGACGGACTTAGAACATTTGCATTATTTTCTTGGCCTCCAAGTCTTGCAAACCAAAGAAGGAATTTATTTTTATCAGTCTCAGTATTCTTGTGACCTTATTTGTTTATATCACATGGATGAAAGTAAACCATCCTCCTCTCTCTTCCAATATGGATTCAAACTTAGTGGCACTTGCACTACACCCAAAATATATGCTACCTTGTATCATTAGTTAGTTGGTAGTATTATGTACTTAACTTATATCCATCCTAATATTTCCTTTAATGTTGGTCTTGTTTCCCGATATATGGAAACACCCCATGAAATCCAATACAAAGAAACACAAAGGATACTTCAGTATATATGTGGTACAAATTAGTTTGGGATTCATTATATTTTTTGGGGGACTCCTTTGTTGGTTGGTTTCACTTATTCATATTGGCCCAATGACCTTGATGATCAGAAGTCTATTGCAAGTTATGTTTTTAGTCTTGGTTATGGACTTGTCACTTGGAATTGTAAGAAACGACAAGATCTTACTCTTTCTTAAGTAGAATCAAGGTACAGAGACACCATTAATGCAAATTGGGAATCCTTGTGCCTTCAATAGATACTTTCAGAGATTGGATTTGAGCAGTAGCATCCAACTACCCTTTGATGTGACAATCATAGTGCCATTAAGCTTCCCAAATATTTGATTCAACATCACCACAATAAACACATTGAGCTATAAATGCACTTCATCAGAAAACTTGTTCAATATCACATTCTTGAGGAGCTTTTTTTCCCTATAGATGATCAAATTCGAACATCTTCACAAATTATTTTGTGGTGAAAAAGTTTTCTAAAATTTGATATATGTTAGGAGTTTGGGAATTCATCATTAAGGAGGGATAGGATCTAATGCCTCCTTCCTTCCCCTATTGTGTCACTTTTGTTAATCCTTCAACCCTATCCAAAGTTGTTATTAAGGGGGGATGTTAGGATATTTAGACACTTAGGATTTAGTTAATATCAACATGGTATAATGTGTCTTCAGGTAAAATGTGTTTCTTTAGTATACTTTTCTACTTATGTAATCTATTTGTCATACTATGTTCTAGACATAGAGTGATCCAACGATCCATGTTCACATTGATCTTAACATCTATTGACTCATGGATTAGCACCCAATTGATCCATGATCTATTTAAATAGCGTGGAGGGCCATTTGCTTGATGATCAATTGTGAGGAACTCATATGTAAAATATTCTTTCCTTTACTTAATATATTGCCTCAAGTAGTTATTTGGCTAGGGTTGTGGTCTATTTCCCTCTTTGATGGATTTAACCATGTAAAACATAGATGTGTTCATCTATGTGAGTAGTTGTTTAAGGTGTTCAATCTTCTCGAAATACCTCGTGTTAATCGAAAACATCAGATTGACCATATACTACATAACATTTGTGAAAAATTATGGAAAAATGGAAACTCCCTTCACATCATTGCTAAGAAAAACACCTTTATATAGAGCGGTGAAGGTCAGGGCCTTATCTACCTTAAAAGTTGTCATGTGCACTGCTCTAGCATTAGAAATTCTTGATTTCACTAAGACTTTTGTCTTGGAATGTGATGCCTCAAGTTGCACTCTTCAGGATTGATGCAAGAAGGACGTCCTTCCACTAGTAAGTAGTTACGTGATAGAAATTTGGGCAAATATACATATGAAAAAGATATGATGGCCATTCTTCACACAGTTAATGTTGGAAACCTTATTAATGAGGAGGTGCTTCCATATCAAGATTGACCATCATAGTTTAAAATATTTCGTTGAAGAAAGGTTGTTCTCTCGAGAGCAACATAAGTGGGTCACTAAAATAATGGAGTATGATTATGAGATTATATATACGAATGGTAGAAAAAATGTGGTGGTCGTTTCATAGTCTATAAAATATGAAGACGAGATCTCTCTCTTTTTCTTATCCTTACTAGTTCCAAGTTGGCTCGAGGAATTGCGTCAAGAATGGATAGCCACTGAAACCATAGTGCAACTCATCCAATAGCTTAAGGAAGATATGAAACATCCTGCAGGCTATACATGGAATCATAGAGGAATTACATTCATCACAAGCAACAATTCACTCATGCTTCCATAAAACGTATGAATTAATTAAGCGATCATTCTTTTGGGAAGGCATGTAACTCGACATCCACTAAACTCTCTTACAACCTATGATACTTTCCAATGTCATATGGGAGAAATAGTGAAGTCACCAAAGGCCTTAAAGAAACTTTCGATACTGTGTAATGAAAATAAAATAAGATTATAATTAAATAATTACATAATTTATAGTTAGGTTAGTATGAAAGGAGGTGTCTCCTCATCATGAATTTCCAAGCCATATTTAAGGCCAAGACATCATTGTAATATTCATCATCTAATATATTATTCATATTTCATTATTTAAAATGATAGTCTGATTCGACTACTAACAGACCAACCGGATTCGGTTGCTCCATTTGGTATCAGAGCGGATTCTCTCTTGCACTCTGAGCTAGGACTCGGCTCATCAATTCCTACTTGAGCTCGAACTCGGCTCATCAACTCATAATTTCTTCCGTTGCTCCATTCCACCCATATCTCTCTCCGCTCTGCTGCCCTCCACTCCCACACTCCATATCACTTCACACCACTCCCTTTGCTCCACTTTCTCGACTCCCTTGCCATTATTTACACTTTGTGTAAATTTAGTTTTTAGGGTTTCCCTAGAATATAGGACATTGTCCAAAAACAAAAAAAAACGTAAAAAGGAAAAAGAAAAGAAAAAAAGGTAAAGAATTGAAAAGAAAGAAGAAAGTTAAAAAGAAAAAAAAAAGTAAAAAAACAAAAGAAAGTAAAAAAAGAAAAGAAAAGATAAAGTAAGACCAACACATGGTTTTGCTTTCCAACTTCAACCTAGGTTGCACCCTCCCGCATTCCACATAGCCCTACAAACAAAAACAATATTAATAAAACAAATATTATTATATAATATTTTAAAACTTATTATTCCACCTTTTAATAAATATTTAAATACAATATTTTTATATTTATTATTTTATTTCAACACATAAATTAATTATAATAATTATTATTAATTCATTAATTATTTCAAAGACATTAGTTGTCTTTTATTCCTCCATAAGTCAAAATAAACTTCCAAATACACACATTTGCATAAAAGGACCGAGGCTTTGACGGAATTAAAAGCCAAACTTGAGAAATTGGAGAAGGACATCAAGGCCCTCGTTGCCAACCAAGAAAAATTCAGAGAAAAAAACGAAAAATAACAAGGCACTTAAGAAAGAAATCAAAGAAGATGTTGTTCTAGTACTAGGAAGAAAACTTGATGACAGAGTAGACATCATGCATGAGAAACGAAAAGAGATAGATGACGAGATGCGTGTGATGACACAGAACATAAGCACCATGGCACAAAACTTGAGCATCATGACAAAGAACCAGAATACCATGATAATGGAAATGTTACAAAAACTAAGGTCTAATACAAACCATAGCATTAACTCAGATATGTTGGACCACTATGTCAACAAAAATGAGAGTAACAAAATTGATCAAGACAATAAACAAGACAAGGAGACTAAATATCGTAGGGATGACCAAAATACCAATAATATATTTGATAAAGATAAGCTCGACCAAGATTATAATGAGAGTCAAGCCTGTATCATTGGCAATAAGGACGATCCATACAATGACAAAAGATGGATCCTACAATATGTGAAGGAATCCAAGTCAAAGGAATCAGATATCATAGACTCATCTTCTACCTTAACTCTTCTACCACCCTAGAGAAACCTACATGTAACACTATCAGGTGACTTTGAGTGTGAGAAGCCTCACAAAATGCCACTTCTCGAGATAAATCGTAAGGATAATAAAATGGAAACATTACGTGATGACATCATGAGTATTGTGGGACAAGCGATCTCTAAAACAACGCTTGATATGGTTAGTCACAAAAATATTCCTCGTATTCATGTACACGGAAAATGGGACAACAATAATAAACATAATGGGGTACAAATTCAAGTTACAAATGAAAGGAAAATGACAAACTATTGCGTAAAGACGAAGCACATACCTAATACAAGTTCTAAAAAAGACATAAATGAAGTAATGACACTGTTTCAACACAAAACAAGAATGAAAAGACAATAATCTAAGCTTTGAGGACAAAGCTCCCTTAAAGGGAGTGGCAATGTAATGAACATAAAATAAGATTATAATTAAATAATTAAATAATTTATAGTTAGGTTAGTATGAAAGGAGGTGTCTCCTCATCATGAATGTCCAAGCCATATTTAAGGCCAAGACATCATTGTAATATTCATCGTCTAATATATTATTCATATTTCATTATTTAAAATGATAGTCGGATTCGACTACTAACGGACCAACCGGATTCGGTTGCTCCATTCTGGCACATCTCTAGTGTTAGCACTGGAATTGAACCCAAGGTTGTGAAAGGCCAGGTAATAGCAAAACCACTTTTGAAGAGAGAACTGGCTTTCTGCTCTTCCGAAAGGGATCTCTCACTAGATATTAACAATGCCAAATATGTACAAATGAAAATGTGAATTGTTTGTGGTTGAAACAGAACATAGGACCATTGGGCAATGGATTCAATATGTGTAATGGAGATCACAGAACTTATGCAGGTGATTTAACACAGAGGCAAGATAGCTATTCGGTCATGGTCAAAATATAATTGTCTGGTGGAAAAGAAGAACAAGAACAAACCATCAACACAAAGCATTAAAGAATGAATTATGTATCAACTTTAGAAGAAAGTTTCAGTGGATATCTAAAACAACAGACGGAGCGTAGCATGTATGAATTCCAAACTATTATACACTTGTTTCAGACATGAAAGAAAACATAATGGAGGAGATAAACTAGAAAACGTTCACATGAGAAAGAAAGTAACAGACTGTAACATGAAACGACACATGAATCCCTGTGAAAACACCAACTTCGGCTATGCAACTTTATGAAAAGGTTATTGAAAGCATACAATGCAACAATTATATTGGTTCGAACCCTTTCTCCTCCCTCAGGAGGTACATTTATAGTGTTTCAGACCTCCAAAACCGACATCAAAGACACAATTTGTTAAAACCGAAGAACCACTCCTACCAAACTCGAATATGGCATATCTGCCACGATTTACATAAACAGAAAAATAAAATGCGAACTACTGGAAGAAAATATGTGTAAAATCCCTTTTTGTATTTTTCGGCTGGCGGCAGCTGTACAAAGTCTAGTAGAGGCGATTTTCCAAATGGGCATGTCTTGGAGAAGAACTCTCGCGTTGTCATCCATGTTGTCTTTATGGCTGTGTTCTAAACTTGGTCGACCTGTATTGTTGAATTGACCTCCATTGATCGAGGACATGCAAGGTCGCAACAACCATGTCATGCACTTGAACTTTGAGCTCCATAGTTTCTGTGTATGGGATGTCGGGTACTGAGGCACAGTCGGCTTTAAAATCAAACAGTAATTCAAATTCCTTGACCAATTTATCAAAGAATGTCGCACCTAACAAGGATTGTTGCATGTCTCGGAACTTGCTGTCGTTTGATCTACAACTAACCAATTGCTCCAAATAATCATCCTCAGACAATAAAGGTCCCTTTTCTTCCCAGAAGAAAGGGACTCCTTTGTCCACCAGTGGCTTAAACAACTTGATCACCTCCTTGACTTTGTGGTCTATAATGTCAATTTTGGCCAGTATAGTGTCTAACATCCTATGTTTAGCAATCACTTTTCTATCCCCATAAATAAAAGCAACTTTGTTTTGGATACCATACTTGCTGACTAGATCATCTAACAAGGATATTAGAAATTCAATAGCATTTTTAGCCACCTCTGCTGATCTTTTATTCACTTCTCCCTATACTATAGAAACCTTTTTCTTGGCTTCTGTCAAAGCATTCTCCTGACTTGAGACGAAATATAGGAAAGGTTTGAACTTGTTGGCTTCTGCAATGATTTGGTCCCAAATCAAATGTCTGGCACCCTGCAAGGCCATATTACCAACCACCTGCTTGCCTAATTTGGCATTTTGTTGTGTCAATTCTTGACATTTCTTATCTATCTCTTTCCTCCTTTGTTCCTCTTTTGCTTTTTCCTCCTCTAACTCCTCGATCTGTTGTTTTAGCTTTGTCAGCTCGGTATATTTCAGGCCTATTTCGGACATTGCTTTAGAAAGAGAACTGGTATCTAACTCTCCAGCTACATTTACTGATTGAATTGCAGCCTCTGTGCATTTTTCTTAAAGCTCTTTTTCCATTGCTGCCACCTTAGCCTTTAATTCTTTTTCGTTCTCCTTTAGAACCTTTGTATCCAGTTCCCATTGCTTTTCTTTCTCCTCAAGCTTCAACAACTTGGCCTTGCAATCTGTAAGCTCAGTGTTTAATGTTTCTTTCTCTTTCTCAAATTCATCCAACTCAGTTGTCTGGATGAGCTGGGTGGAAGGGATTTTCAGCTTCTTTTTAAGTACATGGATCTCTTTTTCTTTCTCATCCAGCAATATTTGGGCTAAGGCTCTCTTATCTGCCTATCCATCTATATGTACTGCTTCATTATGCAAATTGTTAATTTGGACCTTAAGGGCCTTGTTTTCAACTCTTGCCTTCCTCAAGAGGTCTTGAGTTTTTTCTTTGCTCAACTCTAGCTTGGACATTTGTAATGTGGCCTTCAGCAATCTAGTATTCAAGATTTCACTGGTCTCTCTGTTAAGATGTATTATATCAATAGTGGGAACCTTTTCGCGGTTCACATTAACCTCTGACACCTTGTATCCTACTGTCAAGGCTATTGTGAGGGTGTCTGTAGCATGATCCCACACAGTCTTCAATGCCACATTTGGGTAGGACAACTGTACTACTTCATCATACAGCTTCGTTGTCTCATTAAAATTTGTATTAGCCCTTTCTCTGTAAGAGTCTAGCCAATATTCTTTAGAGCCATGCCTGTTTGGAGTCTTCCCATCAAACACATACTCTTGGATATCTAACTTGGTTGTTTTGGGCTCTTCTTGTTTCTGTTTGTCTTTCACATTTTTCTTCTTCATTTGTCCCCTCATACCGCTTCTATTAAATTGTACCAACTGCTATCCTTGTTCAACTTTCTGCTTTTTGGGCATGCTGGCAGTATCTAGCTCATCAGTCTCCATGGGTTCTGCAGGTCCTCTTTTTATTGAACTTCCTGAATAACTGACCAACGATGAAACATTCCCATCCATTGCAACTACTTTGGACAGGTTCATTTGGGGAGAATTATCCCCTCACAGGGGTGAGACAAAGGCTCATCCTATGTTGGTATCCATTGTGATAGAGTTAGGGAAATCATCCCAATTGGACGCTTATCTAAGCCCGATTATTTCAATGTGCTCAAAAGGCTTACTCTTGTGAGCTTTTCTCCTTTTGGAAATTACTTGATTTGGGTCGTAGTTTATAGCATGTTCCAGAGAGAATCCCATGCCTTTAACTAAGTTACCAACCAATGTCAGGGTAGTCCTGCTCTTGACTATGTATGGCCCTACCTACCAGGGGAAAGAAATGCTTGAGCCCTTCTTAGTGTTCAAAAAGTGTTCTTCTTCAACAGTTAGTCTTTGCCTGATTAATTCCAAGGAGAAAACCCGAGCTGTCAGGAAGGCTGGCAGGACATAAGGCTAATGCACAAAACCATATATCCTTATGATTGTTTTAAATTCTGACAGGAACCGGTCTCCTATCATCTTACTAGGAGATAGCTGTAGTATTTGCCTCATCTCAGGCAATACCCTAGGCAAGCTTTCTTGGAAGAAAAGGTTATATATTTCTGCCATCAAAGAGTTCATGAATTTACAGTAGTCTTTGGTCATGCCATCAGTGATCTCCAGGTCAAGCACCTGTAAATCATCTTCGTTATAAGATAAGAACATTCTCAACAAAAAGGATTGGAATCTAAACACTTTGGTATCATGGAAATTATCTAACTGAGAACAAATGTTCTTAGCTAGAAATTCATCAAATTTAAGACAACGGGACTGAAATGATTGTTTTGGAAGTTTAGGTTCGACAGGACAAGTACTCAAAATAAACAATAGACTTAACAACGACTCTGTGATATAACCATTAGTATCTAGACCTAGTAATTGACTGGCTAGGGTCATGCACCACTGGGCTTCTTCATTAAATTGATTTAGTTCAATGGGGTAAGACAAATTGATAACTTTGGCATTAGGTTTCGAACAAGACTTCAGGAAAGCATATCTATTTTCTACAGTAGACTCTCGGAAGAATTGCACAATACCTTCTTCTCAGTATTTTTGGGATATGTGGACAAATTCATCTAAGACGTGGAGGGTTTTACGGATGACATGAGCCTGGACAGAGCAGCGGATTTTGGGCTTGGACCTATTCATGATGACTCCTTCGGTGGCAGAAAAATTGTATGCACACCACTCAATAAACTCGAGGAAATGGGGGGTCTGGTTAACAACAAAAAAATGGAAAAAGGATTTAAAAACACCACAGGTATCACTACCCTAGTCCTTAAGGACTTGTAATTTACCCTTAGCAGTTTCAATTGTTTCGCCCAACAGAATGGTATCAAAGATCTTGGCATTCTCATCCACTAGACTTTCTTCTTCCCTCCAACCTATAACCCTTGATTCTGCATTATCCCCTACATCTGCCACTTCTATTTCTCCTACTTTTTCCATTTTCAACAGTACTGAGGGAGTATCAAGGTGCCTACCTTGTTTCCTTAGCACAGTTTTCTTCTCTATCGGTGCTGGCACTCTGTACGTTGTTGGTACATTCGTCAATCTCGAGGTTCTGGAAAAGACAAACCTTTCCAATTCCATGTAGACATGTTTATAATCTTCTATACCGCATAATATCTCTACTTCTCCACACAACCCGCACTGTAGATCCTTTCTCTTTATGATATGAGCCTTTGATATGCAAGGTCTTTGTGTCGAAGTTTCCATACTACCAGTATGTGCAACTTAATTTGGGAAAATTGACCTCCATCGTCGATCTCCAAATTACCTTCATCAGGACAGTCCACACCTGATAGCTTTAACATTCCACCAACTCTTCCTCCCTTGATCGAGTGTGCAACTCTCGATCACGGAATGTTTCTTCTCCACCAACCAAGATATCCCTCTCTTCGCAACCGTCAATTGAGGTGGGCTCTACAACTTTTCGTGGATTGAAATCCCGACCCCTTTCGCACTTGTTCAGATCGTGAAATGCACCACGATCATAGATCTATCTTTGCTTTCATCTCAGCCTCCGATTCTTTCCCCTTTTAGCATATTTCACAATTTGGAAAGGCTTCTGCGGTTGAGCATGTCCGCTATGCGAAATTCTCTGGCATCGTTGATCTATCCTTAGATTAATATCAACCTTCCATTATGGCTCCCACTTAACACACTTCGCAAATCTAACAACCGTTTTTTTCCTGGCATCTCTGACCCATGAAATGCCCTTTCACCGTTGATCTTTATCCTTTTGAATCGGAGCGATTGATTTATGCCGCTCTTTACCTCATTCCTACAGCTGCTCATTCCAAAGACAGAATGCTTCACCACAAATGCATTCAGCACTCCTGTTAACTCTAAGGGTGTCTCCCCAATATTTTCCAATAAGGTCTCTTCCCCCAAAACCTTCTATAATCCAAAATTTTAAAATATGGTGCTAACAACCAACTCCACAAGGGATGATATCCTCCCAGTGAGGTAGCAAATAACCTTGTAGACCAGTTTCTGAATCCATTGACGACCTCCTCCTTTTTATTTTACTTTATTTTTCTAAAAGAAAACAGAACTGAAAAATGGTCACCTCTTACGATCTTAGGGCCTTCTCTGTGGGCTTCAAATCTTCAAATTCACCATCTCTGTTAACTGAAAAAGTAAAAATATTTACACTTTAATACATGGAACTCTGTCCCCTTACTCTAGGTAATGCTTCAGAAATCTCCCATTCACTGGGCCTCCTTCATACTGTGAGCCATCTTGATACTGGAAAATGAAAGCATTGTTACCCCTGAGTACTACAATGAGGTATGGGCCTACCCACAAGTGATCAAATTTGCCATGTTTTCCTTTCTCTTCATGCAGTGCATCGCATTTTAACACCAGGTCATCAACCTGAAAAACATCCTCCTTAATTCTTATGTCAAAGATATTCTTCATCTTCTCCTGATGTATATGTACCCTATCATAGGCTTTATCCCTTAGTTCATTCAGTTCAATAATCTGGTTGATCCTCCTTTGCATGGGATTAGGTTCATCCTGTTATTCTTGCAACAATTTCATAATTGGGACTCCTAGGGATGCCGAAAAAATTACCTCAACTCCATACACCAATTTAAATGGTGACATACCAATAGCCCTCTGTGTGCCGATCCTGTCAGCCCACAAGGCAAATTTCAACTTCGTATGCCAGGCTCTTTTTTGTCCTCCAACAGCTTCTTAATAATCCTAACCAGACTCTTGTTCGAGGATTCTGCTAGTCTGTTACCTTGTGGGTAACAAGCAGTGGAATGATTCAGCCCTATGTGATATTTGTGGAAGAAATTAATCATCTCTTTGGACTTAAAAGCATGTGCATTATCTGTCACAATTCTTTTAGGACAACCAAATCTTGCCAAAATTTTATTTTCCAGGAAATCCATTATCACTTCTTCTGTAGCTCTTCTAGTGGGCATCGCTTCAATCCACTTTATGAAATAATCGGTAGCTATTAAAATACACTTGTGCTGTCCTGAGGAGTTGGGATTTATTTCCCCAATGAAATCCAACCCCCATTGTTGGAAAGGTGCTTATACTGATATAGGGTTAAGGGGGAGTGAAACCACCTTCCTTTTTCCTTCAAAAATTTGGCACTAATGGCATTTGGTGGTTTCTTTATACACATTTGAAAACAATGAAGGCCAATAAATCCTGCTCTCATAATTTCATTTGCAGTTACCTTCCAAGAATGGTGTCCCCCACAATCTCCCTCATGGAACTATTTTTCTATATGTTGAGCTTCATTCTCTAGAAGACAGTTTAGCAGTATTCCACCAGGGTCCTTCCAATAAAGATATTGATCTATGATACAAAATTGAGTAGCCTTCAGTTTCACAGACCTCGCTCTAGTTTTGCTTAACCCTGCAGGAGACTGTAAATTCTGCAATACATAAACAATATCAACATACTAAGGAGAGACAGAAAAATCAGGACCCACCAGCACTTTCGTATCCAGTTGGGTTGACTGGCTAGCTAAAAAAATTAGTTGTAGAGAATCACAATGGGAATTCATCATCATTTTAGCCAATCCTTGCCCTTTGATAAATTTTGTGGGTTTAATTTCTATGTCATACTCCAGAAGCACTGCAATCCATTTAGCTCTTCTCCCCTCCAGATCTGGCTGTGTAAGTATACTCTTCATCACGTTGTTGGGAACATATGCAATTATATGTGAATGGAGAATATAAGTCCTAAAATATTTCAAGGCCTTAACCAAAGCATAAGCTTCTTTTTCCATTATATCATATTTTAATTCTCCATCTCTTAATATCTTGCTGAAAAAAGCTATAAGATGTTCTTCACCTTGGTCATTTTTCTACAACAAGACTACTACCATAGTATGCTCTGAAGCATATGAGAATACTAAAAAGTATTTCTCAAAATCCTGACTTACCAGCACAGGGGCTTCTGAAATGGCTTGTTGTATATCCTTAAAAGATTTCTTGGCTTCCACTGTCCATTTTATTTCATGATCCTTTCTCAGCATACTAGTAGTGTTCATCAAGATTTTAGCAAAACTAGGAATGAATCTTCTCAATAAATTTACTTGTCCAATGAAAGACTGTATTTCCTTTTTACTCCTTGGCTCTTCCACCTTCAAGATTCCATTCACTCTGTCTGGATCAATCCTTATGCCTTCCTTGGAAATAATATGCCCCAACAGTTTACCTTCTTCTAGAGCAAAATTGGACTTTCTCGGATTCAAGGAAATGCCATACTTCCTACATTTAATGAAAACCCTTTCCAAATGCCTGAGATCATCTTTTTCAGACCTGGAATACACAATAATATCATCCATGTAAATCAACACAATCTTGTCCCTTTCGTCTGCAAAAGTAATATCCATAGCACGCTAGAAAGTGGCTCATGCGTTCATTAATCCGAATGGCATCTTTGCATACATGAAGGTGCCCCAAGGAGTAGTGAAAGCAGTTTTCTCCTGGTTGTAACCTGAAAACCCATCCACCGTAGATATTCTTTCTGAGCCCGCCACCCTTTGCAGGATCTGGTCCATCTTTGGTAAAGGGTAGCTGTCCTTCAAAGAGACTCTATTCAGATTTCTGAAATACACACACAGTCTTATCTCTCCATTCTTCTTCCTAACTGGCACCAAATTGGCAAACCATTTTGAAAACCTTAGGGTTACAATTATTTTTGCATCAAACAACTTTTTAATCTCCTTTTCAATTATAGGCACTAGCTTTGGATTGATTCTTCTGAGTTTCTTCCTAAATGGTTTCTCTCCAGGCTTGATTGGAATTGTGTTCTGTATAATGGAAGTGTCATATTCTTTGAGGTCATCGTAACTCCAAGAAAATACATCTGTGTATTTATTCATCGGGTTCACATATTCATCTTTTTATTTAGCCTATAATTTCTTGGACAACTTCACAATTTTCAAAATCATTTCCGGTGCCAATGTTTTTATCTTCCACGACGTTTTTAGCAGGTTTGACCTTAGGATCTCTGGCAACCTCGTTTTGGGCAAAAAGTCTCTCCAGGGGAATCAAACCTCTGGGGATGTGATTACTCTTCAATTGGACTATATCTTTTCCCTCCAAAGAGCCTTTCAACTTCTCTGCTCCAACAATCTTTTCTTAATCTCCATCAACATCTAGGATGTTCTCGAAGTCGACATTTTATTCATCTATGCGGGTATTCACAAATTTACCTGATAGTTCAAAAAACCTTTTGATTTGCATATCATCTTTGAAAACCTGCCAATATTTGGTGTTGTCAGGTATGGAGGTCCTATTCACAATGTCCACTTTGTATTTTCTCTTACCTGCTGTAGGAATTTCAAATCTCCCAACAACGGTTGCCAGGGAATCCACCACGGTATTCTCGTATCTAGGGATCACTTGGACGCTGTGTTTAGTGAAATAATGGTCAAACATATCCCATACTTCATTCTGGTAAGCTCTCATTATGGGATGCCCAGTCTGGTAGCTGTCATTCACCTGATTGACCACAAGTTTTGAATCTCCAAAGATTTGGACCCTTTTAGCTCCCAAATCCTTCAAGGCATGCAAACCTAGCAACAAAGCTTCATATTCTGCTACATTATTAGTACATTCAAAACCCAACTTGTAAGAATAAGCTTTAGTATCTCTAATGGGAGAAATTATGTATACACCCGCCCCAGCACCTATTTTAGCCACCGATCCATCAAAATACATCTTCCACAGTCCTTCGTCTTTCTGTTTTCTTTCGAGAGCTTCTTGTTCACTTGTCTCTTTTTTATCCCTTTTGCATTTACTTGGCACAATAATTTTTTGGTTACAAGGAGATATATCATTGGAGAAAATAGACGACCCTAAGTCTGTATCAACATCATAAACATGATGAATTTTAGGATGATCCTAACTGCTAACAACATAAGGTAATCTTTTCTCGCTATACAGTCTCTTATTTTCATTATGAACGGGAATTGTTGCATAAGAAATATCCATTTATAAGCTCCCCTTTAGCTTGGAAGTCCAGGACCTTGACAGAAAAATACCAAACTCGGGAGGAATATCGGCCATGACAACATCCATGACCACAGTTTTAGATGGCAACTTATTTAAGGATACTACCATGTCTTTTATCAAACCTAGACATTTAACTCTTTTGGAATCAAAAGAATACAAATCTTTATAAGGCCTGGTAATCTCAAGCCCCAAACTTTCCACCACCCCCTTTGCCATCAAATTGTGTGAAGCATCCGAATCTAACATAGCATTGTGCAATACCATGTCATGTACATTTAAACTCATGTAAAAGGGTGGTACTTCCTCATCTTCACTATCCACGCTATCAATTTTAGATCCCAAGATAATAGTAGGATTGTCTTCTGTCAGTTCTAGAATATCTGGGTGAGCTTCTCCCTGATTTCTAATCATCTTTGTTATAGTGCTTCTGTACTCCTAATTTCTTAGCAGTTCATTCAAAGGAATTGAATTCTTTAACTTGGCAAGCTCACTTTGTAAATTAAACATGGAAGAAAGTTTATCCAGCTCCACAGGTGTTGTTTGTTTAGGCTCCTTTACTTTCTCAGTCCCATTTCCAATTTCTTCATCTACCACAGGCTCTTTTTGTTTTTCATTTCTTTCTTTCTGTGTTGGCCTAGTTGCTGGAAGGCTGATTTGGATTTAACCCTCCTTTATTTATAACAACATCTCTACCCCTCAATTTGATTTTTCTAACATCATCTATGTCGTGCATATAACCCTTATGGTATTGTTCCAAGTCCCCCTTTAAACTATTGTCATCCTCTGGTGCAAACATGTTGTGTTCCTCTTCAGTCAAATAGATTTCAAAATCCAGGTCACCAAAATGATGAATATGGTCTTCTATAGCTTTTGTACCATCATTATCATCCACATAGTTTTCAAGGAATGGTGGTCTTATCAACTATTCTTCTTGGTTCCTTGGATTCCTCAAGTCTCTTTGTCTATTCTGTGGGGGTGGGGGAGGAATGACCCTTCTAAAGTTGGGGTTTCTGATCTGGGGTTTGTTCTGTTCCCGATTTGCTGGCTTAGCTTCCACAGTTAACTGGTCCATTAATTTTTCCATTGTTTTTAGCATTATTTCGAATTTTACATCACTGGAAGAAGAAGCAGAAGAGGTGGGGTGTATTTCTTCTCTACCTTTCCTCTTGTCAACCTCTGCCCTTTGTTTTATCTTCCCACATGCCACCATATTGGCCTCTACTTCTAGGGCATCTGTGAACATGGCAGGGAGAGTAGCTGATTTTCTTTCTCTCAATAATAATGCAAAATCATTGTCGAAAGCCTCAGCATAATGGAGTTTAGCAGCACCATGTGAAGGCTTGATATCATTAGGTATTGGATTGTAAACCCTTATGAACCTACTGGAGAACTCATGAACTAACTCAAACCCCCCCTTCTTGAGGTTATTGTATTGGGACAGGTCTTGTAACGGACTCTACTTATCATCCCACCTTTCCAGAAACATTGTTTGAAAGCCTGCAAAGTTTGGGATACACCTAGCAGGTAGATCTTTATACCATTTCTTGGCTTCCCCAGACAAACTTTGTGCAAATAGACTCATCTTAACATCTTCATGATCCACTTCCTCCAGATCTATGAAATCCTCAAACTTACCTACATGGTATTGCAGAAACATTCCCCTCCCCATCATATAGTGAAATTATTTGGGCATAGTTTAAGGGAAAGTCGTGCAAAACGACAGGTAGGGCCAATGGGGCAAGCCTGGAAGCTGCCATTGGTATAGGTTGATTAGGAGCAAGTCAGGGGTTGGGAAACTGGACGCTCTAAAAAATAGGGACTGTTTTTTTAGCTTTCATTGAGGTCTCAAGGTTTTGCCACAAAGAGTCAAGGAGATAGGATTCCAATGTACTAGGGCTAATCTCAACTTTCTTCAGGTCAGACTTAGACTTTGATTTGGTTAGTAATATTTCAACACTAGTTCCCCATTCAGATTCTGTTATATTATGCAAATCTTGATACGATGATGTATCAAACAGAGAAATATTCATGTTTTCTTTATTTCTATTGCTAAGTATTATTTCTGGATTTTCCACACTTTGCAAAGTTTTAGTATTAGGATTACCTCTCGTATGTATTCTTCTGAAAGCAAGGATGTCTCACGTAATACTGCTCAAATGAACATGGAGTCTCTAGGGAAATGTACAACCTTCTTGTGAATGTAGAAACTTCTGTTTGCCCGCAGAAATCTCTTTCTTGAAACTTTGCGATCCTTTTCGTTCTCCTAGGGATGATATTCAAACTCATCCTTGGCAACGGCGCCAATTTGTTAGCACTGGAATTGAACCCAAGGTTGTGAAAGGCTCATTCCCAGGTAACATCAAAACCACTTTTGAAGAGAGAACTGGCTTTCTACTCTTCCGAGAGGGATCTCTCACCAGATATTAACAATGCCAGATATGTACAAATGAAAATATGAATTGTTTGTAAGATTGGTTGAAACATAACATAGGAACATTGGGTGATGGAGTAAACATGTGTAATGGAGATAACAAAACTTATGCATGTGATTTAACATAGAGGTAAGATAGATATTTGATCACAATCAAATTATAATTGTTTGGTGGAAAAGAAGAACAAGAACAAACCATCAACATAAAGCATTAAAGAATGAATTTTGTATCAACTTTAGAAGAAAGTTTCAGTGGATATCTGAAACAACAGACAGAGCATAGCATGTATGAATTCCAAACTATTATACACTTGTTTCAGACATGAAAGAAAACATAATGGAGGAGATAAACTATAAAACGTTCACATGAGAAAGAAAGTAACAGATGATAACATGAAACAACAGATGAATCCCTGTGAAAACATCAACTTCGGCTCTACAACTTTATTAAAAGGTTCTTGAAAGCATACAGTGCAACAATTATATTGGTTCCAACCCTTTCTCCTCCCTCAGGAGGTACATTTATAGTGTTTTGGACCTCCAAAATTGACATCAGAGACAAAATTTGTTACAACTGAAGAACCACTCCTAACAAACTCGAACGTGGCATATCTGTAGCTGTACAAAGTCTGGAAGAGGCGATTTTGCAAATGGGCATGTCTTGGAGAAGAACTCTCGCGTTGTCATCCATGTTGTCTTTATGGTTGTGTTCTAAACTTGGTCGATCTGTATTGTTGAATTGACCTCCATTGATCGAGGCCAGGCAAGGTCGCAACAACCATGTCATGCGCTTGTACTTTGAGCTCCATAGTTTCTGTGTATGAGATGTCGGGTACTGAGGCACGATCGGCTTTAAAATCAAACAATAATTCGAATTCCCCGACAAATTTATCAAAGAATGTCGTGCCTGGCAAGGATTGTTGCATGTCTCGGAACTTGCTGTTGTCTGTTCTACAACTAACCAATTTCTCCAAATAATCATCCTGAGTGTCACATACCCCAATTTTGTAAAATAATATAATTTTTTTAATTATATTTCCTAAGACATTATGTTAAATTTAATGTAAAGTAGGAACTGATGACTCAGCAGAGTCAAAAGAAGTGGAATGTAATTCTGAATATTTTATTATTAATAAATAAAAATTGGAGACAACAGCATGGGAGAGCTGTTAATAAGAGGTTACTGATCAAACTGGTGGATGGAACTAGGTGGAGGGAAAAAGACAAGTGGCAGCATCCTCAAACACTTCCTAAGTTGCAGGTGGCAACTTCCCTATAATTGGGGCCATGATCCCCCAAGAAAGTGGGATCAGAGCAGGTGGCTCAATAAATGACAACGAACCCAAAAAGACCTAGGAAATCTTTTAAAAGTACCCAATGAATAGAGTTGGGTTTGCTCAGTTATTTCCAGAGAATAATCATTCAGGTGGAATGCTATTCAGGAAATTCATTTTGGGGAAAAAGGGAAAAACAGTAAGGAAGTTGTTCTGAGAGGAATGCTGCAGTAACTTGGTTATTACAGCTTGTTAGCTGGGAGAACTTACTGATAAGTTCAAATTTGATACTGAGTTTGAAGACTGGTATTTGACTATTGTTGCACCTAGTTCCAGCCAGGGAGACCAGAGCAAGCTTGGGGGTCCTGAGGAGTCGTTGTTTGAGCGCTCTCCAGGAGTTGGTAGGGAGGAATGGCCTCCCATTGCTGTTGTTGTCTAGGTTTAAACAGGTTCTGTCACCTAACTGTCTTTGTTTTAATAATTGTGAATGGTTGAATGTTACATTTGTAGTTTATGATATAAAGATTTAGCTGGTTTAGTGATGTAAATGTTTTTAGTTTATCAGTAATAGAATCTTGTGATGAAAAATAAGGACCCACTGTGTTTTTCCTCATCTGGGTTTACCAGACCGTACTCCAGCACAGGGGTAAAATTATAAGTAAGGATGATATGATGAGAATGTAGAAAAGTAGACTGATTCTTTATCTATTTTCAGAAGAGATATTTTACTGACAGTTGTTGAGTTCATAGATAAAAACTATTTCCTTGTACAGTATTTACTTTCAGTAGTCTTATTATTTAAAAACAAATAGAAGAATATAATAGTCGCACTGAAGTAAGGTTAGACTAGGTATACCTGCGTTTTAAACCTTACAACTGCTTTCTTCCAGTTTAAAGAATTTAACTTCTATATGTTGAAATAACAACACTGAAAGTAGGAGTAATTAAATATTGTTCAAATTCTACAGTTAAAACCAAACTGTGCTAGATTTTATGTAAGATTAATGATGTAATCTTTTTCATTATTTTTTTCCTTTCTCAGACTAATCTCGAACAATATCTATAGCTGTTATTCTATTTTTCATAAATTGTAAATGAATGCTATTATATATATTTATACGAGATAGATCCTAAGTAGTATTATTTGATCTGTTTATATATACATATACAGATATCATAACCAAACATACAAACTAAATATTAACAGAACTTATTTAAGTATTTAGCATAATTGGCACAAGAAATAGATAACAGAATACTTTAAAATAAACTAAATATTAACCATGGAAGCATTGGTATTCTCAGGAGAGATAATATCTTTATTGTATTAATAACAAATAACTTCTATTACATACAATATAGGAGTATTATCATTGTTGAACTTAGAGTAATGTTCTTATTACATTAATTGCAAAACTGGAACTATTTATACTTTCTGTACTACCAGGTAAATACACAGTACTTAAAGAACATTATTTAAAATAAAATAAAAATCTAAAGACCCTATATAAATTGAAGGGTATAAACTATATATGTTAACATTTACAATCTCTTAATAACTAGTAAGTCAAGGTATCAATCAAGTACAAAATCCTTGACAGTAAATTTACAAAAGAAATATCAAGAGTAAAAATCAAATGCATATCTGTACAGGAAATAAATGCCAGAATGGCAGAATGCTCGACCTTTGAGCTTAACTATAATTATATAAAATATAATTGGAAAACCCTCATATTTGCAGAAGCGCAGTGTAATTAACAGTAAGTTTTGAGAATACATTAACAATAGGTATTTTATAAACTGAGAACAAATTACTATTACTCTATATACTTATAAAAGAACCTAAGCAGAACTAGCAATAAAAGTAATAAGTATTACAGGAAGAATAACATTGTTATTATAATAAGTGATAATTAATATCCTATTAATTACTTATAAAGATAGTATTATTAGGAAATCACAGTAATGCCTTAATCTATTTTTGGTAAAACAGAAATATATTATAGAACCTGTACCTAAGGTTACACTTTCAGTTATTTAAAGAATGTTATTAAAACATTAAGACTTTATAATTCATAAAGTATAACCATTATAACAATTTATAAAATTCTTTGAGTAAATAAATAACCCAATATATTATTAATGTACAAGAAAAACCCTACCTGTTAATACCATAAATAATTTACAGAGAGTAAACTAGGTATTTATCAAATTTACAGGAATCGGAGGTATCTGAACTCAGATAGGCTCAACAAGCCGAGCTTACACAATATATTGTTTCAAGACTGTACAGTAAACAAAATATATAACTCAAGAAAATTGTATGGACAGCTTATAACTCCAAGTTCAGGGTAAACCCTGTCAAAATTAAAAGTACGCATTGAGGTTCATCAAAAGGAAGGAGTTTTATCTCCTTTATACCTCACGGCTACGAACATGATAAACAAAATAAAGCTTATACAGCCTATACAAACAGTAATATATATGTATACTTTACACAGTAATCAAGTGACGGACCAAAACCACAGTTTCGGCTACAGCTAAAGACCCCATGCTAAACGAAGAGATGAAACTCTTTTAGCAACGTCTAGGTTCATTAAACTGAACCAAGGTAACCGCGAGGGTTACAAACCATGAAGGCAAAGCCCATGACTGCCCTAAAGGACCAGCAAGGAGGAAAACGCCATGGATAAAACCAGGCTTACCGGGAGTAGCCAGCCGTTGAAGTATCGCACCTTCCACGCCAAGGAGAGAAGGCCAACCCTGTAAAGAAGGAAAAGAATAATATTCAAAACCTTGCCAAACTGCTGTTTGTTTAACTTAATTCTTTTAAAAGATAAACAAAGGATAACCCTGTACATTACCTTAATGTTTTACGAAAATTTGACCTCTGAAGAACAGCAACACGACCACCACTATGAGGAAAATAGAACCCTTCATTTACAGCAAAAGAGAAAGAGTTCGCTGGAACGATAGGTAACCAGTCATGATGGAGGACGATTCACCAAGTTAAGGCAACGACCTACACAGTAAAGAGTTTGGGCAATGGGTGCAAATGGCGAAACCCTAAGAGAATCAACACTGCTCAACCTTCAAACAACAAGCTATTCATCACCGTATTTTCCTCACAACGCAGTAGACGAGCCCATGAGGAGCTTAACCAGCATATTGACTGCTAGCAGACAGTGCAAGCAACGAAGCGGACAAAGAGGTTTTTGCAGAGCGGCCGGAGGCCCGAAGGTAGTGGAGGAATGACGATTTAGGGTTTGAGTCAAACCTTTTTAACATGCCAATACATGGCTGGAAAGAGCCCACGTAATCCTTTTAATAATTGGCATGCAGTGGGTAGGAACATTATAGTTCCACGAACAAGATCTCCAATGATTTTGCAACCCAAATCATATCGTGGAGGTTCTAAAAGGTTCGACACACCATAGTCAACCACCTGCATATAAAATCAATCATGTAAACATTAGAATGATGTTTGGAAAAACATTTTAACGTAGAGTTTGTTCTTTGTTTGGTCTAACACATATACGTATGGAGGATTGTATTGATTGTTAATAAGATACAAGAGCAAGGGGAAATAATATTTTAC
>LPNX010881261.1:86220-96537 GCA_001517045.1 Pseudotsuga menziesii | reverse complement strand
GTAGGGATATTAAATCCTGCTTTCATGAAGGAAAAATAGCTGTCATCTTTACTAGTAGAATTCAATTCTCTATCAGTAAGATCTTAAAAGGAATCATAGTTAAAGGTTTACCTTTATAAGCTTGAGAAATCTGACTAGCATGTATATTCTTTTACTGAATTAATTTTTTTATAGCGAATCTTTATTGAATACTTTAGAAATTTGTTAGCAGCACCCGAACATCTTACATGTATATCTGTAAGAGAAGGAAAACTTCTGCGTTAGCTCGGAAGCTAAGTAAGCCCAGTTTTTCATGACAGTCCCACCTTGTGGTCGCAAACAGAAAACAAATCAGTAACTGAAAAGAAACTATTCTATAAAGATAAGAATAATCAAAAGATCATTCAGATATGAATCTAGTAACATATAACTAATCAAACAGTTAATGACTGCATTTAATGAAAATATATGCATTTAAAAATTTTAAAAATTTTCGAAAAAATTGGGGTTTTGACACTGAGACAATAAAGGTTCCTTTTCTTCCCAGAATAAAGGGACTCCTCTGTCCACCAGTGGCTTAAACAACTTGATCACCTCCTTGAATTTGTGGTCTATAATGTCAATTTTGGTCAGTACAGTGTCTAGCATCCTATGTTTAGCAATCACTTTTCTAGCCCCAGAAATAATAGCAACTCTATTTTGGATACCATACTTGCTGACTAGATCATTTGATAAGGAGCTTAGAAATTCAATAGCATTTTTAGCCACCTCTACTGATCTTTTATTCACTTATCCATGTACTGTAGAAACCTTTTTATTGGCTTCTGCCAAAACATTCTCCCGACTTTAGATGAAATCTAAGAAAGGTATGAACTTGTTGGCTTCTGCAATGATTTGGTCCCAAATCAAGTGTCTAGCACCCTGCAAGGCCATATTACCAACCACCTGCTTGCCTAGTTTGGCATTTTGTTGTGTTAATTCTTGACATTTCTTATCTATCTCTTTCCTCCTTTGTTCCTCTTTTGCTTTTTCCTCCTCTAACTCCTCGATCTGTTGTTTCAGCTTTGTGAGCTCAGTATCTTTCAGGCCTATTTAGGACATTGCCTTAGAAAGAGAATTGGTATCTACCTCTCTAGCTACATTTACTGATTGAATTGCAGCCTCTCTATATTTTTCTTGAAGCTCTTTTTCCTTTGCTGCCACCTTAGCCTTTAATTCTTTTCCGCTCTCCTTTAGAAGCTTTGGTATCCACTTCCCATTGCTATTATTTCTTCTCGAGCTTAAAAAATTTGGCCTTGCAATCTGTAAGCTCAGTGTTTAATGTTTCTTTCTCTTTCTCAAATTCAGCCAACTTAGTTGTTTGAATGAGGTAGGTGGAAGGGATTTTCAACTTCTTTTTAAGTACTTGGATCTCTTTTTCTTTCTAATCCAGCAATCTGTGGGCTAAGGCTCTCTTATCTTCCTGTCCATCTATTTGTACTACTTCATTATGTAAATTGTTAATTTGGACCTGAAGGGACTTATTTTCAACTCTCACCATCCTCAATAGGTCTTGAGTTTTTTCTTTGCTCAACTCTAGCTTGGAAATTTGTAATGTGGCCTTCAACAATCTAGTATTCAAGATGTCACTGGTCTCTTTGTTAAGATCTATTATATCAATAGTGGGAACCTTTTTGAGGTTCACATTAACCTCTGACACCTTGCTACCTACTGTCAAGGCCATGCTGAGGGTGTTTGTAGCACGATCCCTCACAGTCTTCAATGCCACATTTGGGTAGTGCAACTGTACTAATTCATCATACATATTCGCTATCTCATTAAAAGTTCTATTAGCCCTTTCTCTGTAAGAGTATAGCCAATCTTCTTTAGAGGCATGCCTGTTTGGAGTCTGGCCATCAAACACATACTCTTGGATCTCTAACTTGGCTGTTTCAGGCTCTTCTTGTTTCTGTTTGTCTTTCACAGTTTTCTTCTTCATTTTTCCCCTCATACCACTTCTCTTAACCTGTACCAACTGCTGTCCTTGTTCAACTTTCTGCTTTTGGGCATGCTGGCAGTATCTAACTCATCAATCTCCATGGGTTCTGCAGGTCCTCTTTTTATTGAACTTCCTGAATAACTGACCAACGATGAAACGTTCCTAGCCATTGCAACTAATTTGGACATGTCCATTTGGGGAGAATTAATATTCGTTGGTAGGGGTGAGACACACGGGGGCTTCACTTGTTGGCCAATATCCTATCACGTTAGTTCACATTGTGGGTTTTAAAATTATCAAAAAATGAACCAATATATTGTAGGTATTGGGGGGTGAGGGGTTTAAGGTGGAGGTGGGTAGGGTGGTTTATAAGGATTGAGGTATAAAAAGGGGTGGGGAGGAGGTTTTAAGTATTGGGAGGGTGTTTCAACAAAAAGAGCTTGGGTCAATATCTCTCGAAATTAAGGGTATTCTTTAATATCCCAGGATCACACGTGCTATGTGAGAGGTTCACTAAGTGAAGTCCCCGTGGTGAGACAGAGGCTTGTCCTATGCTGGTATCCATTGTGATAGAGTTAGGCAAATCATCCCAATTGGTTGCTTCTCTAAGCCCGATTATTTCAATGTGCTCAAAAGGATTACTCTTGTGATCTTTTCTCCTTTTGGAAATTACTTGATGTGGGTCGTAGTTTATAGCCTGTTCTAGAGAGAATCCCATGCCTTTGAGTAAGTTACCAACTAGTGGCAGGGCATCCCTGCTTTTGACCGTGTATGGCCCTACCTCCCAGGGGAAAGAAATGCTTGAGCCCTTGTTAGTGTTCTTCTTCAACAGTGAGTCTTTTCCTGATTAATTCCAAGGAGAAAACCTAGGCAGTTAGGAAGGTTGGCAGGACATAAGGTTGATGCACAAAACCATATAGCCTTATGATTGTTTTAAATTCTGACAGGAACCAGTCTCCTATCATCTTACTAGAAGATACCTGTAGTATTTGCCTCATCTTAGGAAATACCCTGGGAAACCTTTCTTGGAAGAAAAGGTTATATATTTCTGCCATCAAAGAGTTCATGAATTTACAGTAGTCTTTGGTCATGTCATCAGTGATCTCCAGCTCAGGCACCTATAAATCATCTTCGTTATAAGATAGGAACATTCTCAACAAAAAGGATTGGAATATGAACACTTTGGTATTGTGGAAATTAGCTGACCGAGAACGAATGTTCTTAGCTAGAAATTCATCAAATTTAAGACAACAGGAATGAAAGGATTGTTCTGGAAGTTCATGTTCGACATGACAGGTACTCAAAACAAATAGTAGAGTTAACAATGACTATGTGATATAACCATTAGTATCTATACCTAGAAATTGACTGGATAGGGTCATGTACCACTGGGATCCTTCGTTAAATTGATTTAGGTCAATGGGGTAAGACAGACTGATAACTTCAACATTAGGTTTCGAACAAGACTTTAGGAAAGCATCTCTATTTTCTACAGTAGACTCTCGGAAGAACTGCATGATACCCTCTTCTCGGTATTTTTGGGATATGTGGACAAATTCATCTAGGACATGGAGGTTTTTATGGATGACATGAGCCTGGACAGAGTACAGGATTTTGGACTTGGACCTATTCATGATGACTCCTTTGGTGGAAGAAAAATTGTATGCACACCACTCAACAAACTTGGGGCAATGGGGGGTCTGGTTAATAGAGAAAAAATGGAAAAAGGATTTGAAAACACCACATGTATCGTTACTCTGGTCCTTAAGGACTTTCAATTTACCCTTAGTAGTTTCAATTGTTTTTCCCAATAGAATGGTATCAAAGATCTCGGCATTCTCATCCATTAGACTTTCTTCTTCCCTCTAACCTATAACCCTTTATTATGCATTATCCCCTACATCTACCACTTCTATTTCTCCTACTTTTTCCATTTTCAACAGCACTGAGGGAGTATCAAGGTGCCTACCTTGTTTCCTTAGCACAGTTTTCTGCTCTATCGACGCTGGCACTCTGTACGCAGTCGGGACGTTCGTCAATCTCAAGGTTCTGGAAAAGACAAACTTTTCCAATTCCACGTAGAGCTGTTTATAATATTCTATATCGCATAATCTTTGTGCTTCTCCACACAAACCGCACTGTAGATCCTTTATCTTTGTGATCCGATCCTTTGATATGCAAGGTATTTGTGTCGAAGTTTACATACTACCAGTATGTGCAGCTTAATTTGAGAAAATCGACCTCCATTGTCGATCTCCAAATTACCTTCATCGGGAATATACACACCTGAGAGCTTTAACATTCCGCCAACTCTTCCTCCCTTGATCGAGTGTGCAAGTCTCGATCGCAGAATGTTTCTTCTCCGTCGATCAAGATAGCCCTCTCTTCACAACCGTTGATCGAGGTGGGCTCTACAACTTTTCGCGGATTGAAATACCGACCCCTTCCGTGCTAGTTCATATCGTGAAATGCACCACAATCGTAGATCTATCTTTACTTTCATCTCAGCCCTTCGATTCTTTCCCCTTTTAGTATATATCACATTTTGGAAAGGCTTCTGCAGTCAAGCATGTCTGCTATGCAGAATGATCTGGCGTCATTGATCTATCCTTAGATTAATCTCAACCTTCCATTATGACTCCCATTTAACACACTTCGCAAATCGAACAACCGTGTTTTGCCTGGCATCTCTGACCCGCGAAATTCCCTTTCACCGTTGATCTTTATCCTTTTTAATCAGAACCGTCAATTTATGTCGCTCTTTACCTCATTCTTGCAGCTGCTCATTCCAAAGATAGAATGCTCCGCCACAAATGCATTTAGCACTCCTGTTAACTCTAAGGGTGCCTTCCCAATATTTTTCGATAAGGTCTCTTCCCCCAAAACCTTCTATAATCCAAAATTTTAAAATATGGTGCTAACATCTAGATTAATATTTCCATGAATTTTATAGTGGGGCTTCCAAGAGATGGTAATGAATTATTGTATCATGGTGGTTGTAGATTATCTTTCCAAATATGCCCACTTTTATTACTTATCACACCCTTTTCCAACATCAATAGTTTCTCAAGTATTCATGGATTAGATTTTTAAATTACAAAGCATGCAAATTTCCATGGTCTCTGATCGAGACCCTACCTTCACAAGCAATATTGGAAGGATTTATTTAAACTTCAAGGTACTTAGTTGAAACTCAGCATGGCTTATCAACCACAAACAAATGGTCAAACCAAAGTGGGAAAAAGTGTTGGAAAATTACTTGAGATGCTTTGCTTTGTAAAATCCCATCATTGGACACAATTGCTTCCTCTTGCAAAATGGTAGTATAATGCCACTTATCGTGAAGCTACCAAAATGACACCCTTTGAAGCAGTATACAAAAACACGCTTGTGCATTGTTTAATATTTACTAAGCACTTACAAGATCTCAGTGAATATCACACTTTGCACTAGAGAATTTATAATTTTTACACTTAAGGACATTTGTGGATTAGCGTCACTTCGAGCGATCATATGAAAAAGAGGATCAGGCGTTTCTTCAATTTCAACCTTATAAATAGACATCCCTCAACAATCACCAATACCAGAAACAAGCTCCAAAGTTCTATGGGACTTACCAGATCATACAATGCATTGGATAGGTGGAATATAAGCTTGCTCTTCCACGTCACACCAAGATTCACCCATCTTTCATGTATCATGCCTCAAAATGGTGGTGGGATCCAATTGTAAAGTGAAAAGAAAGATACTAGAACTTTATGAGGATGGTTCCATTTGGATATAGAAAGAAGAAACATTGGATACCAAAGAAAGTCAATTTCACAGATGTACAATCAAACAAGTGTTGATGCAGTGGAAAGATATGCAACTCAAAGACGCTAACCTAGGAACTTGAACTGATTTTGTAGCAATTTCCTCATCTTAATCCTTGTGGATGTTAACTTTTCATATGCTTAGCTAAGACATCAGTATTTCATTTCATTTTCATAACAAAAGCATATACATAGGATCACTGAAAGAAACAACATCACAAGAACAACACAAATTTATCCTGGGAAAACCCTAAAGGGAAAAACCCAGCAAAAGCTTCCTCAATATAGATGCCCCAAAAAGGTAAAAGATAAAACCAGCAAGGAGATCAAAAACCTGATCCTCCTCCTTCTCCAGCTACTTCTCTCCTCCACAAGTGCGCTACTCAAGTGAGTGTGTGTGTCTCCAATGAGGAGAGCTACACCTCTGTTTATATTCATCCGTTCACTTCAATTAACTCATTCGACATGTAGGCTCGAGTTACACATGTAGGCTCAAGTAACCACACTGGGGTGATAATGACCCACCTTTACAATTAGAGGGGACAACCTCATGACTCTTATTAGTTCTTCCGATTAGAAGCATCGAGGTACAAGATAATAGAAGTGGTTCTCCAGGTAGGACCATCGGGGACCACAAAAGATACATATAGAATATTCTTTGAAGTTACAATATTTCAACACTCCCCCTTAACGAGAAGGGTATTCTACAACAACAACAAAAATAGTAGGAGAGGACATCATCAACATCATCAGGATAACACATCTATAAATCATTGGAAGCTTTTCAACATCATATAGTCTTCGTCTTCAATTTTCAACGACAACAACTCTTTGATCAGCATCAACATCTTTTGACCTTTTGATCAGCAACATCTTCAACACTTTGACCTTTTGATCAGCAACACCTTCAGCAACATCTTCAGCACTTTGACCTTTCGAACAGCAACATCTTTAGCACTTAGACCTTTCAATCAGCAGCAACATCTTCAGCACTTTGACCTTTCGATCAGCAACATCTTCAGCGTTTTGACCTTTCGATCAGCAACAATATCTTCAGCATTTTTATCAACAACATCTTCAGCACTTTGATCTTTCGATCAGCAACAACATCTTAAACATTTTGATCAGCAACGTCTTCAGCACTTTGATCTTTCAATCAGCAACAACATCTTCAACATTTCAATCAACAACATCTTCAGTACTTTGATCTTTCGATCAGCAACAACTTCTTCAGCATTTTGTTCTTTTGATCAGCAACCTGATCGGTAACATCGTGATCAGCACCATAATCATACTTCAATTCTCGAGCAACATCATCATCATGATATTTTTATCTTTTGATCAGTACGTCGTCATCATCACATACTGATCATTTGATCAGTACGTTATCATCATCATACTCTGATCTTTCGATCAGTACATCATCATCGTCATACTCTAATCAGTACATCATCATCATCATACTTTGATCTTTCAATCAGTACATCATCATCATGCTCTGATCTTTTGATCAGTACATCATCATCATCACACTCTAATCTTTCGATCAGTACATCGTAATCATCATCATGAAAACATCAAAATATCATCATCATCACACTCTGATCTTTCGATCAGTACATCATCATCATCATAAAAACATCAACATCATCAAAACATCAACATGATCCTTCCTTTCGGAATTACGAGATTTAGGTCTTTACGGAGTTACCAATGATCCTTCCTTTCAGAATTATGGGATTTAGGTCTTTACAAAGTTACTAATGATCCTTCCTTTCCGAATTACGGGATCAACATAGATGTGGAACTCAGACAATCCTTCCTATTGGAATTAGAGGATCAACACATCTGTGGAACTCAGATAATCCTTCCTATTGGAATTACGGGATCAATTCAATGATCCTTCCTTTCGGAATTACGGGATTTAGGTCTTTACGGAGTTACCAATGATCCTTCCTTTCGGAATTACGGGATTTAGGTCTTTACGGAGTTACTAACGATCCTTCCTTTCAGAATTATGGGATCAACACAAATGTGGAACTCAAACAATCTTTCCTCTAGGAATTACGGGATCAACACATGTTCTCGAGTACCGAAGTCACTGGATCCGTTCTGAACCGAAGTTCAAGGATGATACAATCCTACCACATTCACGGGGACCGAGATCTCCGGATACATTTTGAATCGAGGTTCAGGGATGATGCAATCCTACCACTTTCATGAGGGCCAAGACCTCCGGATACATTTTGAACCGAGGTTCAGGGATGATGCAATCCACCACTTTCACGGGGGACGAAACCTCCGGATACATTTTGAACCGAGATTCAGGGATGATGCAATCCACCACTTTCACGGGGGTCGAGACCTCCAGATACATTTTGAACCGAAGTTCAAGGATGATGCAATCCTACCACATTCACGGGGGCCGAGACCTCCGGATACATTTTGAATCGAAGTTCAAGGATGATGCTATCCCACCACATTCATGGGGGTCGAGACCTCCGGATACATTTTGAACCGAAGTTCAAGGATGATGCAATCCCACCACATTCATGAAGACCGAAGTCACCGGATCACTTTTGGATAGATGTCCCAGGATGATACAATCCCTCTTCATTCTCGAGGGCCGAGGTCACCGAATCACTTTAGGGAAGATGCCCAGGGATGATACAATCCCACTGCAACCTCACTACTCCCCCTTTCGAGGAAGTTTCTTCCGAACCTCACCAAGCTTGTCTCGAAAGTGTTCAAACTTTACTCGAGACAGAGGCTTCGTTAGCACATCAGCAACCAAACCATCATCATCTACATCTTCAGTATGTGAATATTGAACTATCACCATATGTATCTCCAGTATGTGAATACTGAAAGCATCATCATCTATATCTTCAGTATAGAAATACTAAAAGCATCATCATCTCTATATTCAATATAAAAATACGGAATCACCATCATCTGCATCTATAGTATGTAAATACTGAAACATCATCTATATCTTCAGTATGGGAATACTTAAACATCATCATCTGTATATTCAGTATAGAAATACATAATCACCATCATCTGCATCTACAGTATGTAAATACTGAAACATCATCTATATCTTCAGTATGGGAATACTTAAACATCATCATCTGCATCTTATCTCGTATGTAGAAATACCAGATTTCTATGTGTTACGACGGAACACAGGGTTCTCTGTCATCACAACTCTGGTTATCACATAGAATCATTGTAGTATCCATCTTCAGCTCAAAGAGACCTGATATAAGCTTTCAAATCCATATGGCTTCACAACTTAGCAGAGCAATCTGCTATGTATCTTGCTTCAGCCATGCTACGAGAAACATTGGACTGTTTCCTGCTAAACCATGAACTCATAGTAGACCCCAAACAAAAGCATCTACCTAATGTGCTTTTCTTGTCTGAGATACTTCCAGCCCAATCTGCATCTATGTAGCCATACAATCTATACTCATGGCTGCCATCATAATATAAACCAAAGTCTATAGTCCCTTTTGAGATATCTCATCACATGTTTTGCAGTTACTAGGTGAACCCGTCTTGGTTGAACAAGATATTGACTTAAGGTGTTCAAAGCAAAACAAATGTCTGGTTTGGTATTTGTTAAGTACATCAATGACCCAATGATCTGTCTGTAATGAGTCATATCCACTAACTCTGATGAGTCATCAGCTAACAGCTTCAGGTTGGAGTCCATGGGTGTGGCCATGACTTTGCATTCCAACATATTGAATCTCTTCAATATCTCTACCGCATACTTTCCTTGGTTGAGAAAGATTTCTTCTGAACTTTGCCATACTTCCAGACCTAGGAAATAATGCATTAACCCAAGGTCTTTCATCTCAAATTCTTCTGCTAGTTTCTTCTTGCTTTCCATGACCTGTTTCTCATTTCCTGTCAAGGATAATTCATCCACATATAATAACAAGATGACAAGTTCATCTTCTACAACCTTGAGATAAAGGTTAGGATCAACTTTACTCTTGGTAAATCCAATGCTCGACAAGAAACTATCTATTCTTCCACACCAAGCTCTGGGAGCTTGCTTCAGGCCATAGAGGGCCTTCTTCAACTTGCATACGTGATTCCATCTTGCTTCAACTTCAAATCCTCGTGACTATTCGATGAAAAAAATCTTTCTCAATCATACCATTAAGGAAGGCTTGTCTTTACTTCACCATGGAAGAAACTACCATGATAGTTCTGAAGGAAGTGTACCTTACTTCCTGGAGTAAGTGTCTCTTCAGAATTAATTCCCTCTTTCTGAAAGAAACCTCTGGCCACAAATATTGCTTTATACTTCTCGATACTTTAGTCAACTGCATGCTCTATTTTGTATATCCATTTGGAGGATACAATACTCCTTCCTTCTGGTTTGGGAACTATATCCCATACATCATTCTAGTATTCTTTCATCATGAGTTTGTCTTGTCAGATCATCAACATATCCTAGTCTTCTGCATTCAACTTTGAAGGTTGGAACCCACTTTACTCTTGGTAAATTCTCGATCCATCAAGAAGCTA